>CM070840.1:19697626-20097626 GCA_036326025.1 Chrosomus eos
AAACTGTGAAAAGAGGAAAAATCCCCCTCCTCAGAGAGAGAAAGGGCAAGGGAAATGGAGGGGGGATGTGAAGGAAGATTGGAAAAGACAATAATAATGGTAATCGGATATGGCTTTGTCCGTTTCGATCGTGGAGGCCACATTGCTTTGGCCCTCCTGTGGTAAAACTGAAAGAGACACACATATATATACTCCGTATAAGCCGAGACCCGGGACCCACATATACAGTATGCCTCTGTGATTCTGCTGGGATTTAGCTTCCCTCCACTCATCCATGTTCGATACATATTTTATGGTAATTGCATCAGTCTACAAATAATTGGGAAGTGCCAGTAATGTTTTTTAAAGGAGTGAACTGGCAGTTTTCTCTCCCGATGAAGAACTGGTGCAGGGAGGCCTGAAATAACTTAAGCCTCTCAAACTGGCATTAAATTAAACCTATCGTTTAGTGCGCGTTCACCGAGCCTCCTCCTAACCCCCTCCCAAACCGCTGAGACTACAGCTCCTCGGAGGTAGAACATCTGAAGCAAAGCCACGTGTTTGTGCTGGCGGAGTCCAGCTCTGAGCCCATGCTCACTCAGATATGTAATGAAAGAGTAGGAGGTTGTTGGAGTAAGGCATATAATAATACATACATACATACATACATACATACTACAAACTGCTCAGGACACACTAGACATGGGATAAAAAAGCTATTAAAGTAATGATGGAGAGAGAGGTGGAGAAGGAAGGAGAAACATGAGAGGTTTTGGAAATATTGGAATGGGAAGATTATTTTGAGTGTCTTATCCAAAGAGGAAGTCTAAACTAGATTTATATGTGTTTGCTTGGTCAACATGTATGTTTGTTTCATTGTGTTTTGTTCCTGTTTTGCCTTTGTTAGTTTGTCTAGTTAGAGTCTCTGGTTGTTAATCAGTTCCCACTTCTGTTCCGTTTTATCCTTGATTTAGTTCACCCAAAAATGAAAGTTCTGTCATCATTTACTCGCCCTCAAGTTGTTCCAAACCGCTTTGATTTTCCTCCTTCTGCTGAACATAAAAGAAGATATTTTGAAGAATGTTGGTAACCAAAAAATTGATGGGCCCCATTGACCTATGGTATAGTATGGAAAAAAAGATACTATGGAAGCCATTATCAATCGGTAACCATCAATTTTCTGGTTACTGACATTCTTCATAATATCTGAAGAATATTCTTTCTCTGTTATCGTCAATAGCTGTTTCCGTCCAAAGTTGTGAATTAAACTTACGCGCAAATTTGGAATAATGCATAAATCCATCCATCCATCCATCCATCCATCCAGTGTGTATATATATTTCCACTGTCAATTTTGCTTCAACTAAAGTTTTTTCAAACTTTTAAAATGTCTTTTCCTTCCAAATATGATATAATTCAACAGAATATTTGTATTGTGCGTCATTTCTAATCAAGCTGTAATTTTGTCAGATTTGGCAAAATTTGCTAATATTATTAGCCTGGCAAGCCAGACCTACATCAAGATGTTAGGTCTGGGAACTCACAATTGGCATACCTCAATCCGAGGGGCGGGATAAACGGTTGTCTTTCAAAATCTCTCTGCACGCAATAGGATAGCGCTACAACCAATCAGAGAAAGGAGCGGTTGTGGATGAGTGAGTCCCGTGCGTTTTCCCACCAGGGTATCCGGTCGTCAAAACTCTGAACATATCTTCCTTTTTTAAGAATGACTTAAGTGACGTTCTCTTAACTCCAATCCTCCAGAGTCGCGGCCAAAGCCGATTTGAAAGACCGCTGTTCACCAGCTGCAGCGTCATCTTTGTTTTCAAGTAGCAGGGAAGTCACGCGGAACCATCACAACTCTGCCGTCATTATGTTAAGCCCGCCCACCAACTGTATACACGATGTGACTGGCCTGACTAAAGTTTGTTTTTTTCCAAGCTCAAAAGCCAACGGAGAGTTGCTAGACTACACTGGCTGCAAAATAATTTTTGCTGCCGCTAGGGTGCGTCTAGATTTTTAGGCTAAAATATTATTTAATTTAGTGTTTGCCATTTTATTCCAAAATGTATAAATGGAATTTTTACCACTGTCATTTCCACCAAAGAAAATAATAAAAACATAATTTGAGATTTGGTGGGAAATTTTTAATGACTTTCAGAATTTTTTTGCACCTTTTATCAGGGGGCTTCGATTAGTGTTGGACAAGAGGGACCTTTGAGTTAAACAAGTTGAGAACCACTGGCTCAGAAAAGTAATAGTACATCTCTCTTAAACGATTTATGCACTGAAGTCTAATACTTAAACCGGTTAGGACTGCTTCTGAAGCCAACGTTTAACTGCTTAAAGCCTAGTCATTGAGCACAGAGATACTATATTCCTGTTGTAATTTTCAGTACCTTGTCCCCTATCTTATTAAAATCTTCACATAGACTTCTGAGACACCTTTCATAGGCTTTCTGTTGTCAAGCTCTGGAAATGGAAATTGATTAGTGATTTACATGGTCAGTGAGGGGAGCATGAACTGACGAAACATTGTAAATGAAATATTAGACTCAGAGCAAGCAGAAGGCGAAAGAGAGAGATGGTAATCTGTGGGGACTGTTATTCCTGTCTGGGAGAACCGGGTAGCGTTTTTACATTTATCTGGGTTCTGCATGACTCGTAATGCTAATGGTAATTTCATGGGAGTGAAACGGAATGAAAATGGGGTTATCACACTCCACTGACAATGTGCGATTGTGCTCTGTCACAGGACCTCGTAAACCATATTTCATTCTTTTGTGAGTGTGTTTGTGTGTGTGAAGTGTATGTGTGTATAATATGACTTATGGCTGAAACTCCCCTGCAATTTACTGTAAGAACTCAAGGTTTTGGCAGAAACAATTAGAGTGAAGCGAGAACAAAATGCGTCTTGAATGAGGAGATAGAGTTTGTTGCGACCTATACACCTTCTAGTGCGAGTAAATGGCATTTTATGCAAAAATATGATAATTAGTCTTCTTAATGGATGAAAACAAAGAATGTTTGGGGCATTTGAGCGTCACGCACTGCTTTTATTTCATTTTTACTGAAAAAAAAACACACTTTAAAGCTGAATTTACCCTCTGCGAAAAGTCAAGTTTGGCATTGTTACAGCACCCCGAGAAGTTTTTAAAGAAAGCCCAAAAATGCGTAGGTGTTCAAATGAATTTTGCTCGGGCCACTTACGGCTTAAAAGAAGAAACATTTCGTCGATAAAGTACAGTGAAATCTCCAAATGAAAACAAGTGTATTGAATGTCCAAAACGATCAATAGCAACCTCGCAGCTTATCATTGCCAACTTACAACGGAATCAATAAAAACCTTCACAAATCTAGCTTCGTCATTACGCCTGTGCCGTTCAATCAATATCTAAAGAATCAGCCTATCAATACACATCACACAGCGTTTTAATACAAGTGCTATAACTTTCCTTTCCTCTTTCGCTTAAGCTGCTGCAGTTATATTAACAATTCAATCCATAGAAACCCGGCGAACGCATTTTAATAAGGATCACCGTTCAAGCCGATAGTGAGTGACACATGATAAGTGTTTCATTTGTCATTTCATATCAGATGAAAAGCCTAAATATGAGAGGGTCTAGAATTTGACCCTTCGCTCGGGTGAAGGTCTGTATCTCAGATAACGTGGCTCGCACTCCTCTCTCGGAAACACAAGATGCTGTGGTGATTTCTGACGCGGCAGATGGTGCTGAAACCAAGCCTTTTTGGAAGCGACAGACGGGCTAAAAGCTATCTGCGGTTTCTAATTGCCATCTCAGGGCCTAATTACCTTTAATTAATAGATGTGCTTTCTGGGGAAGGGCTTCAGATTCAAGGGTCTTCTGTAAGTGTTAAGGGGCCCTAAAAGGCCCCAGAGGAAGGCAGGGTGGAGTGTAATGGTCCCTCAGGGCTCCTTGCTGAAAACACAGCAGGCGCATCAGAGTTGGATCATGTGGCTGGTAAGTAGACCACAGACGCGAGAGAAGAGGAGATATCGTCACATTAAACTCGTACATCTTTCACAAACAGGGCTGAGTGTCGGACACCGCTGGAAGAGGAGAGGAGGGGGGAGGGCAAAGAGACACACTGAATGTGTCATTTTGCCCTTAAAATACGGAACTTTTCATCCACTCAATGCACAATGCTTTCAAATGTCCTCACGTTTTTATCCGAATTAAGTGATATCGAATGAAAAATGCCTTATGGAAACAGTAAAATTCGATTGAATTTCACGAATATCGACTCAAAAATTAAATACGTTCGGACTCATCGGATTTTATCTTGATCTATATACGGCTTATGCGATAAACGCTGATGGAAACGTTATTATGGCGCGGCCCATTTTGTCTAGCAAAACTTTGTTCGCAAATGTTTGCTTGAAAGTTGTGCAATTCAGTGCGAAAATGAATGGAAACACCTAAAATGTTTCAAATCAATTCGATGTACCAATTTGATCGCAAAACAGCATGTTACGTCATTACGCACAGGTTTTTATCCGCTTTAAAGCCGTTGGATGGAAACACACTTTTACCATTTTTTTTTTACCGAACTTTAGATAATTCGATTGACAAGTGGATGGAAACTTGGCTATTGTCATAATTCTGCTTTATTCTCTCTTGAATACTGTGTGCTCCAGTATTTGGTTTTATTTAATTTTATTACAGAATTTTATGATTAAAAATATGACTAACTTTATTTTTCTATGTAAAATTCTCATTTGAGATTTTGACATCTTCTCAGAGAAAATGATGACCTTCACTGACAAAAAGTCCAACAGAGCTGCATCAACGTAATGCGTTCACAGCCTTTGTGCATTACAGTATTTCATCATGATAAATCTCCTCTCTATGAACCCTATGTGTGACTTTAGCCATGGCAAGTTCTATTTGCTTTTCCCAGTTAATGTTAAAAACAAAAAAATGTCCATCAGCAACAATGTCCATCAGCTAATAGAAAATCCGCTCTGCTACCACACATCCCAGACCATATTTCTTTCTTCTCCTTCTCTCCTTGTTACCCTTTCCTTCTTCTACATTTTCCACCCTCTTCTTCTTCTTCCTCCTCCTTCCCATCACGCCTGTTGTCGGTGTCCTGCACGAGCGGGAGATGCGCGCGTGTACGTCTGGGCCGCATACATTTGCTCTGATGATGTATTGTCCTGCTGAGGAGTTTCATTTACTGTGGCTGGCCTCTGCTGAACCTGTTGCTAGTCACTGAGCACGATAAGCGCATAAGTAGCACGCCACTTCATTCATCATGTATCGCTCAGACCGCTCAAATACCTCATAGGCCATGCAGGAGAGAAACTACTAAACCGGCAGAAAGGATCACGGTGCTTGTCTCAAAAAGCTGAGGTCGTATTAAATGCCGTATGCTTGTTTTTTCCCCCCCAAAGAATTGTGCAAGGAAGTCTGCTGTTTAAAATGTTGTTGCAAAACTGTTTGCGAGCTCATAAAAGGGTTCAGTGTGTGTCAGGGACTCTCGTCGCAACCAAAATAAAAGAACAACGCACACAAATTTGTACGTATTTGATATTTCGGGATAATTCGCGCTTCGAATCAGTGGGTAACTTTTCTACTTGCGTTTTTATCTCCGTATTGGAATTTATTAAAGTGCATTAGGAATCACAAGCGGTGTCATGTCACTTAGAGCTCTACGTTTCAACAGACCGGCTGCCCGCGGGCACAGCGCTCCTCTCCCCTTCGTTCGGTTGAACGCAATAGCGCTTACATGCTCCGCGAGACGAGCAAAAGGAATAATTAAAGAGGTGAATGATAGTGGGAGAAGGATTTAGGGCAAATCCTATTGTTTAAAGCCGTTTCGTTCCATTGAAACTTTTTTCCTTTACACACTTTCTCAGAGCCCTGGTTTACACCCGGAATTGGTTTTTCAGATACATGCGTACACATTCCGTCTTGTGTTTTCAAAGGCTAAAGCAAAGCACAATGCAGGCAGCCACAACAACAAAGACCTTATGATGTACGCACATTGTCTTTAAATCACTTCATTTCGACACCGCTGCCTGCGCAGCCTTGCGCTTATCAACATCAGGAATACAGCTGAGGGCTGAACAACAATGATCTATAAAAAAAAGCTTTTTTAATTGCAGGTAGAACGGGAGTGTAATCCTCAAATAGGTCTTTTTTGAAAACATTTCTTCGTTTAGAATATGGAAGGTATTGCTATCGGAATCAGACTTTAAATGAGGCTGTAATATGATGTGGATAGGCCAATTCTGTGCTGTCGTCCACCTATCTTCGCTTTAAAAGTGCCCCCTCGATCCCCTCCTCATGCTTTTACTGTCAGTCAAAGAGCACTCTTTCTCCCTGGCGCATCAGGCCCGGCGGTATTGATTTTTCCACCCACTGAAACCACCTCGTGAGCATAAATTTTGCATTAGACACTAAGGGGAAAGCGGGCGGGGGGGACAGGACCTCGGGAACTGGGCGCATGGGACAGCCAAGCCAGACAGGCCAAAGAGACAGACAGAGATGGTGAGCACAGGTAATGTTAGTGAGTTAAAGTAGGTGGTGATGAGCTGGCCCTTATAAAAAAGTAGTGCACTTTAAACAGAAATACTTGTGGAAATAAAATAGTTTAAAGGAATATACTGAATGTAAAGTTTTTGGACACGTAATTGCATGTTAATTGCAGTTAAATGACAATGTATTATACATTTAATTTATATTGAATATAAGTTATTAATACACAAATGAAAAAAACATTGAGTGCCTATTTTTTAAGTAGGACTTAAGTATATCTTTATATGTAATTTCATAATTACTTTTATTGTCTTTGAAATATGGTTAAAGTGTGCTGCAGAATGTTCTGACAAGCATTTATGGTAAAACTGTATGTCATCTATTTAAATGTGTTTGTAATTACGTATTCATAATGATTCAGTTGCAATGTTTTACTTTTAAAATATATTAGCTTTGTGTAATATTGAATAACACGCTGCAGTTAAAATTATAATCAAGCATTAATTAGTATGTTAGTCAACACATTAAAATAAGTATACTTTAAAGCATGTCAAAAGATTAATGTATAACTTTTAATTTGACATTATTACAAAGTGAACTTTTTAAAAGTGCACTTAAGAAACAGTCATGAACGTGTATTTTTAAGTACACTTAAGTGGCCTTTTATTTCATTAATATTTATCTGCAAAAACAGTTTTTGGTTACTTTGTTAGGTGTACTTGTTACAGTGTAATTATACAGTTAGTAATATATGATGGTAATAATATTAATGAACAACATGTGCTTAGGGTTAGGAATAGGGTTGGGTTAAGGTTACCTGCATGTAATTATACCATAATTTACTTTTCAGTAAGTACATGTAATATATGTAAGGGCAGATATAAAGATTTATATTACATTACAAGTGCACATTCAGTTCAATTAAGCACAATTCTTTTTCACAAGGTGATGTAGGAATATTATCATTGAACACCCGGTTTTACTTGGAAATATGTCTCATTAAGTATAAGTAAAAAGGGTTGCAAATAGGTTTCTTATAGAAGAAAGAATACAGAACAAAAAGTTTTAATTACAATATTTCCAAATAAATTCAATATCATCAGGTTTTTTGTTTGTTTTGTTTTTAATCATAAAACCACTTTTACACCTTGTTCTCTCTGGAAGACAGCCCAGAATTCCTTTAAATCCCCAGCAGAGCCCATAGCAGTAATACACTTTGATCAGACATGCATGTCAGACGAGGGGCTTTGTGGTCTGATCCTAACACGCTGTCCACTTCAGTGCTATAAACACTCAAGGTCTCTCACTTGCAGTCGAACCTCTCTGCCTTCAAGCATTGTCTGATCCCACTGTTAGGGAATCGTTTAATAATGTCTGAGCCCCACTGTAAGCAATGGAGGTGCCATCTGCTAAAGATGGTACTGATATTTTATATTTTTACTCATTTAGTCCAACACTGACCTTTTCTCTGCTAGTAATTAAGCTTTTATTTGTGTTTTATAGTGCAAATGCATTCCAGACAGACATTTTTTTCCCTGGAATCCTTTGACTATAGTTACAGTATTTGATCACACTATCATTCAGTCTTTAAAATTGCTTTTAAACCATTCAAGCACTATATGATACAAAAGAGTGCTAAATTCGATACTGGTGCGCTGCCTGTGAAACCACACACATAGAAAGCCGCTTTTCTAAGCCCTTTTGAGGCTTATTGTGCTTGAAAGGACAATTTTTTTTCCCGAAATGCCTATTTGGCGAGTATCTTCATAAGCACAGTCTTAAATGAGTTAAAAAGACTTGAATGAACATAACGGGTTGGGATGTTTTGTCAGATCCTTATCACGTGTGTCATGATCTTAAAGTGACAGCAGCCTAATATACCTGCTGCAGTCTGTGTCATTAATGTTAAATAAATCAGATAGCTAGAAAAAGAGAAAATTATTTAACGCTTTTGAGTGAATAACTTGTAAAAGCATACATAAGAACACAATTAGACCTCTCTTGTTCTGCTCCTTTCACTAGTTTCTTCCACCAGTCATTTTCCAGCGATTGAATTAACTCAGGGTTACTTACTTTTGACCTTGCGATTGGCCTTTAATTCACCGCGCAGCCTGTGTGTGTCTGCGCGCGAGTGTGCAACTTCATTTTGCTGTCACTATTATTTCTAAAGTGGGATGCATCATGCAATTTTAGTAGTGTACCATTTTTCCTATCAATCACTTTGACAGGTCTTTAACAGGATTAAAATGTCAGTCAATATTTCTAAGAGAATAAGATGTATGCATAATAGATTTAGCATTTTAATTGTCAGTTAATCTCTATCTCCAACTGATTTTACACACAGATCAGACCCAGACATAAATTGTTGTGTTCGTCAGGTGGACGCCCCCAGAGGAAAGTGTGTGTGTGTGGGACAGGCAGACAGTGTATTAATGAGATACTCTGCTTTGCTTTGTACTAGAAACAAAAATAGTGCTATCACCCTGTCGCTTCTTGATGACCTCCGCGCTGACCTCTGACAATCAGCTGCGCCGCGCTTCACACACACACACATCAAACACACCACAGGTGATTTTTACACTGGGAGATTGGCACACACAGGGTCGTTGAGGTGAGGAAAATGAGTTTGTGTTAAACAGAGATCTGTTCTGGAGAATTGTGTTGTGCTGCTGCTTTGCTTGAGTTCAGGTCGGTCTCAAGAAGAGGGAAGAAAGAAAAAAGGTACTAAATTGGAGTGGATTCAGGTGCAGGGAGGCAAAACAGAGCATCTATACGTCGGGAGGGTCACAGAACCTGTCAGGATGGGCCCTGGCTTCATTTGTGTGTGCTTTGAGAAAGTTGTCAGGTTTTATTTCGTAACTATAGACTTCTGAGGGTTTGACAAGGTTTATATGTCTGCTCTTTACTTTTGCTTATGGAGCGAGGTAATCTACCTGTCAATTCATGTTTTAATGCGACATGCGATTTGAATGTATTATGACCTTTAAAAGAGAAAAAGGACAGCATATGGTGCGCTACAAATCTAGATGCTTTGTCCACTGGCAGTGCATTTATTATTTATGTTTTATTATATTGACTTATGAGCAATGCTAGCTTTAGCAGTGCTGGGGTATTTTGTGGTTTCGTAAACATATGAAAAAAGATAAAACGATGTAAATATTAATAATTAGGTTATTAATATAAAATATATATTTTGTATGTAACACAAATTGATTTAGTTAAAGAACATTTAAGTAACCTTTTTAAAAATATAATTTAAAGTAACTTTTTTCTATTGAATATATTTTTAAGTGTCATTTTCAGCAGCCATTACTGCAGTCTTCAGTGTCACATGATCTTTCTGAAATCATTAGGCTGATTTGGTGCTCAAGAATCACTTATTATTATCAGTTAATTTAGATGAACTTTTTTAGGTTGCCTAAAAATCAATAATATATCTCAATTATCCTCTATTTCTATGCTTTCACTGCTAGATGGTATCCATTACTATTGTTGCCCTGCGTCATTGCTATAGATGGTAAAGTAAATATTTACTGCTTTCTGTATCTCCAATGGAATGCCGACATACATCATTTTCTGGTTCATTTTCAGTGAATAGAGCAATGTGTATTGTGTTTGTGTATTTTTTATTACATGTTTTTGTCATCACCGCATTATTTCTTTTCTTTTCATCTGCTCTCCATGTCCTTGTCTTCTTTTCATATAAACACTCCAGTAAAGTAAACGCAGTATTTCTGCTCTGTATTTGTGTAGATATTGTGTTTTCAATGCGTTCAGACCTTTGCAGCTCTGTCATTGCACCCGACTCTTTGGCTCAAGGTCTGCATCGCAGAATTCTCAAAGTCTGGATCCTCTTTCGTACGCAGCGAGACCGAGTATGTTTAAAGGAGAACGGAAGGTTAGCAATGTTTCGTAACGAGATGACAGAGTTTATAAAGCACTCGCTCTCAACCACAGTTTTACCTGCAGTGCTGCCCATATAATAGGGCCACATGGGGTTTCTCCACCATCCTGTGGCTCTCTCTCAGTCTCTCTATTTGTTTTCCTTTTCTTTATATTCTTTTGTTGTTCTGTCTCTTTCTCCGGTCTCACGACTGCTGCGGGAGGAGACCCTCCCATCACCTTTGATCTTCCGATAATATTTTTGACAGGATTCAGGCTTTCTCTTTTCTTTGTCCTTTTTTCTGTCCTCCTCCTATTCTTTTTCACTTATTTTCTACTTGTAGCAGCTCGCTCGGCTTCCTCTATAGTTGTGCGATGGAGCGCCACATATGTGCGCCCTGTCAGGGCCTGCGAGACAACTTGCCCCAACATTTCAAGCGCGAATTGGACTCTTGGAATTTTCCCGGGCGCATATGATATATATAATTCATGCTGGGGTGTGAGAGCGGTGTCAACGTGTCAGGCGATTGAAGAAATGTAAAAGTGGGCTGTTTACTGGTTGAGAGACACTTTTTTTTTGTTTTTCTTTTTTTCTCGGAGTAGGGGAGGAGAAGGCTTGTGGTTCGTCAAAACCTCGCCTGCCTGTCCGGCTGTGATGCACGAGTAGCCACACTAATCAAAGAAACGTCAGCACCAATGTATTTTCTTAGTTATCCGCTGCAAAAAAATCTCCTGGTTTTAATTATTCATCTGCATCAATTAATTATGAACACTTCTTGTCAAGTACACTGTCACAAACATATGCTTGCCGATACAAGTCTCGCTTTGTAGCTGAACATCGATCCATTGTTCAGTTATTTGTTGATTTATTTTTGGGATGGCTTACACTGAGCTGTGATTTAAAAAATGAATGCAAATTATTCCTGATGTTAGCAAGCTAAATGCTATATGTCTATAGATGATTTATTTATTTGATTGTTTGTACGCATTTAACATTTATATATGTATATATATACATATATATATCTTTTTTTTAAGATGTTTAAATATATTCTCTATAAAGAAGACATGACACGATTTTGCAGTAAAACAACAAAAATACTAAAATGATTTTTGCAGTGTGCATGAACAGAATCATTTGAAAGTCATACCTGTTAGTTATATGGTTGTCAGTCTCAAACACTGTGTGGATTCAACACCTAAATTGATTCAAATATTGAGATATTGCTGTGCGATATCATCTCGGTGCCACCAAAGGAGGACATCTTGGTGGTTTTATTTCTGTTATAACTTCAAAATAATGGTGCCCATAAAATGTATGTGACATCTTGGGTTTAAGTGCAGTGTAGAAGAAAACATCTCTGTTTGATGACTTTGCAGTGAAGAGTTCATTATCAGAGCATTGAGCAGAGGGCAAGCATCTGTCTGCAGAGCATGGCTCTGGTTCCTGCAGAGAAGACAGAAGGTCATTTATTCATTCTGATATGTTGCCAGTCTGTTTTTCAATGTTTTCTTTCATAAGGTATATGGATAATTTGAGTTGACACTTTCTGGTATGCGAGTAATGCTTCAGTCTATGCACGAAAAAGGTTGATTTCGGCATGAACATTCACATGTCTTTAGAGTCTAACCTAGACCATCTTGTTCTGACATGGACTAAATGAGGTCCAGTTCAGTGTATAGGTTTTTCGGAGTAAAGTTTGTTTCTCCGATCCCAGCAGAGTGTCTGGTGAGTCACTCTGCTGAGATTAGGCTCTATTGCTTTCTTAAAAAAGAAGTCTAATGAATTCATAAGAATTACAGTGAAATGCTTCTCGTCATGTATCACAAAAATAAAAGCTTTGACATTCAGAGTTTCCAGTGCGCATGAATTCTGTTCCATTTATTCAAAGGAAAAATATACCCAAGAAACATTCCTTTTTTAGTCCTTTTTGTACTCACCTTTTTTCATAGTTCTAAAAATGTATTTTCTTTTCACTGAAAAGAGAAATGGTCCCTTGCAAAATGAACTTTATCATGCCATCTCAAGCACGTGTCAAAACGAGTCATTCTCTTGATCAAGCTTTATGGACACGAAATATATGTCTAAAAATATATGCTTGAAATACACGTCATCAGCTTCTTTGTCTTCAGAAGCCGTATGTTTGAGCGGGTGTCTGTGTTTCTCAATTGTCAAATGTGTGTGTGGAAATATTAGTCAGGAGAGCAGTCTGTTGACATGGCAGGGTTGAGAAACAGAAAATGTGTGACTCTGTTCCTCTGCTTTATTACGGTGGACGATACACACCCCATGCAAGTTATGTGTTTAGGTAAGGAACGTACAAGTTCAGTCCTTGAGGTGGCTGACTGTGAGCATTGCAATCGCTTCAACATCCGCAAGGGAAAAATTCGAAGCACATTAATATCGAGTTCTTTCTTTCGGCCAAGCTCTGTCCCCATGCACGTTGACCAGGTGCATGGATGCTTCCCTGGTCCCCTAACCCGGCAGCCACAGTACAACGGCGCCAGTGTGCTCTCCACACTATAGGTGGAGAGAGGGGTGATAGGGCCAATTCAATGGAAAGGGATTATTAGGAGGCCATGATTGACAAGAGCCAATGGAGGAAATTTGGCCAGGACACCAGGGTTACACCCCTACTCTTTACGAGAAGTGCCATGAGATTTTTAATGACCACAGAGATTCAGGACCTCGGTTTAACATCTCATCCGAAGGACGGTACTTGTTACAGGCGGTGCCGGTACTCCTTTCCCCTGATAGCTCTGATCCTGGGAGTTCTAGCAAGGGTTCACCAAGATTGAATTCACCTTCTTCTTGATTTTTTTAGACCTAGTATCTCTCCTGGATGGTCTCCCATTGGAGATTCCAGTCCAGATGAATCTTAAGCACAGTAGACGATATTTCCTCCCTGACCAGAGATCTGGAAACTTTGTGTCTGGCCCCTGAAGTGCACCAGCTCAAAGATTCTGGTCTCTTGATTCTGGATTCTGTTGCTAATACAATTCAAAACTCTAGAGCTCCTTCTATGAGGAAAGCTGTACACCCTGAAATGGCAATTCTTTGTATCTGTGACAGCAATATAATGTGAAACAAGTTAAAAGCACTGTCGGTTCTGTACATAAGTTCCTTCAAGAACGTCTCACAAAGGGGCTGGCTCCAGCTCATTTAAAGGTGTATGTGGCCACTATCTCTGCTAACTACTCACCTTTTGATGGAGCTTTGGTGGGGAGACATCCTCCTGAGTTCACGAGTTCCCTCCTGGGACCTGGCATTGTTCCTAGGAGCCTTGACAGAGGCCCCATTTTTAACCCCTAGAGTCGGTTTCAGAAAACAGTCTTGCTTGCAAAGTAGCTTTATTGCTAGCCTTGATGTCACCATAAAAGAGTAGCAGAACTTTTGTTCCTTCTGCGGCTGGTCAGCCAGTTGTTTTGAAGGCTTTCTTTCCTCTGCCTCATGAGACGCTGGTGCAGGAAAGCTTGCATCTGTTATGTCTGGTCCGTACCTTGAGGATCTCTGTCCACCGCTCAGGCAAGTGATGTAAATCCTCTCAGCTTTGCTTTGGTGGTCACAATAGAGGTAATGCAGTCACCAAGCAACATATTTCGTGTTGGATTACGGATGCTTTCTCCTATGAGGCGTGCGGAATGGCCTCTAGGGGTCAGGGCTCACTCCACTAGGAGTATGGCACCCTCCAAAAGTCTTGCTAAGGGTGCGTCATTGCATGATGTATTTGCTGCGACAGGTTGGTCCTCTCTGGACACATTCATTAGGTTATACAGTCTAGATGCGGATTCAGCCCCAGGATCTCGTATACTTCAGGGTTGACCCAAGTTTGATTTGGGCTCAACAGTGTTTTGTGCTTGTGCATAGCTTTTTGGGCAGACTCTTTCCCATGACGTGGCAGCATTGGTATGGAAGTTCCCATAGAGTCAATGCAATAAAGCAGTGTGGAACCTGAGACATTTTCTTGTTTTCTCTATCTTTCAAAAAAAATAAAGAAATAAAAACCTTTTCACTCACCAGCCATTTTAGCTACTAAATCTTTAAGTTCCCAGCCATTTAGGGTCCAGTTACATATACTGCTAAAACGTACAAGTTAGTCATACATTTTTTTTTCTTTAAGACTGTTCGTTACATAAAAACGTAGATTGATCTAATTTGAAAAGTAAGACTGATTATTTTAACTGCTAGTTCGTTGTACTATTTCTTAAGACTAAGTTCAACTGACCTTAACTTCTACTAGCCTAAACAAAAATATCAGAAACAAACCATATTTTCAAAGTCACAGCTTATATTTAAATTAATTTGTTATTAAATCTAATTCTGAATCTTATTCTGAATCATTGTATTATTGCATTGTTGAGCATAGCAATAAAGACGCTAGGGCGCTTTTGTGCCCAAATGTCTTGGACATGCAAATTTATGAGAACGGACAGTCACAGTCAGGCTTATCACACACCAGACGCGTCATTCTGTCCTCACGTTCTCAAGTTCAAGGCGGCAGTCCAAAACAGTGAATCTAAGCACCACACAGGCAAAAGTTCACTTCAAGTCAAGAATGAACAAAGTGGTGATGATGAGTTTCAAGTAAGGCATTTGAAAATACAGTGCAAATGGAAAGAGAAAGGATGATCTATATTAATTCTCTATATGAAGCATATTTATTCAAGCCACAAAAACAAACCTGTTACTGTTGCCTTTGGCTTTTGGCTTGCTTAGTTGGGGACACTTAACACTGAACTGAGCTGGACGATGACATCACTGTTTTCTCTAGAGCGTCTTTATAGATACATGAACTAAATTAATAACTTTTTTACAACAGAAATGAACCATCACTGAACTTACTTAAGCTGGCCTATGACACTATTTTCTTCTAGATCTTCTAGATCTGCTGTACAGCCGAAACCCCTTGTTGTTAAATTCAACTTGAATTGGCATTATAAAAAATACTTGGCTTAAAAAATCAACATCTTTCTTTCTCTTTCTTCCTCTTTCTCTCATCACAGCTACCTCATCCCTAAACTCTCAGCTCCAGCATCTCCAACAGCTTCAACAGCTACAGCATCACCAGCAACAGCAACAGCATCATCATCATCAACAGCAGCAGCAACAACAACAACAACGAGAACGAGAACGAGAACAGCGTGAAAGAGAGCAACAACAACGAGAACGTGAGCAGCACCAACGTCTCTGCGGCCCAACGCATCTCCAGCCACCCAACCATCATCAGCTCACTCCTCCGATCCAATCACAAGCGTCTGGACCTTCTCCAGGCTCCGCCTCCACCTGTACCACCTCTAATCATAGCTCAGCTCAGCCTCCCCAGTCTCCGCCCCCTCACAGGCAAAACCAATCACCAGCTCGCAGCTTGCCATCACCTGTTACGCCGCCTCTACCACTACAGGTAAGATTGGAAAAGAATTTTTTTTATTTTTTTTTTATTTTATTATTTCATTGTATTTTGTTTTATTTTAACCATTAAAGGAATGAGTCAAATTCACTAAACACTTTTCCTTTAAAATAATAATTGCATTTTTCTGCATTCACATTATTTTGCATTCTGTATTCCTTCTTTTTCAATGTATGTTATTTTATACAATTAATGGGATGAATTTGCGTAACACTTCCCATTTAAAACAATAACTACACTGTTCTCCATTCATATTATTTTGTATTTTGGATTCATACATTTATTTTATTATTTTATTTTATTTTATACCATTAAAGGGGTCATGAACTGCATTGTTTTATTGTTCCATAAAATTCCCTGGTGTGCACTTATAATCTTAGTATGATTTTAACATCAAAAATGGTCATAATTTAGAAATAAAAGGCATTTTTCCTAGCCTGATTTTAGCACTCTTTAGCAATTTGAATGCTGTGTTTTAAGGGGCGTGTCTGCTCTGAGACTTTAGTGTAAATGCCCACTGCTGTGATTGGCTAACATCTTTGCATATGAAGTACATGTGAAACTCTCTCAAATACTTTGAACCCCCTTTTTACTATTACAGCTCTCAAAGTTGACTAATCGTGAAAAGTATTGATTATAGCGTTATATTTAGATCTATAGCATCATATTTAGATCGTGCCTTGAAAAGATGCTGTGGATGAGCATTGTAGCCAATCACAGACTGGTTGAGTGCATGAATGCAGCGATCTCGTCATTGCAACTCGATTTCCGCACACTAACGAATCCTATCATCATAACTAATAAGAGATTTGTCAATTATAAGGGGAGTTTTGGCGAGAGTCCAGAACAGAACTCAATAAAGTTCAAAATAAAGTTCATCCACTCAAGGAAGTTCAAGGAAGGCAATGCAAAGTTTCTGCGTTTAGTTTCCTCTCTTGTTATTTACGTTCTACATAGACAGGCAGTGATGTAGAAGCAGGCGTTGTTCTTCTTCTGCAGAGGCGGTGTTTAGCCACACTATTACGTAATAAAGTGGCACATTCCACAAGCTGTCGTTCTGGCAGATTGGCTTCGATATAAACTGTTTTTAGACTAACGAGAATGTTTTGAGCTCTGAAACTTACAGGATGTTTTTATAGTACAATGATATGTCAAAAAATCAAGGGAATTTTGATTTCTCAGTTCATGACTCCTTTAAATTAATGAGTAGAATTCACTGAACATTCTGCATTCTTCATATTTTTTTATGTTATTTTATATTATTAAAGTAATGTGTTAAAATCACTTAACACTTTCCATTTAAAATAACACATTCATATAATGCATTCATCTGAAAACAGTCTGGAATTTTAGGGGGTTTTGATCAGGAAAAAAACGATGTGATATCAAAATAAATGCCTCACATTTCCAGACAGCCGTAGCCAGCCGCCTTCCTTGTATTGCTCCTCACCCAGTTCAACTCTTGTTTACACACTAAAAGTGAAGTTATTTAAAGCTATAATATAAGTTGACGTGATGGGGAGCAGCTCCTGAGTGCTGCATGGCACGGGGGCAGCATAGACCGATCGACTCAATGTAATGACCCCTAAATATGATGTCGGCTCACTTAAAGAACTCATTCTTCTACATTATTCACAACATGTCTGAAAGAGTGGAGCTTTGGAGTGAGACGAGGTCTAGGATGAATGTTAGAGAATGGGGCAGTAATTCAATTGAATGATTGAATCTGTCTGGGGAAATCTTGGATATTACAAATATTGTTTCTGGAGGAGGTGCCTGCTTGCCAAGCCTGTCCCTGAAAAAGAATGAAAATTGAAAGTTTATTGTTAAGAGTTTATCCCAGGCATCTTGCTAGGGACAGCAATAGACTATTATTGGAAATGAAGAGCTCCGGAATATTGAATTATGAGTAATGATGCTTTTGGCGTAACTAGATTTGAAACAATTTTATGATAATCACTTATTGACATGTTGTGAAAATGTATAGCATATGCACCCGATTGAACCAGATTACTGTCGTTTTCAACATATTTTATATTTTGCAAATAAGATCTTGCATTGGGAAGTCCAAAGCACCATATGTCAGTGATGACTGGCTAAGATGAGTTTGTTGTTATTTTATTCTGTTATCTGTTATTGTCATGCAGGCTTATAAAATTGAAACAAACTCCACAGATGGCACACATGAATCTTTGTTGCTTCAGTGACTGTAGCTAATGCCTTTTTTAAGGGGTCATATCAAATTTGCCTTGATCTGACATTTTCATCTATAAAAAAAGCTTTTTCCGACTATGAAAATGTAATTATCAGAACTCAAACTTGGAACTAATCTGCAAAAACAACTGCAACTTTGTGTAAAACTAAATATGACAAACATTTTTTACTAATATTATCATGTATGATCTGACCCCTTTAAATTTTCACACAGCTTGTGTTTTAAATGGCAAACATAAGTGATCTTTTCATATCTTCCTCCCCTCAGTCTGTCTGTCTATCAGTTCCTCCTCTTCCTCTTCTCATCTGGCTGTCTGAGTCCGTCACTAATAACATGTCCTCCTCCCTACATGTCCCAGTGGTTTCATTTCGGTTTGAGAGAGGCCAGGGTCGCCTCTCCGTCCTTCCCCGCATTCATCAGCGTCACAGCCCTTATTGCTCTGTGCTGTACCACAACCCCACTTCCCCTTCCCCCTTTTTATGGCTGCCATCAGTTTAGTCATTTATTTCACCTTCTGTCCCTCTGCCCGGCTTGTATCACCAGCTGGACCCTATGGAGCCCCACACTTAATGGTCTCCTGAGCCCAGAACTAGTGGTTTCTAAGGGATTCCTTAGGAAAGGCCAGCCATATATTTCTTCATTTATAGTTGAAGCACACCTAATTCGATCTGTCAAGTTTTCATCAAGCCCTTCTGATACGTGATTCAGATGTTTCAGAGGTGGAATAGTTTAAATAGGGGGTGGGGGGACAATGGGGTCTCCAAAAACTTGGCTTGGATGCATGATGTTGCCAGCATCAGTATATGCATCCTCATGTCTAGATGTTTGTGAATTGTCCTACATGGAATAATTTATCTGAGCATCTGTGCACAGGTTTTACTTCATATTTGTGGTTGTATAAGGTGTGTTGTGATCTGTTTTAATAACACAGTCTCATCCCAAGAAGTCATATATTGACGTCTTGGGACGTCTTTTGACCATACGTCAATATCCGCCTTTTTAGGGTACCCTTAAACATTGGTTATATGACGATCCTGGGACGTCATACAACTGACGCTTTACCTTTAACGTCAGTTAGGTGACGGGGAAAGGTTTAGGTCTGGGGTAGAGTTAGGATCCGATAACGTCATCTAACCGACGTTTAAGGGTACCCTAAAAAGGCGGATATTGACGAATGGTCAAAAGACGTCCCAAGACGTCAATATATGACTTCTTGGGATGAGACTGCACTGGTTTTAAGGGATGATGTACAAGCTAGGCAATATTGCAAAATGAACCCCGACATGGTGGTCAGGAAAGGGTTTATTTTGCCATAATTACTTTTTGCCTGTACATTATCCTGGTTCAGGGGTACCAAAAAAAAAACTAAAAAACTTTTCCGTTACTTAAAATACAATAAATGTTAACTGAAATAACATAAATGATCAAAAATGTCAGCTATTTTTCTCACTTCCATTTAGTTTTTAGTCAACTTAATTTAGTCAATTTAATGTACTTAACTAAAACTTATAAACTGAAATAAAAAGTAATACAAAATATGTAGACATAAAAAAACAAAAACTAATCAAAATGATAAAAACACAACAATATTACTAAAACATTAACTAAAATAAAAATAATGGAAAGCAAAAATAAAAAATATGAATACACACATATTCTGTAATATAGTATCTCAATGGTACTAAAATGACACTCCTGATTTTTTAATTGCAGTTATTCGCGGAATTATCAACTTTACGTGGGTTGTGCCTTGACACGGCACAGCGCGGATGAATCCAATGTTTTGAGGAGAAGGTGTGGAATCACAGATTCTACTTTTTGGAAGTATGACCAACATAATTATTTTTACCGGAAAATGTCATCTGAACAAATAAGTAACATCTATTTTTGTTCTGGCCAACTAAGGGGAAAAAAGCATTGCTGTAAATCACGCTGATTAAATCTAACGATCGCTTATATCACGTCAAACCGTGCAAATTATACTTTGTTCTCAAATTGTTAATGTTAACAACATCAGCATGACTATATTTAATGTGTATTAGGGCTACCTGTAGTTCAGTACTCCATAACTGTATGAATTAAGCGAACAAGTTTGCTACTGTTCCATAATTGAATAATTGCAATGTTTTAACTTACTGTCCAGCAGGAAAAAAGCCATCTCTGTGTTCGTTTTGTACCCCTTCAAAACATGGAGTTCAGTTCCTGCAACCTTTCAAAAACCCTTCCGATATTTATCCTTGTTTTCGCATGGGCCCTTGTTGCTTTCTCTTTTTTTCTGTATACTCTAAAGTCTGAAGTCTTTTGCATTTTACAATGGGTGAATCTCCAGTTGTCACTGGTGATTGTCATTTGAACCTTTCTGGATCATCCATCAAATTCCTAAGTTTAGTTATATCAAGTGCTGTGAGAAAAGGCTATAAATCTCCACCTCCAACATCCTCACACACAATATAGCCTTCTAGTCGAGACTCCTTCTTTATGTGTACAGATGTGACGTAATGACGCAAAGACATTTCCCGCGGAAATCCACCAGTACCACTGGAATTAAAAACATTAATACAAGCTTACCGTTTTGAATCGAGCAGATAGTTTTGAACACTCGCTGGTTATGTACTTGCTCAAAAATTGATTTTGGATCATTTTCAACACAAAAAAGTAACGGAATGCAGCTTTAAATAAATAAATATAAATATTGATGAACATATACATAATGATTTTCAAAGTCGGAGAAAGTGTCCTTGATAATACTGAAGCAACCCTTTTTAAACATAATTATAAAATAACAAGATTCATAGTTGTAACCACTTTTATATCAAGTATTACTTATGAAATATAAAATATTGCCCAATCCAATTAAACCAGTACAATTAAATATGAGTTGTGTGAGCAGGTTAAAAACTTGTACTTATCAGGGTTTTAACCGAGAGAAAACTCCATGAGGACCCAGAACAAAGCCTTGAGGAACACCTTTCGCTTGCGGTGTGTTAAGACAGCTTCTCTACAGGTTTTTGATTTGTACTCTCTGGTTTCTTTATCCTAGGGGTCCATGATTAGATTTTACTGCTAAGAGTCATGTGCGACCCTCTTGTTAATCCAAAGAGAGAGTGGCACCAGAGACGACAGCGTCATTACCCAGCCCTCCACTGTGTGAGAGTGAGAAAAATAGAGCGATAAGTGTGCATGTGTGTGTGTGTGTCAGGAGTCAGAAGGGGTTTGAAGTTCCCGCTTCATGGGGGTCCACATTACCACTTAACCAATGTGAAAGTGTGTGTGGCAGGGTTTGCAGGCTGCCTCTCCTGAGGGGCTGGAGTCCGTAATTGGGCTTATGTGTGCGTCTTCTTGAGAAAGTTAAAGCATACCTCACCTGAGTGCTGATACTAGCCTTTAGGGACAGCCATAGTTAGACACTGTGAACACCTAGAGAATTTTGGGAATGTGTATTTCCAGGGTTTGTCATAATTATCCCTTCTGGTCACACAGGTACCACCCAACCCTCTTGCTTTCTCTTGCCTCCCATTCCTCTCTTTGGTTGTAATCATTTTTGTAAGGGAGGGCAGACAGGTCTCCTATTATCTGAAGACACCTAAAGACCCAGATAGAGGCCTTCTGTTGCTGAACTGACAACATGACAGCGTGTTAGCATCCCACTCTGATAATACAACAGTCAGTGTGTCCAGTGTACGAATCGAAGTGCTCACTGTCTGCACTCTCTCTCCCTCTTTCTTTCTCTCATTTTTCTTGTCTCAACTTTTTCTTTATATTATTTCAGACAGTTAATATTTTCTTTAAAGTTTCAGACATGGTTTTTTTGTAAGTCTCTGACCCTGAGTTCCTTTAGACAGTTCAAATGTATGGTTTTCCAGTAAGACTTTTTCTGTAGGCTGTGATGTTTATACACTGAGTTTAGTGCAGATTCGTACTTGTAATTTGGTTTAACTAAAATAAAGAAATGGCAAAACGAGCATTATTAATGACGACCTTCAATTTGAAAATGCAGTTAGCTAGACTACAAATCACCAACATTAAAAAAATTAGCAAAGCTCATTAAAGCCAGATCATTAAGATCCAATATTTGAATTTGGAAGTTATTAATGTATTGTAAATACAAATAATATTTTTTTAAAAAAATCTATGAATTCAAAAGAAATAGCATATTTAAAGGAATAGTTCAATTAAAAATGAAAATTCTGTCAATTTACTCGCCCTCAAAGGATTGAAACAACTTGAGGGTGAGTAAATAATGACAACATTTTTATTTTTATTTGAACTAATCCTTTAACTACATTTTCAATGTGCATTTTCACTATTGGATGATGGTCTTTTTTTTTCCTTCTTTTTTTTAAACCTTATGAAAAAGCAACTGTTTATAGCATAAACAAAAAAGTAACAATAAAAAAATAACATAAAAAGCAACAATGTAGCAATGTTTTGTCATGCACTTTCGGAAAAGTACACTACAACATTTCAAAAAAATGTCTTTGCTTAAATCGATAGTTTTCCTAAAAAATGAAAATTGTCATCATTTACTCATCCTCATGTCGTTCTGAACATGTGACTTTCTTTCGTTTACGGAACACAAATTAATATTTTGAAAATGTCTCATATTTTGAAAATCCATACAATGTTATTTTGGGCTCCATTGACTTGGCTATTCCACAACACTGTTACCAAAATATTACCATCACAATCATGTAAACAGAAAGTTTATAACCTCTCCCATCCTTCTCTCCATCTGTTTTTTAACTGTGATTCTTTTACCTCCCAGTAAACTCTCCTTTGGAGAGCCAACATTAGAAAAAAAAAAGTAGGGGAGGTAGAGACTGGCATTTGTGACGACAACCAGGCGGTGGAGATTATGAAATTTGCCTAAGTGTGTTAATTGGCTGATTAGCAGGATGGCTGGATTTGCAGGTGCTGATTGATTGGAGCGACGGGGTTTCTCCACGCTGAGGGGACTCGGGGATTTGAGGAGGAGGGGGCGGCTCGGTGGGCAAGCTGGTTACACCGGAATTGATCTTAATTAGATCTGAGAGACCTGCCACAGCAGAATGGTCACAGCGATTAAAATGAAAAACAGGAGAAATTACTGATCAAATTAATCATAATGTCAGCCTACAGCTGTAGGTCTGCTGTAATTTGCCACTCCACTGGCTTACATCAGCCCTGAGCCACACGCACACACTGATCTGTGGCACAGGGAGAAGGAGAGAGAGGGAAGCAGAGCAGACCATACACACACACACTGATGTAGGCACATATACAGTAGACACACTCGTGTAGTGATGATTTGTGTGTGTGCTCTTGTATATATGGTTTATGAAGACACAAATGTGTATAATGACATGGCTATTACAACATAAACATGGTTTACGAGGCAATTTCCTGTGTCCGTATAAAACAAATGGCTTAAAAACATATAAACTGTTTTTTTTGAAATTGAAAAAATGCAGAAAGTTTTCGATGATGGGTAGGTTTAGGGATAGGGGACAGAATATACAGTTCATACAGTATAAAAACCTTTATGCCTATGGAGATTCCACACATACAACGTGTATGTATATATATTGTTATAAATGTATTCATGTTTTTGAAAGAAATGCTCACTAGATATGCATTTTTTAATCAAAAATATAGTAAAAACAGTAATAATAATAATTTGAAATAACCGTTTTCTTTTTTAATATATTTTATTAATATTCATGTGATATAAGCTGAATTTTCAGCAGCCCCCCAGTTTTCAGTTTCACATGATCCTTCATAAATGAAACCAGAAATCCTCATCAGAGTTGAAAACAGTTGTGTGCTTAATATTTTTGTGGAAACTCTGATAATTTTTTTTATTTGATGTTTTTATGATTCTTTGATGAATAACGTTCAAAAGATCAGAATTTATTTGGAATAGTAATGTTCGCCGGTGTCTCTCTCTCTCTTTCTCTCTTACGTTCCGTCTGTCCCAGCATGTCGTACTACTGTGCGCTGTCTGTTCAGTCTTTGACCTTGCCACTGTGTCTGCCTCCATGGTTCCAGACAGAGACAGAAAGACTCTGATGCCAAAAACATGCGTTCATTGCTGGCCATATTCTGAGGCAATAAAATTTGTATATAAAATAAATACATTTTTATTTTTTAAGAACTTTTAAAAGGATAGTTCACCCAAAAAAGAAAATGTTGTCACCATTTACTTGTTCCAAACCGGTATGACTTTTTTCTTCTGTGGAACATCACAGAGTGTATTCTGAGAAATGCCTCAGGGTTTTTACTTCCCCATACAGTACAATGGAATTCAATCACCCAAACTATAAGCTTACCAACATTCTTCAAAATATATTAATTTGTGTTCCACAGAGGAAAGTCTCACAGGTTTAAAAACGCCATGCGGGTGAGTAAATAATGACAGAATTTTCATTTTTGGGGTGAGCTATGGCTTTATATTGACTTTTTGTGTGGTGTGTGTGTTGCAATGATATAATTTCTTGTGGCTCCAGAAGTGATTAGTCAAATAACATTCTCAAAGTGAAAAATGTATTTGACGCCCATGCGCAAAGATGCCAAAATTCAGATTGTGTACATCTGAGGTTCTGCACCACCTAAAGCACTGCCACTGAGACAGCTTTAACGGACTATTTTCTCCAGGTATTATAGACCACCTTGGTCTTAGCTATCTCTCTTTCTCCCTTCTCTCAGACAGAGTGGCTTTACGGGTCTGCCAGGACCCCCCGACCCAAAGTCTTACGGCAGTAATTACAGGCTACTGCCCGGTATTCAGCCAACGCCAATTTATTGCCTCAGAGTATGGCAGACTCCCCTTGTCTCCTCTTGCTCTCTCTGTCTTGCTCTACCGTTCCTAACTTTTACCGCTCTCCCATTTCCCTCTCACCTATCCCCTTTTCTATCTCCCTCTCTCGCTCATTCATACTTTCCCTCAACCTCTCTAGACTGTACTGCGCCCTTACTTGTCCATCCTTTACCCCCACTTTCTCTCCCACTCGCCCGGCGCTGTAAGACACACCCCTCCTGATGTACTGATGTGTGCCACGGGAGGCTCAGACCCACGAGTGCTGCAATTACGCCGGCCTCTTCTCCAACATCCTTTCTATTTCTCTGCTCCTCTCTTCTCTTTTCCTCTCATCTACCTCCCTCTGTCTTTGTCCATTCTCCACCATTCCCCAGCAATCAGCCATCATTATAGCTCGTTCCTGAAACCCCATCCCTGCCAAGGTCAGGCGCCCTTCCAACACTCATATGATCACGGACAGACACGTACACGCTCACACATGCTGTTTTTGTTTCTCGCAGTGCCCGCTTATACATTTTTTCCCGTCTCCATACGCTGATCATGAACCCTGTCCTTGAATTTCCCCCCAAACACTAATTATCGCGTTTTTATTGAAAGGGAACAGCCTAATTTTCAGAACATTTAGACTACCGTTCAAAGGTTTGTGGTTGGTACATTTTTTATGTTTTTGAACAAAGCTGCATTTATTTGATCAAAAATACAATGATTACAATTATTTAATTATTAACAATTATACAATTATTATTACAATTTAAAAGACCTGTTCTTTTTTTAGCATATTTAAAATATATATAATTTATTCGTCACGACTGTTTCCCGAAGCTATACTGTCACAAATTTGTCATTCAACCATGTCTCTCTCTTTTTAATAATGTCACGCAGGTCACTGAGTAATAACTTCTTTTAACAAATACATTTGAGATTGAATTAATGCCGGATTTTTTGTTATATATATTATGGCCTTGGCCAAATTAGTCCCAATGAAGATTCAATCATAGGCTTACGTACTAGAGCACATATACACATGCACTCTTTTCAAAAACGGTGCGTTAAATCGCTTGACAAACTAAAAGACGTAAATTAAATTTTTGTATTTTTTTTAATGAAAGAAATAGATTGTACTGAATGTCACCTTAAGTATTTTGCTCAAGATAAGGATGTATTAAGTCCTCATGTAATGCAAACAAGAAAGTGTGCTTATAACCACTGGTAAAGAGCTGTTTTTCCAACCGCACAAATTTGTTATGCTTCATTAAAACTAAGGTTTCCTGAAACACAGTCTCATTGATCTATGCTGATAACGACAGAACTCACGACTATAGTTGATTAACAATGCTTTTGGGAAACGCACCCCAGCATGGCAGCACAGCTGAAAGGTTTGTGTGAGCTGCGCCCTCGACTGTACAGGTGAGAATTTGCATTTCCTTCAGTCTGAGGCTTATTCATTTCACTTTTGGTGTGAAAGAGCCTTTACATTTGACAATAATAGAACTTTTGGGGGTTTTTAATTATTAAAAACATACAACCAAGTCCAGTCCAGGTGAGAAAAAGTAACGCAGAATTAACGTAACATTACTTTCCATCAGTGTTGTGCAAGTTACTTCCAAACTGGAATACATTATATATTACATGTTACTGTTATTTAAAAGTAATTCATTACCTTACAATATTACTGTCTCAGAATTGTAATGCGTTACATTACTCCTGTATTACTTTTGAGTTACTTTCACCAAAATAACTATACAGAAGTAGAACTTAACATTCTAAAATGACTAGGGCTTTAATGATATGCGATATGAAACCGAAATCGCGACACTCAGATCCACGAACCTGCAGAATCGCGACACACCCTTCCAACTCCAAGCGTTATCCATACCGTCCAGATCCAATGCTACCAAATCTTTAAATTACTATTACTATTATTTGAAGTTAACTTAACATTATAAAATACGTAGACCTACACCCACAAAACACTTGAGAATAAATTATTTAAAATTTGGGAATTCCAGCGTTATGGACATGGCTTTTGCTGTCAAAACTTAAAAAATAAATTCTCAGAAAATGCATTAATACCAAAATATTGAAACGTCTGTTTATCCATAGGCTCCTCCCTGAAAGGAGTCCAGACAAAAATATCAGTCTACACATGCATTTTAATTTTATTATTAGGGAAATAGACAGTCATGCGTGACAAAAATAAATCTTTAACTTTTAGGAGGCAACGATTTTTGTTGTTGTAATTTTGTGAATTACACAGCGCAAATTGGATGAAGAAGGGTTGGCTCTCCACAGAACATAAAATATAAATTTTATTTTATTTTTCGTGTTCGCATTTATGAGGAAAAAACAATTTTACAGAAGTGACAGTTCTCCGTCATGGACGCGAGCGCTCTGAAGCGGCGCTAAAATACTGCTTTAAAACTTTCACAAAGACCTTACACAGAAGACACAAAGCCTTTCTTTAAAGTGAATTTCGTTTTGTATTAATTGTATCTTAATTTTGCCTGGATTTTATAAATGAGAAGTAGGCTAAATATAGCAGACAATTATAAATAATCAAGACACGGAGGACAATTCACTCATAAATGAACCAAAACTCAGTGTATAAGGTAGCCTATTCACGGACCTGAAAAATATATCTATGTTGAAATGTCTACGTGTACAGAACAATTCAAAACGAAAGAAAACAGACTGCGCTTATGAAATTAAATGTGCATTTCTCTCTGGTGCACTAGCCTACTGCGAAGATCGCGAGTCAGCATCGTCAACTTCGTCTTGACTATTAAAAAACAATTAAAATGTCTCCTTGCTATATTTGACATATTCATAATCATTGCTTTTGCCGGTTCTTTGTGACAGCTTTTAGGTGCTTTATCGGTAGCGCCGCTGCCCTTAAATGAACGCGTCACCACCGCATCAAAAACATGATTGCGTGATGAAAACATGAAAAATACCACATAAACACAGCCTAACTGTTTAGAAAGAAAACACAGAACGAATAGCCTAATGCGCATACGTCCATCTCGCGCAGTCTTCTTCATGCCATCTTAAGGCTTTAGCCGCTTTTCCACTGGCCAGCACGAGCACAGAGGCCGAGATCATACCTCACGGCACTCCTGTAAGAAATAAATCGCTATACAAATATATCAGACGCTGCCATATAGTTTTTATTAACAGACTTGGACACCACACGCGGTATTGACTGACCACGAACAGGTAATTTAGCCTACTTTCATTTTTCACTCATTAATGTCTCGCGGTCTTGCTGTGTATTATTATTATTTATTTTTTTACAATTAAAACTAAAAGTCTGTTGTAACTTGTAACGCAAGCCTTACTGAACATGTACCGAGTAAAATATTACTGAAAATTGATTAGTAATGCCTTACACTACTGCGTTACAGCAAAAAGTAATATGTTACTGTAATGCATTACTTTTGTAACGCGTTACTCCCAACACTGCTTTCCATAAAAAGTAACTAATTGTATAAGTTACTTTTTTTAGGCTGTAATGCAATATTGTAACACATTACTTTTAAAAGTAACTTTCCCCAACACTGGTTGTGACACTCCACAATTTACAGCTTGTCAGCACTTTTCAAAATCCAATAAATTCCGACTGGATAAAGTTGAGTCCTGGAATAAAATCATGTTCTATTGTTTCATGAAAGTAACGTTAGCATAACAGGCTGCTTAAAGAGTGTGTAATTAGGGTTATACAATTCATGTAGGATTATTTTATTTATTAGCAGTGTTTTGTTAATTATTCATGTTCATGTTAACTGTGTAACTGGAAGTTCACATTTTATATGGCAAAGAAATATCTAACCTCTGTCCTGTTCTCATGTTTCTTTTCCTCACTTCCTTCATTCCTGCCCTCTATGGTCTCTTTTCTCGCTCTTCTCTTTTTTATTTTTTATTCCCCTTCATTCCTTCTCTCTCTCTCTCTCTCTCTCTCTCTCTCTCTCTCTCTCTCTCTCTCTCTCTCTCTCTCTCTCTCTCTCTCACACTCTGTCACTCACTCATTAATGCAGCCCAATAGACAGCCCTCCTTAAGAAGGCAGAAAATTGCCTTACATAACGAAACTCCCACTATATGAAAATACAAATGTGCACTGGTGACTGAAGCAGAAAATAAGATTATTGCCCATCAAAAGTAGTACAGCATTTCATATGAATAATTATAAAGCATGTGATGCAGCCAGTGAGGAAAATCTGAGTGGTGAAAGCAAAGCAACTTTTTATTTGCTCAAAATGAGGGATTATTTTCCGAAATAAAGGCAGCACTGGCGTCAAGGAATTACAGTTTATAAGACCTCCACCTGTTTAGACATTTGGATCTAAAATTTTCAAGTATGTCTTTGTACAATGACAAATTGACATAATGGGCCCTATCTTGCACCCAGCGCACGATCTGAAACGCAAGTGTCAAAGCGCAAAGCGCAAGTAACTTTGTGGGCGGATCCGGGCGCTGTTGCTATTTTCCCGGCAGAATAAATGCCTCTTGCGCCTGGCGCAAATCTAAAAGAGGTTGGTCTGAAGTAGCTTCATTATTCATAGGTGTGGTTTGGGTGTAACGTGAAATAAACCAATCAGAACGTCATCCAACATACCCTTTAAGAAAAGGTGCGCATGTTGCATGGCGGATTGTTATTATTATGGCGCATTTACCAGGCGCGCGCCAGGAGCGGTTCACAGCCGAGGAGATCGTTGTTCTCGTCAGGGCCGTAAAAGAAAGAGAAGTGACATTGGGGATGGGACAAACCCACCCAAATCAATAGAAAAAAATATGAGAAAGCTCAACTTAACTGGTAAGTTAAAGAGTAAGGTTTTTAATGTAGGCTACTTACATTATGGTAAAGGTGATTTTGCAGTCTTCAGATTTTTTTTTCCCTAGTTGATGGACAAAATAATTTTCAGATGTCCTTATATACATATGTGTCTTGCCACTATTGGGCAAACAGGTCTGATCCGTCATTACTACAATTTGCCTGAAAAATTACCAGTATACACTGGTAAATGTGTAAGCCTATTTATGCCTATTTTTTCACATCTTCATGGACACCACAATGATTTCCCTCGTGTGGTAATATTTGTCCTTGTTATAATGTATGATTTGCAAAAATAAAAACTGCTGCATCTGTGTTGATGAGAGAATCAAAGTGTATGCGCGTTGTGCACCCGTTACATTATGGCCAAGCATGCGCACTTAAAATAGCATTATGAACAACGCGCAACGCGCCACTGACTTTAGACCAGGTTTTTTTGGTCAGTGGCGCAATTGTTTTCTGGAACTGCAAAATAGCACTATGGAATGTTTGCGCCGAAACACGCCTCCTTTTTGCGCCGACCCGCCCAGGGAGCGCAAGTTCATTTCCTAGTTTACCGACGCGCGTCTGTGGAGGGAAAAGCCCGCTTTGCGCGCTTGCAAAATAGGAATGATACATGCGTCGGTGTACAAAGTCAATTGCGCTGGGTGCAAGATAGAGCCCAATGAGCTAAGACTTGCAGGTTATTATTACTTAAATGTGAAGTGACATTTTTTCATTAGTATTGGCAGATATTATTGTGAATAATCTGCTATTGGTATCGGCGGAAAAATGTAGTATTGTTGCATCTCTAGATTTCATGTTTTGTTTTGTTTTTTGATGTCCAGACTTTCAATAACACGTCTGTATAAAATCTGGATATGCAAAAAATCAAATTTTTGCTGGCAGTCTGAAAATAGCCTCAGTACCTCTTTTTCCCTGTCCCTAATAAATGTCTGGGGTAATCCTCAAGGCTCTGTCCTGGGCCCCATTCTGATATGTTTTTTTCTTCTACAACTACTCGCTACAACTACTACAACTTCTGCAACTACTCTTCTTACTCGCAACAATATGTATCCTGCATCACCCACTCCATTTACAAATATCGTAAAATGTATTAATGTGCCGTGTTAACACAGGATTATGGTGTGGCTGCAGAAAACACTTTTTTAATATCATTCAGCACTTAAGTTTCTTCTGACCTTTTTAAACTACCCAGAGAAACACTGGGAAGTTTCTGATCAATGTTGTGTCCAAATGTTGTCAATTCATCATTCCACTTAGGGATGAGTGTTTGTGTTAAGGTTTGGTTGAGTCTATTTGCATGTGTGTGTGCGTCTAAATGGATGAGTGGGTCAGGTTTGTGTGTGTGTGTGTGTGTGTGTGTGTGTGTATTATCGATCAGACCTCTGACCACATCATAGCCACAGAACCCTGCTCAGTCACCATTAATCTCGGTGTTCCGAGTTCTCAAATGGCAGCTGGCAGCCCCAGCTCCAAACCCAACCATTTCTCTTCATTAGCTCGGCTCACTCTGAGACGCCATGTGGAGGAGTAATCATTTACCATTATTCTAGTTATGAAACTCGCACACAGCTGACGCTGGCCTTTATTGAATAGAGGCCATCAAAAGATCACCAGCCATTGATTAAGCCAATATTAAAGTCATTCAAATGCGGATCTGTATGTCAAACAACAGCAAGTGAAAAGAGATGGCATTCTGTTCAAATGCCGGAGAGGAGAATTTGACATGATGAATTAAAATAGTTGAAGTTACCTCGGAAAGAGACATGCTGTTCCATATTTTCCACTTAGATTAAGACATGCAATATTTTGCTCTCAGTCATTTTAAGACAAACAACCATTGATCATTTTGCATTTGATGGTTTTATTATTTTTTATCATTTTTTCATCATAGGAAATCTGATAGAGACCTTGTCTCTGGTGGCCAACGGAAATGTAATATGAACTTTTCACAAAACTGATGGTCTTACTGCACTGTTCGGATCTTCTTCTTTATGGAAATAACTGTGCTATATGTGTAACCCTGCAGTCAGCCGTTCTGCTTGGAACTTTAGTATTGCAGCAAACATATTCCTTAATAAATCACATGGAAATGTGGCCAAAACATTCAGGTAATTTTTCAATAGGAAAAATGATAAAAGATGGAATTTGTAAGTAAATGTATAAATAAAATGTACATTTGTTTAAACTGTACTGGAGGTTACCCAGGCCTGCCTCTTTGCAGCGAAAATAGAGCAAGAATGACTAATGGCTTAAAATTACTCTATGGATTTTGAGGGCCACAGTTATGGAAGCAGGATTTTATATAATGACACCAAAAGCAGTTAATTATGCTTGAGTTAATGAGTCACATGATTGACGGTCAGCACTGGGCAGTCCATCACCACCTTTATAGGTACATTTGTCATTAATTTCCTTCCTTGTTCCTCTGTCATTTGCATTCCGGCCCGTTAAACGTGACCCCTTTTGCCCCCTCTTTTCCCAACATTTGTGCTTTTTATCTGATGAAGTGCAGCATTTTAAACAGCCCTTGAAGATAAGGCCCTTTATGCCGCCAGCGCAGTGCATCATGGGAGGGCTGACCCAAGACTACCAGCTTAGCTTCTTCAACTTTTCAGCATTGCATGTCTCTTCATTCCTGTTTTTCTTTTTACTCTCTCACCTATTCTTCCCTCGAGTCAGTATATTTCTGTTTTTCTCTCGGCTATTTATTTATTTGTCAATGGGCAGGTGAAATGGGGCTCTGTAAGTAGCGTTGGTAGTGTGAGGAGAGTTCAGAGGAGACGGCAGGTGATGTGCTCCAGGGGTCCAACAGGGGAACTGAGGTGTTTGGGACAGTCTAATGGTGTTTTGATGTACCCGGGCAGAGGGGAGGCTCCAGGCTGGGGAACGTGGGAGAAAGAGAGAGGGTTTTTTTGAAAGGAGGTAGCATAAGGTCTGGATGTGGCGCTTGGGAGACTGTGAGCATGCTCAGATGTGTCACTTCTGATTATGTCCACTCTCTATAATGGGAAAACAGAGAGACAGAGAGAGCAAGGGAGAGAAGAAAAAAGGGTGAAACAGAGGTGTGATCGTCTTAGGAATTGCTATGATGCAAAAACAATTTCTTTCGGCTTTTCAGATGTGTAATAACAGTCCTTGTCAGATCTGTCCAGACACTGCAGCCATTGTCTCTCGTCCCATTTAAATGACAAAGTAAATCTGCACATTGCCAAAAAAAAAAAAAAAATCTTAATCAATACACTTAAAAAGCTAAATTGTGTAAGATAATATGATTTTTATATATTATATCTTGAATTAAGAATAAACCTTTTTTTTTCCTTACTTGGAATTTTTAAAACATTTATTTTTATTTTAAGCATACAGTAAATCTAATAAAATTTAGTGAGGTTTAAAAAAATATTTGGCAGTCGGGTTAAGAAAAATACATTTGTTAAAGTTACATTCTGTGAACATACTTTTTTAATCTTTTTTTTTCTTTCTTCTTTAGAGCTCTGTTTGTACTTGTAGTGTTAGCAGGAGTCTGTCCCTTGAGGCCTGCCTCTTCCTATTGTATTAGCAGAGAAAGCGATTAAGTCTAAATTTGCAGTCTGAACGGAACGGGTGGAAAATGAACTCTTGCTTCACTTTGATGTCCAGAAGTCCCTTGCCATGGTAACAGCAAGCTGTTTTTTCCCCTTGTTCAGGAGATTACATGGGTTGTTGCTCCATATGACCCCGCTGGTCAAACGGCCATTGCAGGCCTCGCAGAACTTAATAGAGTTTAAAATGTACTCACTTTGCCATGAGGCGCAAAACCTGTGAGAGGGGTCTTTCTTTCTTTCTTTCTTCTTTCTTTCTTTCTTTCTTTCTTTCTTTCTTTCTTTCTTTCTTTCTTTCTTTCTTTCTTTCTATATAAAGTAGCTGTTTCAATACATTGTAACTTCTGCTTACTTTTCATATATGTACAGCATTTTATTTTTTTTATGGGGATATTTATTTAAACGTGACTTAATTGTGATTTAGTTGTCCTCAAAACTCATAAAACATGTAAACTTGTCAGCCTCAAAAAAACAAAAACAAGCCCAAGATCGTTTATAACAAGTGGACTTGGCAACTATAGCCATGTTTCCATCCACTTGTCAATCGAATTATCTGAAGTTCGGTTAAAAATCTCATGCGAATAAAGCTGGTGAAAATGTGTTTCCATCAAACGGTTTTAAAGTAGATAAAAACCTGTGCGTAATGACGTCACATGCAGTTTTGCGATCAAATTGGTATATCGAATTGATTTGAGACATGTTAAGGTGTTTCCATTCATTTTCACACCTAATTGCACAACATTCAAGCCAACATTTGCGAACAAAGTTTCGATGGATCGCGCCATAAAGTTTCCATCAGCGTTTATCGCATAAGCCGTATATCGATCAAGATAAAATCCGATGAGACCGATCGTATTTCATTTGAGTCGATATTCATGAAATTCAATCGAATTTTACTGTTTCCATAAGGTATTTTTCATTCGATATCACTTAATGTGGATAAAAACGTGTGGATGGAAACATAGCTAGTGATTCTGATATGCTGTTTCGGTGCTCAGTAAACATTTCTTACAATTATCATCAATGTTCAAAACAATGATAAGCAGTTGTGCTGCTTCATACTTTTGTGGGAGCTGTGATACATTTTTCTACCTTTACTTATTGTTAGTAGCTTAGTAGTGCAGCTGCGTACATTTTCAAAAGGGTAGCTTGATGAAGTTAAATTATGATATCTGTAACTTGGGAAGCTAGAGTTTCAGAGTAACACTGCTCATTAGATCAAGTCCTCTCCTCAAACCCCTTCAACTTTAACCTGCACCTCTCCAAGAGGAGAAGAAGTGATAGTGTGAAAGAGCAGGCGTTTTGTCACATTTACTCAGAGGTTTGCCTGCTGTTTTTCTATAAAAAGGATGCCAGCTGTTTAGATCCACACACAAAAGATACAATCAACACAAATAGTGGAGCGGTAACGCAGTTTCCTGCCTCCCCACATGGCTCCAAGTGGAGGCAGCCTGCCGGAAAATCACCTGTTTAGAAGATGACAAACACTGCAATCCCTGCAATCCGCACATTCTCCATGTCTCCTTCCTGCTGCCCGACCAGTAACAGAGTCTTTATCTGCCCCGCTGTGCTGCTGAGTGTTTTATAATGGGCTTAAATACTATTGATCCAAATGGTAAACAAACAATAACTGGACACTTCTCCAAATATATGCCAAAATATAAAAATGATAGTCTCTTTGGCAAATAGTATTTAATGCAGTTTTTTGTATTTACTTGACCTGCTTAGTTTCTTAAATAAATAACCTTAAGATCATTGATTGCATTTTTTTAAGGTGTACATTCCTCAAAATGAAAATTATAACGATGCTTCGATATTAAAATGATGTCTTATACCAATATATGCTATGACCGATAACGGTAGCTTGTTAGCTAGTAAGTACTTGTTATAGCAATTACAATAACTGGGTTATAACTAGGTAGTAACCCAACCCCTAAACCTAACGGTAACGCTTCCTTTTACAGTACAGTACTTACAGTGTACTTACCTAGAAAGTACTGGCTAATATAAGGTAAGTACATGGAACAGGGGTAGGTTCAGGGTTAGTACTAGTTATTACCCAGTAATTGTAGTTACTAAAATAAGTACATAGTATTTACATGGGTAACTAGACTGTAAAAGGAAGCGTTACCAACCTAACCTTAACCCATGTTTACTGTATATTGCTAGTATTGTCTTGGGTAAGTACACTGTAAGTACACATACAGTGTAAAATAAAGTGTAACCCGATAGACCAACATGTTAAAATGTATGTTATTTTGTCTAAATAAATGTAAAAAAAAAAACTTAACTTAAAACTAAAACCATGCATGGTAAGAGCTAAAAGTGATAAATTCACAGCATTATAAAGTACAGTATGAAAATGCATATTCATTTTGAGATTTTCTAAAGATTGTATTTAACTGTTATTATTGTTTATAAGTGAGTTTTAGATTATGACGAAGGTAATCAAAATGTAAAAATGAAAAAAACGAACATGCACAATTAGAAATATCCAATATCACCATTACCGATTTTTTTTTTATGATAATGAAAAAACAAACCTCCATTTTGTGCTTGTGAGCATGAGTTTGGGACAGGGTGTACACTTCATCTTTAAGATACTTCCTCTGAAACAATGTTTCCTTTCCTTTCAAGTTAAGCTAGGAAACTCACTAAAGCAGATTCAGATGTCAGTGGATCACTAAAGATGATCCTATATCAGCTCATGTAATTCATTGGACTTCTTATCATTCCAGGAGAACGTGTTTCATCTTCTCCGTCAAAGTGAAAGCGAAGGGGAGAGAAAGAGAGAGTGTTTGCCCTCAGATAGGGTGAGAGGATTATCTATGATTTCAATCCCTGCTTGATATTGCCATCCTTGTCCATCTCTCTCTTTCTCTCTCTCTCTCTCTCTCTCTCTCTCTCTCTCTCTCTCTCTCTCTCTCTCTCTCTCTCTCTCTCTCTCGTGTGCTTTCTCTCTGCATCTCGCCCCTCTCAGAAATACATGTTTTTATTATCTGAAGATGTTAGCCCAAGATAAGATGCTCTCTACACAGGCACCTTTCCTGCAATCACAAAGCTGCTCTCCTTTTCTGTTTAACAGCATAAGCACTCACTGTGTCACTGGGTTACTCTGCAAGAAATTCACAAGTAGTTTGAAATTATACTAATGCACAACGATGAAAAGGCTGAGCATATTTGTTTTTAAGTAATGTCTCCATGTTGCCTCTGCATACAGAAGAATCATTTGCAAATCTCTTGACAAATGCTAAAGATGAAAGGCTGAAATGTCCTGAAGTCTTTGAGAGCTTTTACCGCTCACAATAGCCACATGGTGAGGCATTGAGGAGCTAAAATCGTTGCCCTTAACATTTTGGGTCGCTGATATTATCAACTGGCACTTGACTTTTGCAGAAGGACAAAGAAATGCCGGCCACAAAGAGGCGATTTCTGTGATTAGTGATAAAAAAGGGTGACTTTCAGTCCAGGGGACATAGTATCAATCTCAGCCAATTTTAGGCCACCAACATGAAATATGATTTCATAAGACAAATGCGGTGTCATTCTTAATGTGCTTAACCTTTACTGTCAATGAAAAAGTATTGATCGCTCCGTGGTATTTTCTCATCATTTGATTTCAGAGAGCCTGGTAATATATGATGGTGTGATAAGATGAAAGATGAATGGCAGCTGAATGCTCTCACTTTAACAAAGCTGAATGGCCCCTGCTGAGAGATGGGGGGTGCGGACAGAGGAGACGGGAAACTCGGATATAGGCTGAAATTTGTTAGAGATGTGATACTTCTTTAGTTCACCCCAAAATCTAAATTATGTCATCATTTACTCACCCTTGTGTCATTCCGAATCTTCTTTTTCCAAGAAATAAAAAGGAAATGGAATAGAATGTTCTGGTCATGCTTTTACATGTAATTAAAGGACGATTTGCAAGGATTCAAAAGGATAAAAAACCCGATCAGTCCCATTCATTAACAAACTGATTCATTCAAAAGATGTGACTCAAAAGAAACAAATCATTCGTGAAATGCTACTTCATTCGTGAACTCTTATGAAGAGCTTGTGATGTTTCTTTTACAGTACCATTCAAAAGTTTGGGGTCAGATTTTTTTAAAGGAATTAATTAATGCTTTTTTTCAGCAAATATGCCTTACATTTATCAAAGGTGACAGTAAAAACATTGTAATAAAATAGATAAGATTTCAATTTCAAATAAATGATGTTCTTTTGAACTTTCTGTTCACAAAAAAGAAATCCTGCAAAAAATGTAATATCACGGTTTCCACATAAATATTAGGCAGCACAACTGTTTTCAACATTGACAATAATAAGAACGTTTTCTTGAGCACCATCAGCATAATAGAGTGATTTCTGAATGATTATGTGACCCTGAAGACTGGAGTATTGATGCTGAAAATTCAGCTTTGCCATTACAGGTATAATTTACATTGTAAAATATGATTTTAATCAGTTACATGTATTATTGGTGAGCATAAGAAACTTTTGAATGGTAGTGTGCGTCCTCATTGAAGCCTTAAAGCTTCACCCACTGTATTATTTTAAATTTTATGTTGATGTTCCACAGAAGAAATAAAGTCTTACATGTTTGAATTGCCGTTAAGGGGAATAAATGATGATATAATTTTAATTACAGGGTGAACTATCCCTTTAAGGCACAGTGGCATCAAAAATATCATCACCGCACACCTGTGAACTCTTGTTCTGACAGCATCTTTTGGGATTATACGCTTTGTGATTCGTAGCAAAAGCAAACTCAGAACTTGTCAAAAAAGAATAGCAATTTGATTTCAGAAATAACCTGCTGTCTATATCACTGTTGACTGCCATTAGGTTATGCTGTTTTTTTACTCTTTCTGTCTGCTGTCACCGTGCCTGCTCTCCTACGTCTGCTCGGAGCGCTGTTTCCATTACTGCCTCATAGTGATGAGTAATTGGGGACTCTGTGTGCAGTCCTGCGTGAGCTCTTGATCTACTTAAAGAACCTAATAAGCCTGTATTCTGCAGCCCTGCAACCAAATAAGCACTGCATTCACCCGGCTTATTAGGAGGTTAGCTTGATTTATTCAGCTGTGCATTTGTATGTGTGCTTGTTGTGAGTGTTATTAACATGAGATGAGAGTTAAAAAAAAGAGTAAAAGTTTGCCTGCCTGCCTTAATCAATCTATCTATCTATCTATCTATCTATCTATCTATCTATCTATCTATCTATCTATCTATCTATCTATCTATCTATCTATCTATCTATCTATCTATCTATCTATCTATCTATCTATCTATCTATCTATCTATCTATCTATCTATCTATAATAATTGCATTTCTCAAAACTATTCGTACAAACAGCACCACTCAATGGATTACCTGCAAAAGCCTGAAACTTGATCAAATTCCTTAGTACACACACACACACACACACACACACACACACACACACACACACACACACACACACACACACACACACACACACACACACACACACACACACACATATACAGTTGTAATCAAAATTATTCAACCCCCTTTGCAAATCATGTATATTGGCAAAATGTACTGACTTTCACCTGTTTGCAATGAACAAATCAAACTGAGTAATTGAAATAGCTTAACACATGACTTCTGCAGTGTCAAAATTATTCAACCCCCTGAATAGAATCCCTCACAACAGCACACATCTGCAAAGTAGGTGTTGTCTCAAGCACACCTGAGGCAACTAATCAAGGGCTTCATTAGTTGCATCAGGTTTGCTTGAGGTAGAACACATGAAATATCAAATTTAAGTTCAAAGTTAAAGGAACAGTGGTTTCACTACCTGGACGGGCCAGAGAAAGGAAACTATCAATGGCTGCAAACCGATTTCTGAGAAGGCAGGTTCAGAAAAAACCCTTGCACAAGACCTGCAGCAAGATTTGGTGGCAACAGGCACTGAGGGTTCAGCTTGCACAGTAAGGCACGTACTAAACGCACTCCAGAACTCCAAGATGTACACCACTACTGACCCAAAGGCAAAGAAAAGTCGACTCCAATTTGCTCATAATCAGATAAATAATCCACTGAAGTTTTGTAATTCTGTTCTATGGAGCGATGAAACAAAACTATAAACAAAAAGGAACTTTTCAGCCCTATGGATCAGCGTTATGTCTGGAGTAAGAAGAATGAAGCATGTGAATAGAACACTATGTCTGTTAAGCGTGGTGGTGCTCGGTGATGCTCTGGGGCTGCTTTGCATCCTCTGGCACTGGAAACCCGCCGCGTGTGAAAGGCAAGATGGATTCCTTGAAGTATCAGGAAATCCTAGGAGAAAACGTCATGATGTCGGTGAGGGAGCTAAAGCTTGGGCGTCATTGGACCTTCCATCAGAACAATGATCCCAAGCATACCTCAGATTCCACCAGGTTTGGTTGCAGAAAAAGTCCTGGAAGATTCCACAGTGGCCATCACTCACCTGACTTGAACCCAATAGAAAAACTGGTGGGATTTGAAGAAGGCGGTGGCAGCACACACACCCATGACATCACTGAACTGGAGGCCATTCCTCATGAGGAATTCCTCAGAAACGCTGGCAGAAGCTGGTGTCTGGTTGTACATCTCATTTGCAGCAGCTCATAACAGCAAAAGGGTGTTCTACTAAGTACTAAATATGCTTGCCATAAAGGGGTTGAATAATTTTGAGACTGCAGAAGTCATTGAATTTTTCATCAAATTGAATTTGAGGAAACCACTTGAAACATTTGTTGTGTTGAGCAACTTCAATTACCTTTTTTCAAAAAAGGATTTCTTCATTGCTAACAGCTGAAAGTCTGTACATTTAGCCAATAAACCTGATTTGCAAGGGGGGTTGTATAATTTCAATATATATGTACAGGTGTTTGTGTGTTACATTAAGTATATTTACTGTATAATGTAAAATGCAAGTGGACTACTGTAATATAGCATTTACAGTAAGTATACAGTGTTACAGTATAGTGAACATTTTCTGATTACACCTGTTCTACAAAGTGATTGGGACTGTATCTTTCGACCAACCACTGTCCACAAGTGACCCTTATTTAATCAGAAACATGTCTTCAGTGTTGTCCTCTTCTTCCTCTTCCTCTGTTTTGCCTCCGTACCCTTCCACCACACATCCTTACTCCTCTTCTTCTTCCCAGCTGTTGACCCTGTTTGTTTCCTTGTTGTTCTTCCATTGTCAGATTTTGTAACACTGTGTTGTGCTCTTTCTATATATACTTGCCAATTGAAGCTTCTTAAGATGCACCTCTGAGCTATCTTAGAGAACTGGTTTAGAGATCAAGCCCTTTAAATTTCCCTTCATTAGTGAAATAAAAAATACACCTCCGCAATTCAGGACACATTTACAAAAAAAAAGTAGAATAGAAATGTATAGAAAATATGCTTGACAGTTTATGACAACTAGTTCAACCAACCATTTTGCATTTTATGACGTATGCAAGGAACTAATGCCTAGATGTTTTGAGGGGTAAGACTATTCAACAGGGAACCAGTATAATATATTTTGATCAACATGACATAAGCAGTTGATAAAGTAGGAAACAGCAGACAATTGTACATAATCAATTGCATAAATGTCCCAAAACATTTGCAATTTGTTCAAGAAAAGCAAAGAATGTGTGCACAAGTGACTAGATGATGTGGAGGTTGAACAAGTAGTTTAGAGAATTTCAGAATTTCTGAGAAATGCACCAAAGCGTCAGTATTGTATTGTTATCTTATGTTGGCAATGATGTTGACCAATGCAAAAACATTTTACAAAGTTTATTAAATCTTTTTTTTTTTTTGTCCAAAGAGACTTACAAATGAGGAGAAAAATATAATTTACAATAAAGAGTGGAAAAATGTGAGCAATTACGCTTTTATTGAACGTTTTTATTGACAAATCTGAGAAAAACAAGTTGCATTTTTCCTTTTATGCTGATTTTTTTTTAAAATAAAGTCAGCTATAGAGTTCATTCAGTTTCACAGTTTTGTTAATTTTCTTAATTGTTAAACATATACATACATACACAAATACATATATAAAGGAATAGTTCTAGCCTGGCTCCGCCCTCCTACATACTTCCGCTCAATTTTTATTTTCCTTCAGTACTACGTCTGAGATTCTGCTGTAGACTTCAATTTTTTACCGGGCCAATCAGCGAACAGAGGGAGTGGCTGAGAACGATGATGTTGATGTCGTGTGTTATTTTGAGTTGTAGTTCAGTAATGGCAGCGGAGAAAGATGCGGGCGAAGCCATTCGGTCCGTTGTGGCAACGCTGCCGAATATCAAGAAGTTAAAGCCGGAGCAAGAACAATCTTTGCTTAGTTTTGTTGATGGCCATGATGTTGTGGGCCTCCTCCCCACGGGGTTCGGGAAAATACATATGTCACGACCAAACGTTAGCGATTTGTTTTGGCAGATAATAGTTTTAGACTTCAATAGAGTACCCGTATACAAGGAAGGTAACGCTTGTCAATGGAGAGTTGCCATATTCTATATACAAATGAAATGTACGAGAGTCTGGTAGGACCAGGCTAGAATAGTTCACCCAAAAATAAAAATTTTGTAATTTACTCACCCTCATTTCGTTCATCCATGTAACATCTTTATCTCTAATCCATTAAACAAAAACATGAATGTGCTCTATTGCAGTTCTTGTTTGACTTAAGTATTATTGGTTCTATTTGGTATAAATGTATCTCATTTGAAGTTGTAGCCATATTTAAGAATTTGTGTGAACAGACCTCTAAATTTAGTAAAACGTAGTCAATTTGTCAAATCCTTAGTTTTTCATTCTGTGTTCACTTCCTCAGCTCAACCCTCTGGCCAGTCAGGCAGCGGTTGCCGCAGCAGCAGCGATGGGTTCAATTGCCGGGTCACAGGTTTTTGGGAATGCTCTCTCCAGTCTGCAGGGGGTCACTGGACAACTGGTCACCAATGCACAAGGACAGGTACATGCATAAACAAACCGCACATTTAAAAGATTATGCCCACATGAAATGCACATGTAAGCTGAAGTGTTCCTCACATAAGTACAAGTAGACATAGAGAAGTGTTCTGAAGCGGTAGAACATGATTTTCTTTATTAGTGTAATGTTACTCAGATACCTAAATCCACTCTTCAGTACTGACCTTCATGCCCTGTCTTTAGCCATGTTAGAGCGAGAGAAAGGGGCGTTGTGTTTAGATTGGACAGCAGTGTGGGAGTGCAGGGGATAAAATGCTGACCTTGTCATATTTACGGAGCCGGCCGCAGAATTGTTCCATCAGTATCCAGAGGCTTGAACGATGAGGCTTGTCAGACCAGGGCCCTATCTAATGAATCATCTTATCGCAGGTGCGCACCGCTCCCATATTAAAGGAAAGATTGTATAGCCAATGTGCCCTTTCACGCTACAAACAGCATTATTTACCTTAACCCTTGTCTCATTCCCCTCCTCGCATTGACACTTTCTCTTTTGTACGATGGAAAGCATTGTTTGAGAAATTGCATGCTGGGGGCCTCTTTATGTAGCCGACCCACTCTTATTGAAGGCTTTATGGGTGCTTTTAACAGTTTTGGCTGTAAATGTAATCAAAAAAAAATCTAATGACGTTTTATATGTAAAAGGAACAATATGCACAGTGACGGCAGCACAATAAATCGGCTTATCAACTTTTAACGGGGAGGCGAAAATGGCCTCCATATCTTTTGTTGTTGACGTTAAAGGCAATTTGTCAAATCCATAACCTAGTAGAAACAGGCCACATTAGGCAGATGCATGTGGATATATACATTTAGTACACACAAATGTATTTAATAAATATACACTACCACTCAAAAGATTGCGTTCAGTACGATTTCTTTTAAAGAAATTAAAGGATGCATCACATTTATCAAAAGTGACAGTAAAGATACTTATATGTTACAAAAGATTCCTGTTATAAAATATATCACGGTTTCCACAAAAATAGTAATCGGCACAATTGTTTTCAACATTGAAAATAAGATGACAAGACATACTATATTTCTTCAAATCAGCCAAAGGATGATGTTTCACACTGAAGACTGGAGTATTGATGCTAAAAATTCAGCTTTGCATCAAAGGAATAAATTACTTTTTAAAAGATATTTAAATAGGAAACAGTTATTTTAAATTGCAATATTTGACAATATTACTGTTTCTTACTGTATTTTTATTAAAATACGTGCAGCTTTGGTGAGCATAAGAAACTTCTTTCAATAACAAAAAAAATCTTACCAACCATATATACTGCATATAAAATGTATGTTATTATTATTATTTATTTTTTATTATTATTACAATTTTACATATTTATATATGAGTATAATAATAATAACTAATTAATTATAATTTTAATTTTTTAATTTTTTTCATTTTAATTTTTATTAATTTAATTAATATTATAATAATAACTAGTATAATATTAGTTGTATTCACTAACGTGAACTAAAAATGAGCAGTACATTTGTTACAGTATTTATCAATCTTTGTTTATGTTAGTTAATAAAAATCCAGCTGTTCATTGATTGTTCATGTTAGTTCACAGTGCATTAACTAATGTTAAAAAAATAAAAATTTTGATTGTAATTCATTAGTAAATGTTAAAATTAACATTAAGATTAATAAATGCTGTAGAAGTATTGTTAATTCTTAATTCATGTTAACTAAATTAGTTAATATGGAAGCTTGTTTCCTCCACAGAATGAAAAATAAGAAACAAGAAATATCTTTTTTTCTGACAATTGCGAGTTTACTGACTCATGTCAGGGTTGCTGCAGGTAGCTGAAGACGAGGACACGGGAGTTTCAATATAATAGATTTAATTAACAAAATGAAACTTCCAAAATCAAACAGAAACAAAATAACAGACTCCAGGAATTCAGGGTTAACACACAACCATACATAGACGACGATCGACAAACACTGAGGGAAAACACAGGGTTTAAATACACTGAACCAAACAAGATAATTAACTGAAAACAGGTGCAGAAAATTGGACACAAATGAGGAGCGGGAAAACTAACAGGACTAAACCAAAAAAAAAAACAAAAAAAAAAACACACAAGACAGGGGAAAACAAGATCACAAAAGATAACTAAACACATAGAATCGTGACAGTACCTCCCCCCTCCCCGAAGGCGCGTCCTCGCGCCGTATAACATCCAAAGGGGTGGGAGGGTGGGCGCCCTGGAGGCTGACGAGGGCATGGTGCAGGTCCAGGAAGCCTCCAGGGCGGAGCAGGCTGTGGGCGTGGCCACGGCGGTGCAGGTTGTGGGCGTGGCCACGGCGGTGCAGGCTGTGGGCGTGGCCACGACGGTGCAGGCTGTGGGCGTGGCCACGACGGTGCAGGCTGTGGGCGTGGCCAAGGCGGAGCAGGCTGTGGGCGTGGCCAAGGTGGAGCAGGCTGTGGGCGTGGCCACGACGGTGTAGGCTGTGGGCGTGGCCAGGGCGGAGCAGTCCCTTCGGATGGCCACGGCAGTGAGGACCCTTCGGGTGGCCACGGCGGTGAGGACCCTTCGGGTGGCCACGGCGGTGAGGACCCTTCGGGTGGCCACGGCGGTGAGGACCCTTCGGGTGGCCACGGCGGTGAGGACCCTTCGGGTGGCCACGGCGGTGAGGACCCTTCGGGTGGCCACGGCGGTGAGGACCCTTCGGGTGGCCACGGCGGTGAGGACCCTTCGGGTGGCCACGGCGGTGAGGACCCTTCGGGTGGCCACGGCGGTGAGGACCCTTCGGGTGGCCGTGGTGGTGAAGACCCTTCGGGTGGCCACGGCGGTGAAGACCCTTCGGGTGGCCACGGCGGTGAAGACCCTTCAGGCGGCCGTGGTGGTGAAGACCCTTCGGGTGGCCATGGCGGTGCAGGCTCTTCAGGTGGCCACGGCGGTGAAGATCCTTCGGGTAGCCACGGCGGTGCTATTTTTTCAGGCCTCCATGGATATCTGGCCGGCCACGGCGAAGGCGTATAGCCCCCCCCCAAAATTTTCTTGGGGAGAAGGACAGGTTCAGGAACGGAAACAGACTTGACATCAACGGGCGCTGGGTCAACGGGGTCTGGGTCAACGGGCTCTGGGTCTGGGGTCAAACGGCTCTGGTTCTGGGTCAACGGGCTCTGGGTCTGGGTCAACGGGCTCTTGGCGCTGGGTCAACGGGCTCTGGCGCTGGGTCAACGGGCTCTGGCGCTGGGTCAACGGGCTCTGGCGCTGGGTCAACGGGCTCTGGCTCTGGCGTCGCGCTGGTCAACAGGCTCTTGGCGCTGGGCTCAAGGGCTCTGGCTGCGACTGGTAACGGGGGCCCAGACATCAGGGACTCGGAACTGGACGGGGCCAGCACATCAATGGTGGACTGGAACACTGGACGGGGCGGCCAGCATATCAGGGAGCTTGGGGCTGGATTCATGCTCTGGCGGGCAGGCGACGGTCTCTGGCTGGACGGTCTCTGGCTGGACGGTCTCTGGCTGGACGGTCTCTGGCTGGACGGTCTCTGGCTGGACGGTCTCTGGCTGGACGGTCTCTGGCTGGACGGTCTCTGGCTGGACGGTCTCTGGCTGGACGGTCTCTGGCTGGACGGTCTCTGGTTGGATGTGGCTGACGTGAACCCCAGCCTCGGCAGCCATCTTTTTGGCTAATCGCACTGATATCAGCGGGGGATCAGTCAAACTGGATATCATCCAGGGAAGTCCAGGGACAGATCTGGTGGCAGGGCTGATGCGGTGTGCAGGCTCTGGTGGACAGGCGATGGGCTCAGGCTCTGGCGGGCATGCGATGGGCTCAGGCTCTGGCGGGCAGAAGATGGGCTCTGGCGTTAGCGTGCAGGTGATGGGCTCAGGCGCTGGCGTGCAGGTGATGGGCTCAGGGGCTGACGAGCAGGTGATGGGTTCAGGCTCTGGCAGGCATGCAATGGGCTCAGGCTCTGACGGGCAGGTGACGGGCTCAGGGCATACCGGACTTGGATTTGGCTGGAGTGGGAGATCTTCCACGTGGTATTCAGATCCACACGACCACAGCGTGTGATCCACGAACTCCAGGAAGGATAGATGGAGGTCCCTTACCAGAATTATCTGGGCTAGTGGGTCTTTCAGTCCACCCCAGAAACTCCTTGTTAGTTCCTCTTCCTCCAACGACACATCATCATAAAGCTCTAAATAGAGCCCCGCATACTCTTCGAGTGAGCGCTCCTCTTGGAAGAGGATTGGGTTTTCGAAGGGGCTCACCTCTTTGTCTTTCCTCCTTCGGCCCATTTTTTTTTTGGATTTTTACGGTCGATCGTTCTGTCAGGGTTGCTGCAGGTAGCTGAAGACGAGGACACAGGAGTTTCAATATAATAGATTTAATTAACAAAATGAAACTTCCAAAATCAAACAGAAACAAAATAACAGACTCCAGGAATTCAGGGTTAACATACAACCATACATTGACGACGATCGACAAACACTGAGGGAAAACACAGGGTTTAAATACACTGAACCAAACAAGATAATTAACTGAAAACAGGTGCAGAAAATTGGACACAAACGAGGAGCGGGAAAACTAACAGGACTAAACCAAAAATCACACAAGACAGGGGAAAACAAGATCACAAAAGATAACTAAACACATAGAATCGTGACAACTCACAATTCTGACTTTAAATCAGCAAGTTAATTATGCAAGCAAAATTATGTGATATAAAGTCGCAATTGCGCGAAAAAAAAGTCACGTTTTAAAATCAACACCCTATGTTTTGAAAGATAATTGCGACTATTTATTTCACAATTGTGAGTTTCCGACTCGTAATTCTGACTTTATAACATGCAATTGCGACGCTATTCTGACTATATATCTCGCAATTCTGAGAGAAAAAAATCTGAATTGTGAGATAAAAAGTCGATTATTTTTTAAAACGTTTTATTCTGTGGAGGAAACAAGCTTACATAAGTTAACCAATGTTAACTAATGAAACCTTATTGTAAAGGGTTACCAATATTTGTTTCCATTTTGGGTCACCACATGATGTCCAATGTAAAAAATAAAAAAAGGGTTGAGAACTATTGTGTTCAGGTATAAATTTTCTGAAGATTAATGCACAGTTCTTGTCTGTATTTAAAAATGATATTGTGTACTTCAGTGTATGATAAATTGTCACTCGTGTGAGAACACACCAAATGTGTGCGTGTGTACGGTAGATGTTACCTAACAAACTGGTATGGCCTTGTCTATACTGAAAGTGCCTGCAGGGCTTGGCTGGACGTATTGGCATGGCGATGCCGTTGATGGGATGCGCTGTGTTTGTAGTGTCGTGGCGGCTGACACTGGCTGACATAATCAGGTCACTGAGACGGTCAAAGCCCAGGGCTACAGGCTCTGCTCTCGACCTTATTACTGAGGCACATTATTCAGTTTGAGTCTGCTAAAACACCCACCACCCTTCTGAGGCTCGTCCCCTGCCCTTCTTTTGCTTTTAACATTAAAATGATACTAATACAGGCCGCAGACGTGGCCAGGGGAGCAGCAGATGCTGCCACAGACCCCCCTAAAAAAAAAAAAAGAAGAAGAAGAAAAAGGAAAGGGTTGGAGTAAAGGGATGAGCCAATGTGTTGTTTTAGACTGAAGCACTCTTTGTTCGGATAGCGTGTTGATTTAGCTCTTAGGCGTTAATGTTGGCCTGATAATAGATTACTGAAATAACACAGTTCTGGCCGTGTTGCTTTGAGCATAGTCTATAAGTAGTTTTCCCTCAGCTGCCACACAGTTGAATATTTCCTCGGTCGGGTCTTAGAAAAGGATGTGCATTATGTTTGTGGAGGGTTGAAGGAATAGTTCACTTTAAAATGAAAATTCTGTCATCATTTACTTGCTTCAAACCTGTATGAATTTCTCTCTTCTGCTGAACACGAAGCAAGATATTTTGTAGAATGTCGATGAAACTCATTGACTTCCATAGTAGGGAAAATGCGCATATGCAAGATCAACTGTTTGATTACTGACATTCTTCAAAATATCTTGCTTTGTGTTCAGCAGAAGAAAAAAACTCATACAGGTTTGAAACAACTTGAGGTTGAGTAAACGATGACAGAATTTTCATTTTGAAGTGAACTATTCCTTTAAATGGTAACATCTGAAGAAGGAAATAAATAGTAAATGTTAGTGTATCTTAGAATTAACACATTCAAATAAGCATGTTTATTACTTAAATATGACTTAATCTGATATGTCTAACTGTATTATTTATAATTTGACAAATAATAGGTTTATGCTAAACGCCACATGAACAAACAGGTTTCATTGTAATCACTTGTAATGTATGGTAGTGAGAACTGATGGTGTTATCTATGGACTTGTAACTTAAGGTAATCAGCGACATAGATCAGCAGACATTACAGCAGTATTTGCTAAAACGGTCCTCTGCCATCCACTGTCAAGTCTAGTCATTCGTCTTTTAGAAGGAAAAGAAACATTCTTTTTTCTTTTTTGCTTAGGATCAAATGAGTAGGAAGATCAAAGTTTTTCAGCACAATGACTTTAGCAGTCTCTTCTGGGCCTGACTGATAGCAGGGGCAAAAATCCCAGCTCTTTTAACACTGTTTGGCTTTAAACATCTCCCTCCTTTGAATTTTCAACTTGGTTTCATCATCCTTGGTTTAAATCATTCTAATTTTATGTGGGTAAAGACTTGGAAATATTGGAAAATACATTGGAAAAAATAAATACTGTATATACCGAATATAAGATGAGGTTTTTGTCCTAAAAATAAGCTGAAAAATGAGGGGTCGTCTTATATTCAGGGTCGTCTTATATTCGGGTATATACGGTTAGTAAATAAATAAGTGCAAATAGCCCGCCTTGTTGGCAGAGGCTATGTACACTAACTCCGCCCCATGTCGTCTGTTTGGGAAAGACACAATTACAGAAGACTCTGGATTGTCAACAGTAGCAATAGTGTTGGGGTAAGGCGTGTGGCAGTAAGTTTTGGCGCAAATCAACCCGCAAAAGGTGGATTCAACCTATTCCCTTTCCCATCACATATCAGATCGGAGAGGCATTTATTTTCAATAAAAATTCAAAAAGTGGAAATAAAGTGTCTAACGTTTGTTTAATATTAAAGTGTTTATCGGTTAGGTGTAGGGAGGGCTTTATTGTCCCAATAAGGCGGCATCCATTTAATAATTTAATAAATATAATCATTTATACTCTGTTATTATTGCATACCGTTTAATGTACAACAACACTGAGGTGCAAAAAGTATCTGACAATATTTATAAGTATAAATAGCATCTAACCACTACACTTATTGCAAAGAAAATTCTGCTATTTTTACACTGTATGTAGAATCTATTGCTATTTTCAGTTAGTGTAAATAGCATATTGCTAAGAAAATGCTACTATTTTCACTTAGTGCAAACAGAATCTATTGCTATTTAAACTAGTGTAAATAGCAGCTATCACTAAGAAAATATGCTATTTTCACTTATTTAAAATATGCTAGTTACGTCCCAAATGACGCACTATACACTATGTACTTATGCTCTATGCATGTACTCAACCGTGTAGTGTATGAACTTAAATATATGAATAAACAAATAAATACATTTTTTTATTATAGTACTATAAATTTAAACTTAAACATTTATTAAATGCCAATGAACAGTTTCTACTGGTTGTGTATATCTTACTTTTACAATTATAATTGTCATATAATTGGATTAATTATATATGCAATATGAATAGACACATAATACAGTGTTACTGTTTTAGCATAAACTCTTACCAATAAAATCCAGAAGTCATGTTAATAGTTTTCCATTGATCTTTAGAAATAATTTAATCTAATAGAAACAAAAAATCTTGTTATTTAACCGTATTGCTAAGCAATTGATAACTTTTACCAAGACGGTAGTGTTTGACCGTTTCTGATCTGTGTTTTTTGCTCAGTGACGGGTGTTAGAAGTTTGGAATTCTCTCTCAATATGTGTCCCCATCCTATTCTCCTCCAAACAGCGGGCAGTAGGGCAGAAAATGGGCAGGGATATTGCCTGGCGGCCATGGCTAACGCTGAAGATTGGCCTGGCTGCAGGAAGAGATGACATTCCCTGAGAATCACTGCCAGTATAATCCTAATGAGTTCTGCTCAAAGAGGAGAAACAGAGAGAGAGAGAGAGAAAAGTAGGAAGGGAGATGAACGCTCACCACAGTGTAAAGCATGTGTAAAGTGCAGAGGAACAAAAGCAAGTCATATATAAGAAGTAGAAAATAACAGATGTATGACACAATATATGGACCCTTTAGAATTTACTTCATAGTAATTCTTTTATCTCCTGCCATTTCAGGCAGGTGTTTCTCATGCGGACAAATACATGATCAGATTTAAGAGTGTAGCACAGGCATATGCCGGATTGGTTGACAATGTTTCAGGAGATTGTTTACATCAAACACCCAACGTGATCGAGTCACCGGCAAAGTCCACTTATGTTTCACACGGTTTTACCAAATCAGATGGATTTTTATTTGCTACTTATAAGGATTCATGAGACACATGTCAACTCTAACATGCCAAACATTGATGGAAACAATTTTACATTTAATTTGTCCTTTAGCTTAACTGTTTTAAGACAAACATCATACAGTACATTATACATGATACAATATTATTGCGATACTCCAAGACATATGGTAAAATTTTAACAAAAAATTTACAATTGATTAAAATGCTAAATTCGGTTTTACATTGTGGGTGTAAATGAATAGGCTTGGACTTAAGGCAGGTAACCCAATGCACAGGACAATGGTGACACCAGAATATAAATATTGATGATTCTGAAGCTGAAAATACAGAATTATTTTAGACGAATATGCTTGCACTCTGTCAATAGTGTAGAGCACATTTGAATGGTAACATAAAACATTGGCATTATCAGGACCCTCAAATATACCCCCATTGCATTATTATACATTATATTCAACAATATATAGTATAGTAGTTTAATGTAGTGACACTAAAACTCTGTACATTTTTTGTGACACAAAAAATCTGTGACTAGAATTTGTGACACGACACAATATATTGTTACACTCCTAGTCATCATTAATTCACACGCATGCCTGTATGTCTTTCTGTATTCTGAGAAACATAAAAGAAGACATTTTAAATAATGTCAAGAATGACAGTCAATATGATCGAAAACATAGAATTTGATACCATTGATTGTTTTTCTTTTCAAAATTGTTTACTTTTTGTTCTCATAATTTTCATTTTTGGGTGAACTACTTCATTAATTTTCATTTCTGAATCTGAAATCAATTGTAATCCTCACTTAGGCTCCACATAGAGTCGATTGTCTTTGGATTGTTCGGTGTTAATTAGAACGTTTAGATAACGAGGCTTGACATATCCCTATTAAAATGATCTGAACAGACTGAGGAGCCATCAAATTAAAATATTAGACACACTTACATGTAGCAAACAATAACGGTAATCTGCATAATTTAGTTTTGCCACAGTGCCTGCTGGGAACCAAAGTACAGCATAATTGATTGCATAATTGAATTAGTGAAAGAAATCGAATCTCTAAAACCTCATAATAATGTGTAGAAATGCCAGACTTGGTTTTTTTCTTGAGGTTAATGCAGTCGCAGTTGTAAAAACAAGGTCCCGTGCGCCACAGTAAGCTGAGAGCGCAGTGAACGTGGCTATTCAGAGCAGCCCGGGACAGTATGTAGCTGTCAGCTCGTGTGCTGTATTATTGCTCGTGTTAGAGCAGCCACTTAGTCCAATGAGAGTGAATAATTGAGCGGAACAAGCCCTGAGACAAGACGGCATGCAAATGCCATGTCGGGGGACACGAGCGCCACACCGCACAATAAAATATGCTAAGTGGCAGGAGAGAGGGCCTCGGAGGATTGAGAGGGAGCGATAAAGAGCGACGGAGGGAGGGAGAGAGAGAGAGATAAATTATCTGTCGCTTAATGCGAAGCAACGCAACCAAATGAGCCGTGGTGAGGGTGAATTACACATAGTCAGCCCTCCTTTTTTCCACCGCTCCATCGTCATTATGTCAAAGAGAGGAGGGAACAGGCGGAGGAGAGGAACGGTCAGAGATTATACAGATGCAGAGCTTGTTAGCGCAGCTGGGGGTCCGCTAGCAGGCGAGGTTAAATTATACGCGATAGATCAACGGTGCTTTTTCAGTCTAGGTGGTATATCAGATATGTGACTAGCAGAAAAGCACTTTTTAACACATTGCATTCCTCTTGTTTTTTTGCAAGAAAAAAAAAATGGGTTTTACCCCGTGCTAGACTCGAACTTGCAACTCTCGCATGAGCACCACAGCTCAATGTGTCTGCAACCCATTTGTGTACTAGTATATAGCATGTTAATTAGGCTTTGTACATTATATTTTAATTGTACTTACATTTTAATGTGGAAGTGGCTGTATTTCATTGAAATAGAAATCTTTTCTAAGTCACATCCTTGCTGAATAAAAGTATTGTTTTATTTTATTAAAAATCGAATTGATCCCAAACTTTTGAACGGCAGTGCAAATGTTATTGATCTTCTTATGCAAAATTCATAATTGCAAATTCTTCCATGGAGGACCCCTGGTGACATCACCAAGGCCGCTTAATTTTCAACCAACGGGTGCCAGTTGTGTTTCAGGAGGACAGTAGTGCTATCCACCTTTTTCCTATGCCCATGATACTTTAAAAATGATGCGAGTAACTTCCGTTTAACTGTAAACGATAAGCGAAAGGTTCTCTTTATGAACACAAATTTTCAAAAACTGTGTACAAAGAGATAGCATTATTCTGTTCACCGTTCAACCATTAAACATTAAAAGGACATTTAAAAGTGTAAAAGTATATCATAAATTAAATCAGAAGAACAGACCACAAATGCGCAGTATATGTGTTATTTTTTCATACTGTTACATCATAACACAAAGGAAAAGATCAAATAATTGCCATAGATATTCTTGTTTTGTCATGTCACATTAAAAAACAAGGATTATTTGTACCTGATTTGAAATGTTTTCTTTCAGTCTTAAGTGGAACTTCCCTAAGGAGGGAAAAAGGCGGATAGAACTGACTTTATGCTAATTAAATCCATTAAAAATGGCCTTGTCCATTTTCATTTGAAAATGAATATTCATCAAAGTATCCTAAAAAGAAGTGGATCACAGTCTCAAAGTAGCACAACTGTTTTCAACATATTGAAAATAATAAGAAATGTTTCTTCACTAAATCAACATATTACAATGATTTCTGAATGATCATTCATGTGACACTGAAGACTGGAGTAATGATGCTGAAAATTCAGCTTTGCCATTACAGGAGTTAAAATAGAACAGTTATTTTAAATTGTACAAATATTTTACAATATGACTGCTTTTACTGTATTTTTGATCAAAAATAAATGCAGCCTTGGTGAACATAACTTATTATTTCAAAAACAAAATTACAGACCCTAAAACATTTGAACAGTAGTATAAAGTGTTTTGATCTCAAAGTGAGTAATATATAGTGTATTGTAAGTAAAAAAAAAAAAACCGTGCAAGTATTTTTTTATTACACTGTTATTTGACTCAAGCATTTCGGTCTTCTCCTGCATTAATGCATTTCATGAGTATAGTTGTGGTGCTCTGGATGAAAGAGGCTTTAAGTCTTGCAGTTCCACTGACATAAACCCTTGTTGTGTGTCGGGAGGAGGCGTTGAGTTCTTTTCTCCAGCGCTGTTGTTCTACATGGCTCATTGAAGCCGTGGCCTTGAGAGGTAAAACACTGCAGCTACAAAGGGTTACGGCCTTTGATCTGTGACAACTGGAGAAAGGGGGTGCAGAAGACCAGTGAAAAGGATTGTGGGAGGAGGGCGTCCCTTATATAGTACCATATTTATAAAGGTGTGTGCGTGTGCGTGTGTTTTATTGGGGGACGAGTGGTTAAGAGGCTACGTTATTAACTCGGCCCTTCTCTGCATTTCACACACACACACACACACACACACACACACACACACACACACACACACACACACACACACACACACACACACACACACACACACACACACACACACACACACACACACACACACACACACACACACACACACACAGTTTTCCTCTGGTCTTATGATAGATACAGTCAGTGGTGTGCACCAGCACACATAAAGGTACTCAGAGCCTGACCTTTAGAGAGGAGCAGAGAGCACATTTTGTGTGGGGGGCTTTCATGTGCACATACTTGTGTCTGTGTGTAGACTATGTACGTTCAGCCAGGTTTGTGGTTCAGTGCAAGTGGTAATGTATGAGTGTGTGTATGTCTTTCAAGCCTCTCTCAAAAATAAAAAGGTTATACAGTCTATTTTCTCCGCCCAGTACTAAGTAGCCCTCGATCCGGTAAAATCTGAGGGCTTTGATACTCTGACACTGATGAGGTCCTCGGAGTGTATGAAGAGCTCTAATTTGATGTCTTTGTTGTTTTGTCAGGTACAAAGATTATGAGTGTGACTGCACATTTTTCTCATGTCCATCTCCTTTAATACTCTGTAACATATATGACTATTTTTGTGCAAACATAAATTAATATGCTTGAGAAAGTAAGATTTTTGGTAACACTTTACAATAAGGTTCATTAGTTAATATATTAACTAACATGAACTAATCACGAGCAATCCATTTGTTACTGTATTTGTTAATCTTTGTTAACATTAGTTAATAAATAATACAGCTGTTTTGTTAGTTCATGTCAGTTCACAGTGTATTAACAAGTAGGGATGCACCGATACCACTTTTTCCAGACCGAGTCCGATACCGATACTTTCATTTTTGGTACTCGCCGATACCGATACCGTAACCGATACCTGTATTTTTAATTTTCAATTAATTTTCAATTCATGCATTTGTAATTTTTAAATGTATTGGTAGAGAAACCAAAATAATATCAATCATATTAGTTGTTTATTAAATTTAAACTTAATTAGTTCAACAAATATATATTTCATGCACTGCATATTTATTACTGCATAAATTAAATATATATGGATCTTTTTGTAAAGTTGATAGAGGTAGCCTATTTAGCCAAGAGCAGAGAGTAATTTATTTGTCCTTTGTTTGATTAACATTAAAACACAGCAGCAGATTTATTAAAGTGCCGCCCCTTTAAGGCCGAACGCACTGACGCCATTTGAATTATACTGTCTACGTTCACTTGAGATATATAACAGACTTTTACTAGGATACTCGCCAATGTGTTTTTACATAGTTTTGTGTGAATTCGTCCGTACAAGCGCAATGCGTGAAAGACTTCCACTCAGTGTTCGCGCGCTGTCTGGTGGTTTTCGGGGCGCGCGCTGTGGATGTTTGAAGTTCATGGAAATTCTTGACCTGCAAATGTCCTGTAATAATGTAGGCAACCACTCGTTAAACATAAGTAAGGTAACAGTTCATGTTTTACTTACATATACGATTTAGTTTTAATCCAAATAACACGTGCTGAGTGAATGATCCGCAATCAACAGCATTCAACAGAAGTGCGCTTCTCTCTCTCTCTCTCTCTCTTCTCTCTCTCCTCTCTCTCTCTCTCTCTCTCTCTCTCTCTCTCTCTCTCTCTCCCCTCTCTCTCTCGTCAGTTAATGTTATTAATAAGCTACATGCCTCGTTTTACTTGATTTGCCATTGACATCCGACTGAACTACAAACTTTAGTTTCCACTGACGTCTGTGAAAAAGGGATGCGCTCGACCAGCTCGCGCGTCTGTGTCATAGCGCGCTCAATCCTCTGCGTGTTTTTCTCTTATCAGCTTGCGCAACATATAGTTATATAGACGACGCGTTAATATATTCTGTTTAATATTCCACTGATAAGATACATTTATTTCATATACAGCCTTCATTTTTTATCCCCATTATAATTTCTGACACTGTAGCCTACATGCTGCCTGGTATCGGTTGTTGGTATCGGGGCATTTTTACGAGTACGAGTACAAGTACATGAGCTCAGTATCGGGCCCGATACCGATACTGGTATCGGTATCGGTGCATCCCTATTAACAAGTATTAGTAAATGTTGAAATGAACAAAGATTAATAAATGCTTTATACGTGCAGTTCATTATTAGTTTGTGTTAACTAATGTAGTTAACTAATGTTAACTAGTGAACCTTATTGGAAAGTGTTACCGATTTTTTTAAAGAAATTCAGCAAGACTGCATTAAATTGTTCAAAAGTGATCGTAACCAGCACAAATGTTTTCAACATAATAAGAAGAAATGTTTCTTGAGCCCCAAATCAGCAAATTAGAGTGATTTCTGAAGGATCATGTGACACTGAAGACCGGAGTAATGACCAAAGTCCCTTTGAGGCAAATTATTTAACTCGGCGGCCATCTTTGTAACGCCTCTTGGAGCTATATCAGTCTTCTATCTCTTTGAATGGGGAAACATCAAATTCTCCAAAGCTGTTCTCCAAGCTATAAGTATTTCAAAGCACCAATAAAATCTAAAAACAACTGCCTCATAAACATTGTTTCTAAATGCTCAAATCATGACAAAACCCCCCTGAAATGTTCTGGCTGGACTAGCCTATAACGCGCACCGGAGCTTCTAACAGCAGATGCAGTGACACCATGACTTTACCAATTGGCTATTGGCTCTTTTATTCGCCATATTGCACGATTCTCTTTCTCTCATACTAATGTGAATGCACTGTCTTTGTATATCTAAAATCTTTGGTTATAACTTCTGAAAGTTCAGCTTTCTCATCACAGGAATCAATTACATTTGAAAATACATTAAAACAGAAAGGCAATTAAATAAAAACAGCCTTGTCTTTCAAGTACACCTTTTTTACTCTAAACTTTTCAGTGGTTGTGTGTGTGTGTATACTGCACATTTAAATATTCTTAATTATTTGCTGTGTTTGATTATTCAAGGATAGCAGAATATATTATATATGGTTGATTACTGAGTGAATTGTTTAACCTGGATTTTATTTCTCTTTTCTTACGATTTTTATAGATCATTGGTACGATCCCTCTGATGCCAAACTCTGTAGGAGCTTCCAGCCAATCAGGGGGCGGCACTCCATCTCTGCAGGTCCAGCCAATCACACCACAGCTGCTGACCAATGCACAGGGTCAGATTATAGCCACTGTGATTGGCAACCAGATCCTGCCAGTGATCAACACCCAGGGAATCACACTGTCACCCATTAAACCTGGACAACAGGTACGTAATGACTGTTTATAACAATGATTTCAAAAACTACTGTGATGTGAAAGCTTAATAATGAAAATACCAGGACATATATCCTAATAATCACATAATAACCTATAATATACAGCATAATATAGCCAACAATATGTGTAACTAAGACAAAGGCAGAGATACTGTATGCCAACAGAACGCAATACAACTCTCCACTCTTGCACCTATAATAAAACATCAAACCTTAATATAAATCATCTTCAAATAACAATGATCAAACTCCTATATCAAATAATAATCAAGAAGGAAGTAAGAATACTTGCAGTTAAAGTGCAAAACAAGAGACTATAGAGACATGCACATTATCCCCGGTCCCACCCTATAATCTACAGCGGTCGGCTATAAAAGCATCTATAGGTCAACCTCATTTCTGTTGGAGCAACTCTGTGTCATATTTACTGGAAACTTTGATCACGGACGTAAACGCAGTAATGCATTTGTAATAATGTTTATGGATTTGTCTGCGTTTCAAATTGTCTCCCGAACATTTTCATGCAGCGATAATTTATGGCTGTCAAACACGGTGGCGGCAGAGAGATCCACCGAAGCTCGGTAATTCTCACAGACCTGTCAACAGTTCTGACAGTGTGTGCAACACTACTGACATCTTTCAGCATCCAAAGAAAAACACACTCACGCACAAACACACAGAGGAGAATTAATAGTGCAAGAGAACAGCAGAGAGAAGCCAACCCACTTTTAGACAGATGAGACGCTTGTTTCTTGAAGAGTGGAGATGCACCATCTACAAGAGGCGCTCGATGGTGCATAAAACATGAAAATGTATGGTGCCGCAGTCATGCCACATTGCCCATAATAATGACTCATATTGTAGCCACATAATTTTGATTTCTGGGCTCGGTAAATATGTGTGTTTTCCTTTTCGTGTTAAGGTTTGGGTGCTGAATAGCCAGACGCTGTCGTTTCTTTTGTGTACTTGAAAGTATCTGACAGCCGTGTTGAATGAGAAATTGCATGGGGAGTGAATGCAACCTCTAGCATCTCTCCACCGGTCCGCATCTCTCATCTCTAATAAACAAGCAGACGAGTCTAGATTTGCTCGTTCTAATAAACAGACTCAACAGTTTTACCTAGTAAACAACCACAGGACAAAAATCTTTTATCTCTTAAAACCCAAATCGCCTCTTTATTTTATTCTCTGTGGTTTCCTGTTCAGATTTTATGTTAGAAATTGTGATTTTTGTTCTGAATAAACCTGAGAAAACCCTAAAAATGCAAAAAACTAAAAGAACGCCTACAACGACTATGTTATTACGCTTTTTCGGACAGGGAACCATCTTAAAAATAAAGATTCCGGTTTCAATCAACAGCACTTGTGACGTAACTTTGAATAAAACAAAAAAATATTTTTTATTTAATACATTATACATACATTTACTATTATATTAGCTATTTACAAAGAAAAACTAAATGGGGCCAATCCGTGAATATTTAAGTACTCATTGTTTCAATAGAATTGCCACAAGACTTGAACAATATGTGTTAATGTGATTTTAGTTTGAAAATATCAGTATCAAAACCATTTTAATAAACATTTAAAAAAACATATAATAGATATTCAAAAAACAGTAGGCGAGAAACACCCGGATGACCTAATACTTCCGCCAAGATTCTCAAGTGCTCATTGGAATGGCCCTTTACTATCCCATGAGGCCACGGGAGATGATTTATGAATGGAAGTGAAGCAGCGCTAGTGACACTGATAGGTCACGTGACAGTAACAACATGGCGGATGTAGAATGTCCGAATTCCATTCATACTACCCATAAACATACTATATAGAACATACATTTTGTCACAAAGTAAGAAAATAGTACCTTGTATGCGATTTCAAACGCACTGAAAGTAACTCCATTAAAAAAATGCAGAGAATTTAAACAGATTAATTAATGTTTTTTTTTTTTTTTTTAAATGGTAACACTTTATTTTTACGGTGTCTTTTGAACATTCTGTTGACTAAAAGTAACTTAGCAACATGACAACTAACTCTAAACTAGAGTAGTAGTAGACTGTCTGCTTAATATCTGCTAACTATTTATTGTGATGCTCCCACAACAGACATTCTGACTATAAGTAGCTTTGCAGCTACATGCCAACTTATTCTAACCTGAACCTTACCAGTCTATTAATACTCTACTAACACTCTAATGAGAGTTAGTAGACATGTAGGGTCAACGTTACTTATAGTCAACAGAATGTGTTAAAGGGACCATTAAAATAAAGTGAAATCAATATCACTTTTATATCCCATTCCCTTTCATTATAACTGCCTCACTCTGTTTTGCTTCTTTTTTCATAACAAAGGATGTCAAAATTAATTTGCCACAAATGATGTCAATTGAGTTTAACTTGAATTAACTATTCCTTTTAATGCCATGTTTTTTGAACATCTACCATGGTACCAAGATTTTTTTGAATGAAGTCTCTTCTATAAGGCTGCATTTATTTGATCAAAGATAAGGTCAAAACAGTAAGATTGTGAATTATTATCAAAATTTAAAGTAACCTTTCAATTTGAACATATTTTTGAATGTAATTTACTCCTGTGATGGTGTAAGTGAATTTTCAGCACCATTATTCTTTGATGAATATAAAGTTAACAGGAACAGCATTTACTTGAACTTTTGTAACATTATAAATGTCTTTACCGTCACTTTTTATCAATTTAACATGTCCTTGGTGGAGAAAATGATTAATCTTACTGACCACACTGACTTTTGAACAGTGTGTATTGAGTGTGCATGTGTGTTTTTCCACAGCTGCCACAGGCCGGCCAGACTTCACAGGCTCCTCCCGTGTCTCAGCCAAGTCTGCTCCGCATGCCCCACAGCCAGAGCCCTCTCCGCCAGGCCTCTTCCTCCTCCTCAACATCATCATCCTCATCCTCGGCCCTCAGCGTCGGACAGCTAGTCAGCAGTGAGTGTGCACTGTATCTCTGCATGTTTGCTGGTCCACTTTTACTACACATAAACACTTTACATTGAGTTTACTTTTTTTTTAAATGTTTTTATATAATTGTTAATGAAAATATGCTGCCGTTTCATTCAGTTTTTATCAGATTTTATTCGATTCGGTCATCTAGCTGACCAAAATGCATGGAAGGTTGTGTTTAGACCGGCTTTGGCCTCCAGAAGCTCCACATATAAATCACTCCCTCCAAGCCTGTCAGAGCCACGGCGGCCCTTTTAAAAACTGTTTTACTTAGATAAATTCTCATTTGTCAAAGCCAATTGGCCTAAAACCATCTGCAGTGGAGTTTTAAATTCAATAAACAGGAAGTTTCCATTGATCAACTTGCTGTGGATATAACCAATGGACTTTTAGTTGTGTTTTCATTTTTTTCCCTCCTTTTTGTTTTGTTCAAAACATAGACAATACCTTAAGCATTCTCTATTCATTTCATCAGTTTACCGCCGTGGTGCAGCTCTCCATGCCAGATTGTGTTTGTCGCGATGTCCTTGGCTAACGTTAATTCCCCAGAACATGTTTTGAATGGAGGGGGGGGAGTCTGACTGACCCCACAGCCACCACATTCAGCTCAGATGGAATACATGCCCAATTTTCAAGGACCGTACACATTTTGCATTTGGCAAATCTTTTTTTGTATTTTATTCAATGAGGTGGATGTTATGATAGCAATATCGAATCACTGCTGGGCTTTGTTAAGACATTACATGATTGAGTCAAGGTTGTCCTTTTAGGGTCAAATTCTTCAGTATTATTAAAAAGCAATTCATTTTAACGGATCAGCGATGAATAATAACATGGCAAAGGGCAATGTGCCATTACAATTTGTCATAAATCATTATTATGTGGTCAAAAAGACAAAACTGCTTCATGTAACAGGAATTTTCAATATTGCATGGGAGCAAGTTCAGGTTTCAACAACTAATTTGCATATGGGGTGTGACAGGGTGCTGCTGGTTCAATAGATTTTGACTTTATATATGGCTGAAGGATTTTTTTAATAATTCATTCATAATGACGTCCATGAATTATTTAGTCGGCCAATTTTTTCTTATGTAAGCAGGATGCAAGAACACCTGGCAGTGATGTATAATGCCCAATCACATTTTATTAAGCTAAAATACACAAAATAAAATCTTGAATCTGCAAAGCTGCTAAATTAATCAAATTGAAATCGAACCCCTGCATACCTCTGTCTTTCAAAGCTAAATTAGGGTGACCAACTGTCCTGTTGTTACATATAACAATATAACAAATTTCTATCCATACAGAGGAGGCATAGCCTACTTTAAATGTATTGAAATTAATAAGATTTCTTTGAGGAAACTTCGAGTATCATTTGAGTAGGCCTATCTGTTTGCCGGGCCGAGTGTCCTGTTTTTTCAGGACAACATATGGTCACGCTAGCTAAATGTCTTAGCAAAGAAAGAACTTGGCATAAAAATGAATATGCATTGCTTAGAAAGGCATTTTAGAATGCTATTCACATAAGCACTCATTTGGGAAGTGCCTAATACAAGCATTATTCAATGTACTGTTGATTTTATTCTCACTGGCATTCAGCCTTACTGTTACACAAAGCTGTAAATTTAAAACCTTATCTTAAGAAAAATCAGTCAATGGTTGGAAAATACACAGGAATGGAAGCTATTTTAAAGTAATTTTTGTCAGATTATATAGCCGTTCTGCATTTAGTGTATGAATCTGTGTGAATGGAGAGTTGCAGCTTTATTTTTTCTCTCCTGTTTTATAGACCCTCAGACTGCACCCAGTGAGGTGGATGGTGTAAACCTGGAGGAGATTCGAGAATTCGCCAAAGCGTTTAAAATTCGCCGGCTGTCTCTGGGTCTGACTCAAACTCAGGTGGGACAGGCTCTCAGTGCAACTGAAGGACCAGCCTACAGCCAGTCTGCCATCTGCAGGTATGGAGGTCACCAAAGATCTTAAAAAATATATATATTATACTATATTATTCTAAAGTAGCTTTTTATTTAAAAAAAATGAACCCTGGTTTACACACCCAATTTATTTTTCATCACAAATAATTAAGATGTTAAAGAGAGATGTTAAACATGTATTTTATTCCAGTCTGTGCTCGTCTCCACTCATTTTTGCACGGTCTATATGAAAAGATTCAGTTACTAATGTAAAATACATCAGCTGTGGTATTACAAGAAGCACTTAAACCACTTAATAATTTCTAAGGTCCAATGCCATGTATTCACATGACATTTAGCTGAAAGGAACTTGACAGGACTTTTAATAAAACGTGTTGTTCCACAGTGCAAACTAAACTAGGACATTATGTAGCATGAGTAAATTAAATATTTAACATCATCATTAGAGCGCTATTTTGTGTGTGTGTGTGGATTTTGAGGAGTTCAGTAGTTACTGTATATCTCAGGGGGGAATTTGCACTAACATACGAACAAATGTGATTTTAGATTACATTTATAAAGGATACTCAATATCTTACCACACAGAACTATTGAGGCCTGTGCTATTAGACATAAATAAGAATAAGAAAAGAAAGGTTAAAGCACAAAACCTATAGTGCAAAACTTTTCTGTTGACTCAAACTCAAGATAACTTGTTTGGGTCCAAATGTTGAGTTGCAGGTACGGATAAACCGATTTCACATAAATTAAAGAAAAATATGTTTCAACAAAATATGTTTTTTTCTTGTTGAGCTTTATGCATGCAGTTTACAAATTAAGAATATTTTTTGGTAATTACAGTTAGTTGTTATTTGACTACAATAATTTGAATATCATTTAAAACAATGTATTTGGTTACTTCATTTCGATAGTCCACTTTAGACATTCTACTAACTATAAGTAACTTTGTAACTACATGTCAACTAACTCTCATTAGAGTATTAGTAGTGTATAGTAGGTTTGGGTTCGGATTAGTAAAATAATTTGACATGTAGTTGTAAAGGTACTTATAGTCAGTAGAATGGGGGACCATCAAATTATAGTGTTATCAGATATTAAGCAGACCGTCTACTAATACACTAATAACTGGTATTTGACATATAATTGCAAAGTTACTTATAGTTTGTAGAATGTCAAAAACGGACCGAAATAAAGTGTCACCATGTATTATTTGAATTGTGTAATACATTGTTATCCGTATATCTAACATTCATAATACTTCTCACAACAATGTGAACGATACTCTAGATAATAAAGACACATTAATTACCATTGAAATAAAATTCCTTGAATGAGCTCTAATCGTACCGCACAATGTCTCCATGTGCATTTTAATGCTTATAGGATTGTAAAAGGCTTATAGTTTGTCTGATGAGACACTTGTGTTTATCTGACATGCCGCTTGTTAAAATTTCATCATATCAGCAACCAGTGACCGATAAAACCTGAAATTGCTCGGAGGGGGGAAGAGTGCGGGAATTCCTTATGAAGCTTCAAACTAGCGCAGAAAGTCTTAAAAATCCTGCATGAAATATTTAGCCGCGTGCATTATTTATATATTTATAGCATACATTAAAAGCCATTAGTTTCCAAAATAAACAGGTGATGTGATGTTTTTTCTCTATATGCGTCCTTTCATCTCGTCAGAAAGGAAGGGGGATTTTTTTTTCCATTATTTGTTCATTTGTATGACATTGGACATGACAGTGTGCAGAGTGTTTTTGGCTTTAAAGGCAGACTTCACATGCTTTAGTTTAGTTAACATCAGCAGAGACAAGAGGGGAAAGAGGTGAACGTGCGTTCGCTTGCGAGTGTGTGAGCTCTTGGGGCTCTTGTAGTCTTTGCTCAGTCAAACTCGGCCTGACAGATGTCTCTATCTTGTCCGATCTCATAGTTCACAGCGGAAAAAAGCATTATTGGTTCGTCTGAACAATCAAAAAGGTGCATCGTCAAACTGATCAGAGACAGGGGTCATTATTAAAGCCCGGAGAATCCCGATGCCTTATGACTGATGTGAAGCATTTGACATCAATGGAATGAAATCATAAAATTCACGTTTGACATACTCAGTTTATTGAGAATAACATATTATTAAGAATGCAATCAAATCTAAATCATAATATTAAAGTCATTTGCTCCCTTGTTTATTTAAATCAGTTAAATACACCATACAAATGAGATTTTATACAGCATGGTTCACGGCCTTTTCCGTTTTGCATGCACCGTTGCACACAGACGCTCATAAGATGTCATATCATCACATAATTGCGAGATGGGAATCGCTTTTCCACTTTTAAGCTGTGTGGATTTACAACATTAATCCACACCGAAACACTGGATTCACATCAATGATTCATGTCTCAGGCTGCAAAGCTGCCATCTATAATTTGCACGACAAATTGGGCAGAAGAGCTCCTTAACATGACTGTATATATATTTAATCGCACCTACTTTCCCACTGACTTTTGATTCATTTCGGTCTCAAGGCTGTCCTCTGTATGCGCCTCAAAAAACATTTCAGGACTTTGAAATGGGGAGAGAATTGTAACATATACATTCATTAAATCAAACATCCTTGAAAAGTAAATGTTATTACAGTCAATTCAGTAAGTTCACTGATGGTTCATTTTTGTTGTAAAAAAGTTATTAATTTAGTTCATTTATATATATATATATATATATATATATATATATATATATATATATATATATATATATATATATATATATATTATATATATATGTAGCCACTCTGGAGAAAACAGTGATGTCATCGTCCAGCTCAGTTCAGTTCTCATATAATGGTGTCAATGCCCATTTTTAAAAGAATTAATACTTTTATTGAGCAAGGATGCATTAAATGAATACCAAAAATATGTAAGTAAAGACAGTTATAAAGTTTCAAAAGATTTCTATTTCAAATAAATGTTGTTCTTTTGAACTTTCTATTCATCAAAGAATCCTGAAAAAAAATGTTGCACAGTTTCCACAAAAATGTTTTTAAAGCTACACTGTTTAACTTTTTTAGTTTATTCTTAGCTAAAAACACTTAGTTCTTTCAAAAATATATGTGCTCATTAATGTATATTTACTTCGTTCAAGTAATAAAGTATTCTCGTGAGTGTATAATATGCCATTGAAAATACATACGGGTAAGGGGTTCTAATGTCGGTCATACCCGTTAATTCAAGCTTCGCCTTTCGCGTTTTAACACTGGATGGCACCGTGTCGAATGTGGACGATTTGTAGCTACACTGTGTGATTTTTACCCCCATCTAGCGGTGAAAAGGTATATGACCATCCAGTGAATATTAGTTTCTGTTCCTCTCAATTCCGATTTCGTTTTAACTCCTACGGTGGCTAATGTAGTCCAAGATTAAGCAATCCCTCAAGCAATCCCCTTCTTCACATTCGACACGGTGCCATCCAGTGTTAAAACGCGAAAGGCGAAGCTTGAATTAATGGGTATGTCCCTCTTTGGCTAATGTACTTTCAAGATGGAGGGGCAACATGGCGACCGACATTAGAACCCCTTAACCGTATGTATTTTCAATGGCATATTATACACTCACGAGAATACTTTATTACTTGAACGAAGTAAATATACATTAATGAGCACATATATTTTTGAAAGAGCTAAGTGTTTTTAGCTAAGAATAAACTAAAAAAGTTACACAGTGTAGCTTTAACATTGACAATAATAATACACATTTCTTGAGCAGCAAATCAGCGTATTAGAATGATTTAGAAGGATCATGTGACACTTAAGACTAATAATTCAGCTTTGCCATCACAGGAATAAATACATTTTAAAATATATTAAAATAGAAAACAGTATTTTAAATTATAATAATATTTCATAAGATTATTTTTTACTGTATTTTGATGTAAGAAATATATTGCTAATATTGCTTAAGTCAGATCTCAAAATAGCACAAAACCTTATCACAATTATGAAATGTATGTATGATTTGAATTATCGTCAACAAATAATTGACCAATTACAATTACCCCCCCCCCCCTTTTTTCTTAAAAAAAAGTAATGTAGTCACTACTAGAACCCACTCAGTTTTATATGGTTTTGATGAAGTAGTGATTTTTGATGATTCTGGATTAGCATTATTATATCCCTGCTGTCTCTTTCCAACCAGAAGCTGAAATATTTCACTTATTTCTGGTGTTACTGCAGTGAACAGGATCTAAAATTAAAAAATTAAATAATACATGACCATAAATAAGTCTGCATCTCAATATGCCTGGACTTTTTCCTGCTCAGTCGGCTTTAACAGGGTGCTGTCACTCATCTCCCTTCTGAAAAAATGTCTTTTCGTTTGAGGACCTGGGAGAGCGAGGGCCTTTGCCCCCGCTTCAGGCGTCTTTTCAAATGCCAGTTAAGATTCCATCAAAGGCCTCCACACAGGAGCCTGTCCAGGAGTTCAGGACCAAGAGAGACTGTGTGTTGTTTCAGAGAGCAGTAGTTCACCTCTCTCGCCTCCCTCAGCTGGGCTTTTCTCTGTCTGCCTGACAGATGTCCATGTGTCGGATAGGAGCGCAGGTCAGGGAACTCGCTGAAACATCTCCCCATTAAAGACACACCTGGAAATCTCCACGTTCAGTGGAGTCTTTGGAGACAAAAGCTATGGTTTTATGGTTTTTCTGTAACTATATACTCGGCTGTAGATCAGTGTCAGTGCTTCTCAAGGGGTTTTACATTGAACATCCTGTAGAGACGCACCACATTTATTTTATAATGAGGATTATAATATATACAATTATGTAATTCTAAAAAACATGCAAAATAAAATAATGGTTAGTTTCTTTCACAACAAACCTGTTTTTAGTTTTTGACCCACCAGTTTTTACTGCTGTGACAGACACATAAACTGCTTGTATATTACCAGTATATCTATCCAAACTAATCCATTCAAAACAATTCCCATAGTTCTGTGTAACCCCAAATAAAGAGCCTAAACTTTTCTTTCTCGCAGCTCAAGTGGCCGCTGTGTGAAATGTAGCTGTTTTTTTTAAATACTTAGTTGAACAAGTGTAAAACTAGTAACCGTGACAAATTGTTCATTATTGTTTTTGTTCAGAAAGCAAAGTTTCTACCTCAATTGCCAAGTAAGACCTACATATTAGACTGATTTACCTCCCTGGAGACCCTAAACTTGCAGACATATTCAAAAGTGAAGGTGAAAATGTATTAGCATTAAACATTAAATGAGCATCAGGCTTGCTTGAGGAAGACGGAGAAGTTTTAGAAGTGTATTCAAATGTGTGTGCATTTGAGTGAATAATTTAAACCATCTGTGAATTAATAATGCTTTTAATGTTTTATTGCATGCTTGTGTTGACAATATGTATTAAAATCTCTCACAGAAAAGAGAATTCCTAGTCATATGTGATGCCATCTGTGGCTTTGATTGTACAGAGGAGCTAGAGAAGGCAAATAAATGAATTCATTCTTTATGATATCAGTCAGGTGCTTGTTTGTATTTGGACCGGCCCGTGGAAGAGCCCTCTTGGTTCAATGCATCATGGGTACAGAGAGTCAACAAAAGCATCACATAAAGGAACATTTGATTGCAAAAACTTAGATTCATTTGTTTCCCAGCACGCAACAGCTGAAGCAATGCAATAGAGGCCATGAAACTCTCTGTCCCATTGGCGGATTGGACCAAGAGACCCCTTCTGGGCAACTGGGTCAGACAGGAAACCCCTCACCCGGTCTGGGCACTTGAGTAAGCTTGTTCTCTCTCAATTCTCCCCCAGACACACCATCCTGAGAAGCCACTTTTTCCTACCACAGGAAGCCCAAGAGAACACTATAGCTAGCAGTCTGACAGGCAAACTGAACCCTGGCCTTTTATATCCTGCCAGGTTCGAGAAGTTGGACATCACCCCAAAAAGCGCCCAGAAGATTAAGCCCGTGCTGGAGCGCTGGATGGCCGAGGCGGAAGCCCGCCATCGCTCCGGTATGCAGAACCTGACCGAGTTTATCGGCAGCGAGCCCTCCAAAAAGCGCAAGCGGCGGACCTCTTTCACGCCGCAGGCTCTGGAGATCCTCAACAGCCACTTCGAGAAGAATACACACCCCTCCGGTCAGGAGATGACCGAAATCGCCGAGAAACTGAACTATGATCGCGAGGTGGTGCGCGTCTGGTTCTGCAATAAGAGGCAAGCGTTGAAAAACACTATTAAGAGGCTGAAACCGCCCGAGCTCGGGCCGATCGCACCAATGGACCCTATGGTCGATAATATGGAAGAACATCCTTAGCTCGATGAGGCGAACGCGCACCGATGGCGAAACTTCTGATGTTGCGGACTCAAACCCGGACTATTAGTATCCGATGCATCGTCGACTGGATGAACTGTCGACAAAGACAAAAAGAAATATTGTCAGTGTTATCATCACAAAAAGCAAAAACCAAAAAAGTCAAGAAAAAGAGAGTTAAAGTACTGATTCATTAGCCGTGTGTGAGGAATTAAGACAAGGATCCTATTTAAATCAAGGATGGTGAAGAAACTACTTACCAAAGTTTGTTGCATCTGATTCCTGAGGTTTTTTAATTGTAAATGTGTTTTACATTTTTACATTTTTACGGGGGGAAAATGGCAACTACAAAAAAAAAAGAAGAAAGAAAGAAAGAAAATGATTTGTGTGATGGGGTTGGTGGGTGTGACATTGAATCTTTGTCTTATTTTATCTCTTGGGTTTTTATGTAAATATTTCTGGTAATCTGTCACCAAATTTAAATCACAAGTTCCTAAAAATATCTATGTTTCTGCTGTCCATATAAGGCCATTGTCAACTGTGTCATCTCACTCTGTTCATAAACATTAAGGCATCCGTCATAAAAGACTGCACTTGGGAGGAATATTTTGCAAAGAGATTCTCAGTGAACATACCATAGATATCCACATTCGTTGCAGCTGTGATTAAAGCTATTTTACGGTGTTGCCAAAGCCTCCTAGCCAAAGAACAAGGACGTTGTGTCATACGTTGGCCCGAACCTTTCTCAAACCCTTTTATTCATGTGATCGGATGTTTTTATTTTTTTGTCACACTCAACTAAAAAAAAAATTATATATATATATATGAGATGAATTACTTTATTTCACTTGGGTTATGCAAGTTATCTTTTGTCCTCATCATGTCTTTTACTTTATTTTTTTTGGTGCTTAAGGTTTTTTTTTTGGCTTTGTGCAAAAACTCCATTGTGTCAGTCAGAAAGACTTGCTCAGATGGAAAAAAGGACTGGAAAATGAAATGTAAACCATCATACAAACCTACAGCCTATCTTCCAGTTAGATTTACAGTCATTTTATGAATTATTTTCTTGTCTCTTTTTTTTTATATTGTATCACTTCATACTTAAAGTCAAAAACAATACAAAGGTGTCCGTTTACAGATACATTTAAATATTAAAATTAAAATTGGTTAGCTGTATGGCATTTATATATTTAACTCAAACACAGTTATCAAAAGTTGCTAAAAACTACCTAGTAACGATACTGTTGATATTTCTTCCTATACAATTTTGCATCTGTCTATCAGCAATGAACAGAAAATGGCAAGAACAAAGAAAATCTTTTGATGTATTTATTCAAATGTAGTACATCACAATGGACATTTGCCATTATTATAGTTACAGAAGAATTGTCCGGCTTCTGGCAGCTATACGCAACCGATATCTTGACTCACAATAAAAGAGCCGTCTAATTACATGAACTCAACTCGTATTGTATAATATGACATTCTCCCAGCTCGTTTCATTTTCATGAATTCAGAAGCATGGCATCTTTGTATGGTTGCAGAGACAGGACGTCTTAAGGTATACAAGCTTACGAAATAAAGCTGTAACCAAAAATGAAAAATCTGCGTTCTGCCTTTGCTCATCTTTTCAATGCTGGACCAAAGCTCAATAGTTATATGCACACTGTACAGAGAAATGGCTAAATGTCGTTGACAATCTTGAAATATGTAACTGATTGAAGAAAATTGATTAAATGGAGTATATCATAAATTACCTCAGCGCTGTCCCGCTAAGTAGTGAGCAATGTCATAACATGATAGTTTTCTGCAAAGGTTCACAAAAAACCATAATGGACTTGTGTATATGTTTGTAAGTAGTTTTTATGACCGTCATAGATCGATTCTCACCTGCTTTTCTTTTACGATGTGCTTTCACGTGTATAGAGCAGACATGGTTTCATGACTTTCTTCTTTTTTTATTGTTTGGTTTCTGCATTGTTTATGTTTGTTTATCCCCTTTCACTATGTAAGATACATTTTTGAGTTTGATTGCCTGGAATTGCCCTGTATAAATGGGGAACAAAGAAAACTTTGTGGTTCAACTCAATTGTTTTCGAAAGATGATGGAAAATCTTTTGAGATTTATTGAAGAACACACACACACACACACAGACACACACACACACACACACACACACACACACACACACACACACACACACACACACACACACAGTCGAGTTTGAAACGTCAACGTTGTTATTACTCTCAAGACCTCGAAACCAAAGCTGTTTAACCTGCTAAGGATGCTTTAAATTTTATAGACTGAAAACTGTATGTATTATATAGAGCAATATCTGTTCGGTCAGTTAAGCTGCACTTTGTGTATTTCTTAACAGCTTCAAGTCTGTCACATTAATTTGTACCATAATAATTAATAATAAACAATTGTTTGAGATGAAACACAATGGCTGCATTTCTTACTGAAGGATATTTTTATTAAAAGAAGAATATACAGAGGGGATAAAATCCACTTTTACCAAGCAAGTGAATACTCAATGATATTTATTATTACACCGCTCTTGAATACTTGATTCTGATTAGTTAATTTTGGCATTCCGCTTTCTGATATTTTATTCTTCCATGGCGATGTTGTTTGTATATCAGTCTGCTCAGGCAACTGAACCCAACGCTATTTTAATGTCTCATAATATTTGTTGCACATTATCTTGTCGCTATGCTGTTTTTTGTCGTTGTTGTTTTTACATTGGATTGTACTTTATTTAGGGGAAGATTAAATAATTTTAATTTAAATCAATATTTCACAGATTTATTCGATCATTATGGTAAAATAAATTCCTTAATAATGACACTAGATCCTGACATTATCCCATAGGCCATGCTTGCTTCTTATTGGTTGATGAATGTACTAAGGTGTCCAATTATTTTCCAGTAAACGCAGCTATGAAGTAGTTCTAGGTCTTTTGACCACACTACCGTTCCATATCACTTCGCCAAAATAATTGTTAGTTGTTATATATATGATTAATAGTTAATTCAAAGGTCTTAAGCAAAAGAACCAAAACCCACAATAACAAATAACAATAACAAAGCAAACATATGTTACTAACAATCTCTCTCTCTCTCTCTCCTCTCTCTCTCTCTCTCTCTCTCTCTCTCTCTCTCTCTCTCTCTCTCTCTCTCTCTCTCTCTCTCTCTCTCTCTCTCTCTCTCTCTCTCTCTCTCTCTCTCTCTCTCTCTCTCTCTCTCTCTCCGCACACACATAATACAAATGTTCCCCCAAGATTGACTTTTTTGTTCGATAAAAATAAAGCTATGACGTTTTTTTAGTGGCGAGGTAGTAACATTGCTGTTTTTGAGGCAGCTAAATGTCAGTAGAGACGCTGCTGCCAAACACTGTTAGAGCCGCACACACTCGGGTAATTCACATATGCTTAATCAATCATTTAATCAATATCTCTCTCTCTCTCTCTCTCTCTCTCTCTCTCTCTCTCTCTCTCTCTCTCGCACATACCAGCATATTATTGGCTCAATCATACGTTATGGAATTAGCAATGGAGGCTTGGAATGAGATGCGTACACTGTAAAAAGTGAACAGTTGGATCAACCTAAAAAAATTACTTCAATTGGTAACACCTAAAAAATTTAAGTTTTCTCAACTTAAATTATCACGTTAAAACGTGATAATTTAAGTTGAGAAAATTTAAGTTTTCTCAACTTAAATTATCACGTTAAAACGTGATAATTTAAGTTGAGAAAACTTAAATTTTTTAGGTGTTACCAATTGAAGTAATTTTTTTAGGTTGATCCAACTGTTCACTTTTTACAGTGGAAATTAGTTCTAAGAGCGTTTTACCAACAAAAACCTGACAAATGTCCTGAAATAAAACATCTGAACAATATCTTGATGTGTGGTTATCACGGTATAAACAGAATATTTGACTTCAGTCCGCTGAATTATTGAAATTCAATGAACACTACACTATTAGTGTACACCTACGTATGTAAGCGTAATTTCAATTCTTCCTTTAATAAAAATCAGCATTCCATATCATACTTTATCAACTTTATCACCTATCAGACCTGTGGCTATTGGATCATTCTCAGAAAGCTTATATTCACCCCATTCTCAACTCATAGTGCAGGTTGTTCAACTTCCAACTATAAAACAACAAAAGGTTAGAAGCTTTATATAACACATACGAAACAACAAAAGGATAGAAACTTTATAAAACAACAAACGTTGAAATGCTGTATGAGGATGATGACAAATAATAGCCATGTAGTGATGGTACATTTCTTGCACATAGTTCAAATGGTGCCTCTGAAATTGTTATAACGTAACAGTGTGTTGGATTAACGAGTGAAAATTTCAAACATTCACTCTGCAAAACAATCCCACTTATCCTTTAAAAGACACACAGTCTTGCTATTTTAACCATGTTAAACCCACTTTACTTCCCATGATTCGTCTCTTCCTCTGAACAATAGCCGTCTTTCATTCTGTCCCCCGTAATGCGGCGTCCTTCCATGTAATCGTTGATATAAAGTGAAGAGTCACACACAAATGCTTTTCTCCTTACAGCCGAACAAGCTTTCAATGCTGAATTCACACCTAAAAGCAAACCGACGGCCCACAGGCTTCCAGGGTCAGCAGCAATTCATTTAGATTTCCATAGGGTCAATAGAAAGGAATCCATGCCAGGGTTATTTCGCATCAATATTTCATTTCTTTGCTGCAACAGATAACAATAATGAGCCGTCTCTAAGAGAGAAACCGCATTCTCTGCTGAAAGGCTTTTGAAAGTAAACTCTGAAGTTTGTGACGGCTTCTCTTGTCCATGAAGTCTTTGAAAGCTTGACTGGCTGGCAAATTGAAGAGCGGTAAATAAATAAATATTAATCATAAAGAAGCACACACAACATAAATTATTAACATTAGGCTGAGAACTGATGTTGAAGATGTTCGCGCTTGTCCTTTCTTCCCTTCCTGCTCTTCTTTTTTAAAAGTAGCCCTTTTTAAAATGTCTTTTTTTTATTCTTTTGTTTTGTGTCCCATTTCATCATTTTTGTCATTAGCTCTGTAATGAACGTGCAGAGATGTGCTATTTTTGCAACCATAGACTTCAGCATTCAGACAGAAGCTTTTCAAAAACTTTGTCAAGTGGGAAGACATGGAGATAGTACATCAGCTCCATTTTTGAACCAATTACAGGGATATTTTGCCAAATAAGCCAGTTTTCTAGTTTCTTCGAGCACTGAAAGGAAGTTTAGTAGATGTACAATGGAGTCCAAAAGTCTGAAACCATAATACTTAGCATTTTTAAATTACAAACAACGTCATCAGCATAACAAATTGAGTGGGTGGAATTGAAAATGAACATGAATCCTAGAATGTCTTATTTGTGCCTATTTGATTTAATGACAGCAGAACTCAAGTAGCATGAACTCCACAAGTTTGTGTCAAACCTCATGATCATGATCAACATTTTTAATCCTATGCCTTCTGTTTATTCCCAGGTGTAGATTAGATTTAGAATCTTAGATCATAATGACTCAACTTTACCAAAGCATTGCTTTTTGACCAAAACCGCATTGTGTTGCAAAAGTAAAGGCATGCTACACATTCTCATGGTAGTTCATTACTATTTTACGAATTGGTAAATTAGTGTCATCTGTGGCGAATTTGTACAATCTGCTTAAGGCTGGCTCACACTTGTACGATTTTGAAAATCTTGTAAGAGACCACAATCATGATTCCATTTACAAACAACCAGATCCCTGAATGTGAACACGGGAAATCTTACGAAATCTCTCGTGGTCAATCGTGACTTTAAAGTAAACAAGCTTGGTGGACGACGGGCTAGAAGAAATGGCTATAATAGTGTTTGGACTGCTTTTTTGGGGGGGTGGGGGGGATGTTTATGCCATTTACAAATCAAATCTTAAACCTCCTGATCTGATTGCGGACACATTGGGCGGCCCCGACAATATCAAACATGTTTGATATTTAGGATTTTAAATCGGGATGATACGACCAGGGCTTGACATTAACTTTTTTTGCTCACCAGCCACTTTGGCTAGTGGTTTTCCAAAGTAAGCCATTCAGCATTTTAACTGACCACACTTTTTTACATAGATACCATGGGGAAATACTGCCATATAGATATTTAATATTATCTCATAATTTGGCAGCAGGTTTATTAAGCTGCTGTCACTTTAAGACCTGACGCACGGATCCATATTGTTAAGCCGGGTGTACACTGTGTGTCCAAAATGTGTGCGATTTTGGCCACAATTTGGCCGTCTGAGACAAATTTTGCAAATCCTAAAAGACTCCTCTGATCCTAGGCTAAAATCTGAAGTCTTTGATCGTTAGTTTGACATGTTCATCGACAGCCGATTAATGACCGCAGCGAAAAATAACTCAATTTAAAACTTTATCGACTAAAATAACTAGCTTCCGGCAGACGGCTTACGCAAGTCGACTTACGTCAAAAGAGTAACACTTGTACACTTGACAATGTAGGATGTAGGAGTAGCGTAAGCTTTGACGCCTCTGGCGGTTCAAGCAACAAACTTAAGCTCCTCAGACATTTCTCTTTAAAAATTCTCGTTTTAGACTTCGAATTCGTGACTGGTGTTTTGTTTTGTTCTATCCTCTGCGCTTCTGTGTTCGTCAATGCGCCAAATCAATGCGTACGGACATCTGTCGGAGGCTAGTTATTTTAGTTAATGAAGGTTTAAATATGAATATTTTTCTTACACTATCTCATAGCTTTGTATCGTTCATGGTAGAGAAAGCTACACGTACAAAAGTAACGGTGAAGACTTAAATGTAGCTTTTCCATATCTATATGGCCCTGATAATCATCAAAAATACTTACCGCTTGCTCCATTTCTGTAAATCCGTTTTTATGAATGAATGAGTCTCTCTACCCATTGCTTTATAGTTTTCTACGTCAACACCATAGACAGTATAAAAAGTGGACAGAGCCATCTCATTGGAACATTTTTAGCGATTTTTGAGCACTTCCGTTCCTGACGCGCAGACTCAAACCGACTCAAACTAAGCTTGATGACTTGAGCAACCTGTCTGACAGACGTAAATCTTCTAGTAGCTGTGCGTGAAAACTGCCAACGTTAATCTTGCAGAGACGGGGAACTTGGGCAAAGAGTTCTTTGGCGTGAGTGAGCAGGAGTATTTTGTCCCGTTGCTTTTATGGACTCATTATCTATGGCAGGGGTTCTCAAAGTCTATATTCAAAGGTCCAAATCAGAATTTTCATCAATGTCAAAGGTCCGAAAAAGGGGAGGGGGGGGGGGGGGGGGGGGGGATTGTTCGTTTTTTGTTGACAGGGGGGCGGGGAGGTTTGGATGGGGCATGAGGCACACACGCACATTTGCGCACACACACGTAAGGTCGCTCTCTCCCTCTCTGTCTTGCGCGCGCTACACGGTTTGGAGCTCGCGAGCTCTAGATTGCTGGGGGATTTGAACTAATCTGCGGGCATCAGGGAGCCGCTATCAATATGCGAGAGACTCCTGGAACTTCCGGGAGACTTGGGATATCTGTGAACGCATACCTCTCTTTCCAATCATCTTTGAAAACTCTATTTTCTTCAACTTTTCTTTTCCTGGACAATGACATCCTCCACACCCATTCAAACGCTTACTACAGTGAAGTGTCGCGTTGCGCCCGATTACGTCAAAAGTCATATGCTCACTGGATGTCATGGCAACTAAATCACGGAGGAAAACTTTAAATATCTCGCCTTCGTTTTAATTTCAGACCATCTAAAAAATAAACAAATGATTTTAACATGCGTTTATCAAAGTAGGAAATCCACACTTTTAACCCCTTACACACAATTAGTGCTCTTGAAATACGAAATGGAGGCGGGTCCGGATTGAATTCCCTCCGGGTCCGGATCCGGACCGGAGTCCGGACTTTGAGAAGCACTGATCTATGGGCTTCTCCCTTGACAGGATGCCCCCCGATTGCCTGTGAGCTTCTCCTCCTGTCTGTACGGTAATTTCTGTACAGTGCAACAGAGAGTCGAGTGGTTATGACGCAGTCGTTAGCCTGTTTTTACAAAAACTGTTTCCTCGGGGCCATAATGTAACATATAAGGTAATGGAGCCCTTTATACATTGTCGTGTTTCTTTAGAAATAAATAATGGACAAATGGAGTCTTTAAACGCCTCAGATGTAAAGTTATTCGCTGTCAAAGTGACGCCAAAATGAATGGGAGTCAATGGAAATGCTAACACAAGTGAAGTTCTGCTACAAGATGGCGGCACCCGCCCGACTTCAACTTCCGGTCGATGGATTACCCTCTTGGTCAACACCTGCAGTTGCACCACCTGAGGTCAACTAACAGCTATGGAGATTATCAATCGGCAATCTACTGATATTCCTGCCGTTCCCGGATGTCAAATGTTGAATTTGAACCACTGAATTTGTGGAAGCGAATTTGTAAAGCGAGATAAAATGGACCGAAAATTGTCTGTCGAATATTACAGGTTGTATTTTTAAACAGAATTAATATTTTGAAAGTGAAATCTGAAAGATGATAATGGATTATTGCATTTTTAATAATGAAAACGTGTGTGAAATGTTTTGAATTAAAATATTAACAGCTTAAATATACAACCATGTTGTATTTCAGCTCATAAAAATGCAAGCCCTAAAAATACAATGCATTAAAATGCCACCAGGTAGTGCAAGAAATGCAATTCAACAAACTTTTTTGTTTCAAAAACATCCATATGTTATCAGATTTCAAAATCGATTAAGATTTAAAAACTAGTGGTGGGGATAGGGGTGGAACTTTATTCTTAGTTTTTCCTAAAACTACTGCGTTTTTATATGATCAACAAACATTTTCGTACGATCAACAAATCAAATCATAATTAAGAAAACTTGGCCACTTGTTAAATAGTTCAATTTTCTTGAGTTATCGGGTTGGCCTGGTCACATTTACCTTCCAATGATGAAATTCCACTGGCGACATGTTGTCATCTGATGGATTTGGGTGGCAAAGAATTTTCCCTCGCAGATATCACATCAGGGTTCAAGTTTGCTGAGCTTTAACATGCATCGATGCGTTTTTGGCACACATTTGCCTCATTGGCCACTTGGAAGCTGCTTATGGCGCTTTTCCACTGCATGGTACGCTCGGTTCGGTACGGTTCGATTCGGCGCGGAACGGTTCGGTTCGGCTTCGCTTTTCCACTGCGTGGTACGACTCGGTACGGCACGGTTCGGTTCGCTAGCTCGGTTGCTTTTCCACTGCAGTTAGTACCCATTCAAAGTGGGTGGGACTGATCGTTACACTGTTTGTAGGTCCGGTGTATAGCCGTGTGCGGCTAAGAGCTGAGCTAGCTGCTACTTCTTGGAACACTTTTTCATTCTGTTTTGCCCCATCCAGCTCTCGCTGGACCCGCTCCTAGGCAACCAACGAGAGGATTGTCTGCACCTCGACCACGATTCAGCCATTTCCTTTTTAAAGTGTTGATCTCTTCTTTTTTTTCAAGTAAGTAAAACACAGGTGCTACCGTGTTGGCTGTTGTTGTCTACTGGTTATCTCGTGTCGCAAATCCAATGACGCTGGTAGTGACGATTCTGTCTGTCTGACCAATCAGTGATCTGCAGTGTTTCACGTCACATTTTAGTACCGGTACCATACGCTTGGAACCTCAACAGATCAGGTACCATTAAAGCGCGCCGAAGCGCACCGTACCGTACCGTACCATGCAGTGGAAAAGCACCACAAGTGAGCCGTACCGAACCGAACCGTACCGTACCATGCAGTGGAAAAGCGCCAAAGCGTGCCGTACCGAACCGAACCGTACCGTACCATGCAGTGGAAAAGCGCCATTAGTTTGACATTTGTGAGCTTTGTGCTTCATACTACATCACTACACAATGTACAATGGACCTTCTTCTCCAACAAAAATGTCTCATGGCCCTGCGATATGACATAATAATTTCATTTTAAAATTATGAATTTTCCAACAATTTTAGTTAGAATACTTATTCCTGATTGGTCAAATGCAGTAGTATTCTATCAAATAGTTGTATAATGACAACAATACGTTGTCCCAGGCACATTACTGTTGTTAATTAAATTAAATTCATTTTCACATTTATTTATTGTTTTATATCATTAGTGTGACGATAAGACAATGTTTAGTTAGCCAGTCATCTTCAGAACAAACCTTGAGCTAAATTTGAATGAAAAAAAAATAGTGACTAAAGGAATACAGAACTAAATACAAATAACTTCTATGTAGTCTAATTTTACCAAAACATTTTATGAAGCGAACCTATGACTACACTGAAAAAAATTTGGAGTAGAATTTACTTGAAAAAAGCTTGCTAACTTTTTTCACTCAGAAAATGCTAGTAAATTTACAACGATTTGCCAAGTAAAAACCTAGACATATTAATCAGTAGCTTTAATTAGAAATATTTAAGTTAAATTTACTTGGAATATGGAATTAAGTAAACTTTACTTAACCTAGTCAAGTGAAATAACAAAGAAAATAAGAAATTTGAACTTGGCTAGTAAAAGGTTGAGTTATATCAATTTAGTTGAAAATTCCTTTGCATTACATTTCACTCAAACAATAATAATATTGAAATACCAGTATGTGCTTTACTTAGAACTTCTAAGTAATTTATACTACATCATGTCAGATGTTTAAAATCATGTGAATGCAAAGACCTCAATACTTGGTAGAAAATACACAATGACGGTAACATTTTATGGATCGTTTTTGTGTTTGAATGTGTCATTTTGAGCAGAAAATTTACTCGAAATGTCACAAAATGGCAAGTTACTAATCCTGACAACAAAAGCAATGATAAAACAGTGTAAATACAGCTGGAAACCAGTGAAAAATCAACCCCATTAATTATTCAAGGTCCAGTGCATGATGGGAACCCCAGTATCAGAAAAGTTGAGTAATTTTTACTTAATTTTATTAAGTTGATATTTACGCTTTCATTTCTACTCGCTTGAATTAAGTACTGATGTGGAATTTACTTAGTTTTTTTAATTCTTGCCTGAACTAACTTTTTCATGTAAATTACATTGTTTTTTTTCAGTAGTATTTACTTCACCCCAAAATAATTTGTGTATTTTCTGGCTATAATTTGTAAGAACTTTAGCACAAGATGAGGTGGATGAATGCGCCAATGCTTGTTTTCACTCTGTTTTCCTTAATGTCTTCTTATCTATTATGAAAAACCGAAGTGTGTCTTGTGGACCAACTTTTCTTAAAAGCACAAGTCTCCATAATGCAGCGTATCTGGATCGATTTGTTCAGGGCAGTGAAAGCAATAATTATCCTCACGCTAGACTTCACGCTGCTTTTCAAAAGCAGAATCCTCTCATATTTACGGCTTGCTTCAATGGAACACGTTTCTGCTCAACTTCCAAGTGTCAGAAATTGCCCTGAGAGAGAAAGAGAGAAGGAAGACAAGAGGGGAGAAAACATTATGAAATGTCAGCAGCTCAAATGGATTACTGTTCAATATCAGTCAAGACACTCTGAAAAGCAAAGTGAGAGAGAATATTCGGCTGTGGGGTGAACGTGCGCGCGTGTTTGCTTGACGCCGATGCTTTTTAAATTGTTCTTTTTGTTTTTCCATCAGCGGAGAGGTGCTCTCTTGGCTTATCTCCTCAGCAGTGGACGTGTGGCGGGATGATGTTCAAGGAAAATGAACTGTCGCCGTATCCCTTGAACGCGCCTACCTCGCACACTCCGAGGCGCATACACAAATATATGGCCACTCAGGCATCTCTGCTGTTTGTGCACACCTTGTTGCCTCCGGAGGGGCAATTACCGATGCTCACAGCCTGTCTGAGGTGTCAGTGGATGGGCTCCCATCCCAATCCTCTCCCTCTGTCCATCTCTCCTCTCCATTATCAGCAGGGTAAATAATGCCCCTGCCTCTGATGCTGATGGAGATGTGACTGGGACAACAGATCCAATTGCCCTCCGCTCCATTTATCTTTAGCAGCTAAAGCGCCGTTTTAGCGTTCAGTAAGTTGGAGGTGAGACCGACAACATGGGCTCTGGGATGCAATGCTACTATACATAATATTCTAGTTAATTGTTACCTGTATTTTTTTTTCTAGAAAAATACATCGTTCTTGTGATTTAGTATGCACAGTGATTCATTCTCTTCTCATTCATGTCACAAAACATATATTTTTTTATGGTTTTTAAGTCTCATTCATGCCATTAACTGAATAAAACTCAAGCACTATAAGCAGTCACTAAATTACATGAATGAAACATACATGAAAACTTTTTTTTCTTGTGTGTGGATTTCCCTAAAATAATTGTGAAAAGTCATTCAGTACATCAAACAGTACAAACAATTTTTTTTTTTTTTACATTTTAACAGTCCTAATATTTTTATTTCAAGTGTTTTATTGGTTTACCACATCAACATCTAAAACTTTTTAGGTTATAATATACCTGCAAATCCCAGGCTAGAAATCACTGAAATAGAATACTTATACGGTCAAGGACAATGTTCATGGTTGACCAATGACACGATGATTAACATGATTTCCATTATGTTGGTTCATGCTAATTAAAGGATTAGTTAACTTTAAAAAAAACTTTTGCTGATAATTTACTCACCCCCATGTCATCCAAGATGTCCAAACATTCCAGGATTTTTCTCCATATAATGGACTTCAATGGGACCCAAACGGTTCAAGGTCCAAATGACAGTTTCAGTGCAGCTTCAAAGGGCTTTAAACGATACCAGACGATGAATAAGTGTCTTATCTAGAGAAACGATCAGTCATTTAAAAAATAAATTAAAATGTTTAAGTTTTATAAGCACAAATACTCGCCTTCTGTTCTGTGATGCACGTTCGTGACGTTCGTTCGTGAGCTTTTCAACGTAATTGCGTATTACGTGACGTCACAGAACAGAGCAAGGCGAGCATTTGTGCTTATAAAACTTAAACTTTTTTATTTATTTTTTAAGTGACCAATCGTTTCACTAGATAAGACCCTTATTCATCGTCTGGTATCGTTTAAAGCCCTTTGAAGCTGCACTGAAACTGTCATTTGGACCTTGAACCGTTTGGGTCCCATTGAAGTCCATTATATGGAGAAAAATCCAAATGTTTGGAGATCTTGGATGACATGGGGGTGAGTAAATTATCAGCAAAAGTTTTTTTAAAAGTGAACTAATCCTTTAAAGTCACGATTTAACGAATGTAGTGAGTATTTATATCTTTTCTTCCGTATTGTGACGTACTTCCCAGTGAAACAGATTATTGAAAAAGAAAAACCTGGTTTCAACACTGGTTGTTGATTGGATGGAAGCAGATCTGAATGTGAACTTGGAGTTGATTGGACTAAATGATTTAAGTCACCCGAAAATATAGAGTTATGATGTTTGATTAACAATAATGAGATGCATACAATTTCTCTAAAGTGATTTGGCTGACTTTAAATACTACTTTATGTAAATTCCCCATGTTTTCAATTTTTTAAGACATTGGATTCAGTCAACTTGTCTTTTTCTGTTCTACAAGAGACAAGTGAGTGTCAAAATGAGCTGGAAACCCTCTTCCGCAGGAGACAGGTTGAGGATGGAGGGTTTATGAAGCCCGTTCAGGAGGGTCCACTCATTAGTGGTCAGCTGCACATTGAACATTCGGACTCTCCTGTCCCCTCCTCTCCTCCTCTCCAGCCCCTGATGAAACCCTTTTCACCCACTCAAGGAAAGAAAATGGCTGCAGGAGGAGGAGAACATCTTAGAGGTGCATTGCACAGAGAGTCCTGGATGTCAACAGGCCCATAATGATACCTGATAGCCCCTGGAAAACACTCCTATCTCTTTCCCTCGTTCCTTCTTTCTTTTAATTTACCTCTTTTCCGTTTCCTAGAGCCCTTCTCGGTCCTACACGCCTCAGATGCGATGCACTTGAAAGCATAATTAGAGGTAAAACAGTGACTGTATCTCCATCATCCTTGCACGTAAACCATCGCAAAGTCCTTTGCTTTTTAAACCTCTCTCCTCAAAATTCTCCTTTTCTCCCTGACTTTTTGAAAAGCTGCTCAAAAGGAGGTGGGGGGGAGTGAGAGGGTGAAAAGTGGGAGCAAGAGAAAACGCAAGAGAGTTCCCTCTGCGAGTCGCCAAGGTGCTCTCTAGTCCATTGTGCAGTGTGCTGTCAGGTTAAATTAGGGAGTACAGGCTCTGTGAGTGTAAAAAAATCAATACTTGATGGAAGATTGCTCCCCGGAAAATCTGTTTTGATTCCAGGATTAATTCTTGACCAAAGGCTCCGCTGAAATGACATGCCATTAGGGCCGAAAATGAACACATTCGGCAGTGGAAATTGGATGGAAATGTGTCAGGTGATTGCCCCGGCTGCTTGTTTTGCTCTCCTGGAGAGCGAGAGAGGAAGGGAGAGCGTGCGAGAGGGGGAAAAGTGCGGTGCTGGAGGAAGGTGTGGCGGCAGAAAGCCTCGGATCCGCAGGCCCCTCGGAATCCATTTTCAGGCCTTCGACGCGGCCCTCCGGAGTATTCTCTGGGCCATTGTTGTCCGGCTCCTGCAAATGCACTCTGTGCAAGGTGAAATGCATTTGTCCACTGGCTGCATCTCTCCTGTGTGTTCCCTTAAAGCGCAAGATGAAGAATAGCCCATCTTAAAATAAAGCAGGGACCTCTTTTCTTTGTCTCTGTGGTGCAGGGGAAAGAAAGGGAAAATGCAATATTGATGAGAGTAATGTGTTTGTCATCACTTGTAGCGTAAAAAACAAAACAAGACCCTGCCCGCTATAATGTGGTTTAAAAGCATTATAAAGTGTTAGAACTGGTGATAAAATTCTAAAAAGTAATCAATATAAATTCAGTTTATGAGTTTTTTTGTAATCTATAATTGTTTATTTAAAAATTATTTATACATAGTTAAAAATGTATTAATGCTTATTAAGAACTGCATTTAAATAGTTAAATACCTTCTAATAAATACTAATTTCCTAATTATTTCACCTCAAATACAGGCAGGCTATTAGTGAGTACACTTTCAGTTCTGCAATTCTACTAGCTAAAAATAAATATATAGGCTATATATTTAAGTTTTATTTATAAATGAATTGTTCACTTATAAGTGTTTTAAATATGTTCCATATTTTGAAGGTAGCCTACTACACTTTTTTTTTTTTTTTTTTTACACATTGAAATACTCAATAGTCAATACATCATCATAGCGTAGGCTACTTCTTCCAAACCATGTTTTTTGTCTTACCCTGATTAACTGTGGTAAGTCTATTATAAGTGTTAATATTTTAGACCGGGATGGTTTTCGCATGAAATTGCATACACATACATCACTCACTCGTGGATTTGAAAAGTTGTAAAAGCAACCCGGATATCGAGTTTTTATTGCTCAAAAGCCATATGTAGCTCTCTAACTAGAGTTTGTTGTAAAGAATAATAATTATTATTATTATTTTCATAATAATTACAGTATACAGTAACATCTTCAGCTTGTCTTGAGATCCTTTCCATAGTAGTAGGCCTACTAGTGAATATGAACTGCTGGAAATTTCTCTCTTTTTAGTTATGAGAAAAAAAAACATATTCATCCGCACAGTCACGCAGAGCCGAAGCGCAACCAAAGTAATGTTCTTCCGCAAAATGCATGCAGTTTTGTTTTTAACGCTAGAGGGCCAAAAGTTACATAGTGTAACTTTAAATAATTAATGTAGGCCTACCTAAATAGTACAAAGCATTTAAAATTACCTAAATTAAATATGCTAATTTCATCATTGCACTAGATAGTTACAGGCTTATATGAGTGAATATGCTTTCAGCTCTGGAAGGCAGTGAGTAGGCCTAGCCTATATAAAAATATAATTTTTAAAATCCAAATTTTCTTATGTAGAACTTATTTGTACATTTACAAATCTTTTGAAATGTTCGATATTTTAAATTCATAAATACTGAAACTAAAAATGCCTAGTTGACTGCATTCATTCAACCTACGTAAAATAGGCCTTTTATAATTATTTCGCTAGATGCTTACAGCGATGAGTGAGTGCACTTCTGAAAGTCTACTAGTAAGCTGAAACATGCTTAGCTGTTTAACTTTTCCATTGAGTCTAAGCAGTAACATCGCTGTATGGTGGGTTTTTTTTCAATTAGATTTCACCATGGATTCCTGAGGGTTCCCAGCACCTGTGATGAATTTGGATTTTCCACTCTGATATCAGCACTGGACAAAGTGCTAACGGTGAGGAAAAGAATCCTAAATGGATACATTTCTACCCACTGGGCAATGGAGGATGATTCTCTTCTTATAAAACTCTCACCTGCTGCGCCACTTCACTGTCTGAACCATCATAAGAATGGGTCCCATTATGAGACATAATTTATAACCAGGACCAGCACTATTCACAGTTACACAAGGCACCTTTGAGGATGACAGATGTCTCATGTAGAGCCTATTTTAAAAGTTGCATACCTGAAAATTAGCCCTGTCCTGAAATAACCATAAAGATAAATGATGTGTTTTAATTAGCATAATTGTAAAGGTCACAGTTCTGTCGAGGTAAATTAATCTTCACATTACAGTAGGCTACTGCTCTATTTAGCATTATGTAACATAATACTTCAAAGAGTTAGACTAGCCAAATTAATTAGACTCCTCATTAAACATGGCACTTTTTGAAAGATAAAGCTTTGTTTCTTAAGTGTATTGACACTTTAATTCAATGTATCTTATAAGGCTTTCATGTCCTAGTCCAGTCAGAGTAGGCTAGCTAAAACGGGTAGGTAAAACAATGACTGTCAGCTCCTTTAATTTCAAATAAAGAGTTAAAAATGATTTGTGTTGTTGAGCAATGACATTAGCTACACTAAATATGTTTTCACTTTCGATTCATTCATTGCTAAACTGACTGTCCGGTGATCAACTCAAAGCAGTGTGTCGAAGAAGCAGACACAGTTTAATATGAATCTAGCGCCATCTAGCGGCCATACTGGACACATACTTTTACTGGGCTCAATATAACACTTTTTTTATTTACGTTTAATTTATTTGACTTTTTAAACTGCACTATTAATATTTCATTTTGGTAATATTTGGTAATATCATACATATTTATAATTAATATTTCACTGCTTTTTTTATTTATTTTTCAATGATTGATTGCCCAACCTCTAACAGTTTTTGTCATGCCAGTAAAAACAGCTAATTTGAAATCGGAAGGACAAATAATTACTGTAAGTAAAATAGTAATATAGTACTGGTAATAATAATAATAATAATAATAATAATAATACAATTAATTAAATTAGTTTTACATTTATTAATTAAATTAAATTAATCAATTCAATTAAAATAAATAAAATTACATCACAGACTCCTTTTCATTGGGTACTTATCATAATATAATAAAATAAAATCCCAAATATGTTTGCTGGTATTAAAATAGCATGCACACTTTTGTAAATATTGCTTGAAGTCAATTGTTTTATTGTGATAACGTGCCGAACTTTTTAGACTCATTAGCAGTCATACAAATAATGAATTATGAAATTATGAACACATGCAAAAACAGGAGAGATCCCATGAAATATTGATAAAGGATAACATCAAATAAAACCTGTAGCTGTAGTTTTTGTCAGGGAAATGCCTTCCTCATATTATTTAATATATATATATAAAAATATATTATAATATTAATAATATATATATATATATATATATATATTATATATATATATATAATTATATAATGGTTCTTTTCCTAATTACTTATTTCATATATTTGATGCTGAGGTGGAACCTGACCAATAAATGTGCTTGGCAGATTTAAAAAAAATGTTTTACCCAGAATAATAACAATAAAAATAAAAAATAAATAAAAAAGAGAGATAATGTACTTTGAATTATACTCATAATCATGTAACTATTTTATTTTTAAACCTCAGGTACATTATATATAAAATATAGCATAGACTGTAAAAAAAAAAATCAAATATATATATAGCCAGCAGTGGGCGATATGATGTGTGAATACAGCCAGAAGTGGCCAGAAGAAGAAAACAGCTTCATATGCATTCTCGCATTCTGATGACGTCAGTCACATGACCACGTGGATGTGAAAATGGTTTATGAATCCTGTCAGAAAGGCCGAAACGAGCATCTTTTACTGATTGGACACCTTTAACGTTGAGTTCACACTCAGTAAGATTAACTGTCGCGATTCGCAGATTGCAAACATGTCATGGGTGAAGTCAGTGGGGTCTAGTGAGGATGTGTTCGACGAGGATGTGGATGATATCAGTCTGCAGAACAAAGAATGGAAATACAACATGGAAAAACGCGCAAAGGTACGTCAACAACAGTCATTTATCAACGAGCAACCTTTCACAACAAGCTTGCTCTGAAATATTGTTTCGGGGTTTTTTTTTTGTCCCCAACCTAAACGAGTGTTCTCGTTCATGCAATGTAAGAGTTTTTAAAAACACCGGTGAGGTGACACACAAAAGCTACATTCACGATGTGTAACGTTAGCTAGTGTAAGCAGCGCAGTCTAGAAACGACTGCCGTGTGGTTTTCTGTCAGGATGGTTTCAGAGATGGTGTTGATGCAGGGAAAGAAGCTTCACTACAGGCTGGATTCAACATGGGATACAGAGAAGGAGCCACTAAAATGACTGTCATCGGTCAACTCAAAGGAATCATGAGGTAAGCAGGTGCATTCATCTTATTTGTCATCATTTAAGGGCCTTTTTAGTAGAAATGCATGCAAAATACACCCTCCAATGAAAAGATTATTCTTATAGTTGTCAGCATTTGAGAGGCATTTTTGTGGGTGTAAGTTAACACTATTTATTATAGTTTCAAAAAAAATCTCCATGATTATACCTTACAATTAATGTACAGAGTTGAGTGGTGTGAGTATACTATTAAACTACAGTACTAGCAAACAGAAGGTTCCACTAATGTTAGTGTGTTGTCCCTGTTTGGCAGTGTTTTGGGAACCAATTCCTACGTGCTAGGGTTGTTTTAGCTACTATAAACTAAAGTTCTCAGGATGTCAATCAAAAGTATGGATGTCATTGCATTAGACAGCAAAACATCAAATGAAGTGAATTTGTTTTCACAAAAATAGCTCAAAGACGACAATCATTTGAGTTCTTATTGGTTGTCAACTAGTAGTGTTGTTGTTGTTATTCACTAAAACGATTTCAAATGTTCTTTAGCTATTTGAAATAAAATAGAAATATCACATGAAAAACTAGTAGAAAATGTTCCCTTATCAACTAACTGAAATACAAAAATATCTATATTGAAATATAATATATAAACAGGTAAAAGCACAAGAATATGACTGAAACTTTTAAAAATAAATAAAACAATTTATATTTCAAACTGCCAAATACTGTAATAGAGATGCATGATTCTGGGTAAATTGAGAATTTAAATCTGTTTCAAATAGAGATCTCGATTTTACCACAATTATGAATAAACAGCAAAATGTTAATTGGTCTAGTTTATTTAAGTAATATTTAATTCATTATTTTTAAGATAATTGGTTTGACTGATTAAATGACTCACTCCTAAATACTTCAAATGTTTCCTTGCTGGATGAATCAGTGTTTTTGAATGAATTTCTTGAATGATTCAATTACAAAAACACCTTTTAACAGTCACCTGTCGCCACCTATTGGTGTAACAATCTAATTGATACTTTACCTTCCGAGTCTTTCGTTCATTCGTCACGTGACATACGCAATGAATGGATCGATCATGAAGTTCGTTGTTTAAATATATTGATTCAGGGAGTAGGTTATTTGCTCACTTCTGAAAGGTAAATTAAGCTTTATTTGCTCTTTAGTCGTAGTTTAAGATGCTGAACCTGCTGATGATATAACGTGCTTGCGGACATTTCATTTGTGTGTGTTTTATGCACATAAGAAAGTGATGTGCAACGGTAATTTGAGGAGCTGAAATGTCATTATTTGGAAAAGTGCTGTCATGACTGCTTATAGAAAAATGCCAGCAGGCATTCCCTCCAGCATTAACTTTAATATTGTTGACATTTTGGGCACACTCACGTTGCGCACTATTTGTGCGCTATATGTAGGCCCCCGGCTTATTGGTCTTTGTGTGTTGTTGCTGGTATATGTTGCAAATAGAGGGGCGGCACAATTGTTTTTCGCCTAGAGCGGCAGAAGTGCACTCGCCGGTCCTGTCCGAAATATATCGGATAGCTTGAATTATTGTAACAGAAATAATGATAATACGATGTTCGTGAAGCGGTCTCATATCTATACATGCTAACTGCTCTCTCTGGATCAGCGGCAGCGCAAACGTAGATTTGAACGTTCGCTTTGATCGTACTTGCCAAAGGTTTAATAGACAGGTGAATTGTTGTCGTTCAGATTGTGTGGTGCTAGTTTTAACAATTAATCCTGCAGCTTAAATAAATTATACTAAAATAACAAATGAGTTTACACCTTTGTTTACTCTGTTCGGACACCTGTGTGAGCTTGAGAAGAAGTGACATGAAACATTCACTCATATTAAAGAGACCATGCAGTAAATTAACTATAAAAAAAATAAAATCCTAAATCTATTCTGTCCAATGTTCTGTGGTTTTTGACCATGTCGTCTTCCACAGTGCGGTGCGGTGCTGGTGCCAGGTTCAGCTCCCTGGAAGCCCAGCTTTAGCGTCTGTCACCGATCTGCTCCAGAGATTGGAGACGCATGAGGACGGGCTGGTGGAGGCCTTGAGAAAAGCCCAGCAGAAGCCTCTGCCTAGCGTGACCGAAGTGGTGGATGACATGGAGGACCTAAATGTTGAGCAAAGGGACCAGGATGAAGAATCTAGATGCTCAAACAATGCAGACTGTTGTGGGAGAGATGGAACCAACAATGACTGCAGTGGTTCACCAAGAACTCTTTCCCGTGGCTCTTTCTCTTCTACAAGAGAGCTGCTGAAGTGCTGCATGGACCTAGTCGTAGAACTGGGGCTTCCTGAAGAACTTAAACTTCACATTCAGCAGCTCATAGACACTTGAAGTGGATCCAGGGTGTTTGTGGTGAACAGGCCTGCAGACCGTCTGAATAACATCCTGTGTGGGCAGGAAACAAGCACAATTCTGGAGAGAAAATGGCCTGTGCATTAGTTGACTCGAATTAAAAGTGTACTTGAGGGAGTTGTCTTTATTTAAGTGCTGTGATTCTGTTAAACTTCATTTTTGCGGGTTTAGTAGCACAACAACATTACATTTATTGCCCATGGTTCTATAAATGATTTGACAATTTTCACGCATGACATGTCTAACACATTTTATAATGATATAAATGACCCTTGTACTGTATATTGATTTGTGTGATCAACACTGTACATAGTGAGCTGCAACCTAATTTAGTGAGTTGCACATTTACCACCAAATAAAAGGTATTTATCTAATCAAGTGGTTATGTAACTTATTTATCTGAAGTTAATATGATCTATTTATGTAATCATTACTTTGTTACTTATTGGTTGAATATTATTTAACTAAGTAGGCACACAGTTTCTAATGTGTGTTGTTTTTGTAGTGTTTCATCTCTGGAAATATCAGTAGAATTATGAAAAACCAGCACTTCTGTTTCGTGATGCAACTTTCGGAATTTTAAACAATCAGAAAGTGGACTGCATTTGTGAAAAAGAAGTGTGCTTAATTTTATTGATAGTGCACTTGTAGTATACTTCATATGAATACACACACAAGTACACTTGTAATAACGTCAAATTAAGGTTTACTTTTAAGTAATTTTAAAGCATTATGTTTTAATAATCTTTGTATTTTTCTTTAAAGAAGTACAACTATGTTGATGTGTTACGTGACCTGAAGCACAGGTAAAATACTTGATTTTACTTCTGACAGTAGTGTTATTTTTTTATATTACATTTAAGGTCAATCTTTTTTTAAATGTATTAAATTACTTAATCATTATAAATATGTGAAATTATATTACATTTTTGTTTGCCATAAATGCTTGTCTGTAGAATTTATAGGCCTGGTTTCACAAAACAGGGCTCAAATTTAGCCAGGATTAGACCTTTGTTCAATTAGGACATTTAAGGAGCTTTTAAAACATTACTGGAGTTCATCTTGAGACAAAACAATGACACAGACATATTTTAAGATATGCCAGTGCAGGTTAAAACAGATCAAACATTAATTTTAGTCTATGACTAGGCTTAAACCTTGTCTGTGAAACTGGAGAATATAGATATTTCAGTCCTACTTAAGTGGGTCCAAAAAAAAACTTTTAGGTTAAACAAATTGCACAATATTGAACTTGTCATTTTCATTTATTTTCAAATAAAATGAAATTAAGTGTCTGAAAACATTACATTCTGGTTGCACGTAAGTCTGTTCTTAATCCTATTTTAAAGGAATGCTAATGTGCACTTTTCACAAGGGTGGATAAAGCAGCTGCCATCTTAACTTCCCTAGTTTAGACAGACTGGGTTAATAGGTTTAAGATAGCTGTGTACTTGTAATGGATGGAGACCTTTGGAATCAGATGTCACTACATTCCTTTAATCTGAGACCATGCTCTGCCCTCTTCAAGAAGAAGAGCGAATAAAATAAATGAAGCAACTCGCTGGCTTGACCTTTTCCTCTTTAGTTCAGGGTTAGGGTTAAAAATTAAGTTACTCTGTTAAGAAAAAACCCGATATTATCAGCTCGAGAAATCTTAAGTTCACAGGGTTTCCTGTGGCAGTATATAGACGGAAAGTGAAACTTCAGTCATAATACAAGTCGGGTCTTCCTGGACGCAAAAATTGTTGTCTAGGCAAGTAAAGGGAGAAATCTTCACATTCAGGTAGGATTATGACATTTGTGTTTTTTAACATTCATGGATAAATATTTTGTCGATAAAAGTATCGATTAATCTCTCGAAAGGCCACGCGATGATGTTGACAGCTGTCATGGTCGCTGTTATTAAATAACACTGAGCTTGAAAATCTCCGTTAAATACATTCAGCTTGCTCAAAATAATATTTTAGCCTCTGTTTGTTGACGTAACGTTACTTTAAATTTACATGTAGGACACAGAGTGTTGCAATATTATCTCTGGTAAACAATGTCAACATTCAGAGTGCTGACGCTTGTGCCATGCGCCGCAAAACACCCTCACTCACCATGTCCATGCATAATGTACAAACAGACTAAAACTCAAATGATTAACATTAACATATGGCACATTATTGTGAAACTGAATATACTGTGTAATACGAAACTGAAAGTTAACCTTGTGTATTTTAGCTGGACTTCTGAAAATAGATACAGTAATTAGTTAGAAAACTATACATCTATTTAATTGAGTCATTCTGTTACAAGGAGCAATTTCTTATGAAATATTTGTGATATTGTGTATTTTAGCTTTAAGTTTGAATTTGCTCATGCATGGGTTATTTTAGTGTATCATCAGTCAAAGATATTAAGCAAAAAAAATGGAAACTCCCTGGCAAAAATGTACCTTCTAGGGGTTTTAATTCTTTCTCTTCTTTCTAATCTCTTGAATCTGTTCAACCAAAAGATTTGTTTAGACTAATATACTGTTGTTGTTTTTTTGGAGACTCAATCTTTCTGTCATTGTCTTTGAATCATTCACTGTGATTTTAAACAAAAAGTGCATAGTACTATTTTTTACATTACCTCACTAATAATAACAATCCACTGAATAAATAACCAGCGAGAAACACAGGAATTCATTTGACGCTCACAGTGCATGGGTATTTTCTAGCGGCTAGCTGCTCAGTGTACATGGTTGTGCACTCAATATTTAGATGCATTATAGGATTGAGTGCAGTGCACTCAGTAGTGTCCACTATGGTTTCAGACATTACTGTAAATAGCTAGAAAAAAACACATTAACTTAGCATGTTTTTACATGTGATCACATTGATTTCACATGGGAACGGTTTCCAAAACCACATTTTCTGTGTAAAGTACAGTATGTTTTAACATGTGAGATGTGGTTTTTCTCACCTCAAATAGTGCACTAAAGGGAATGATTTCAGCCAGAGTCGAAGCAAACAAGTGGAGTGTCAACAGTGCTTGTCCACTTTTTCAGCAGTTTTGATTCTAGAAAGAATAATTATTTTTTCCATAGGGATTTTTAAAAAATCGTTAAAGAGGGCAGTGAAATCTGCATTGTTTATCCTTTTGATATTTCATTAAAAATAATATATACATTAATTTATAAATAATATCGCATTATTGTAAGATGCTTTCAGAGTCTTATGATCTTGACTTAGTTTAATTTTTTATGACTGTGATGTTTGCTTAACCTTGTTAAAGCAGTTTTACAGTAATAACAATAAATGTATTATGACATTTTTTTGCAGACATTGTGGTTTCATGTTACCAATATGTGCAAACCAAAATCTTCTGAATGTTGACAACTGATTTTCATGCTTAACCTGTATTTTTACTTGAAGAAATGGCATGTTTAAAACTCATGTGGGACTTTGTGTTTGTTTTTAATCTGCAGGTTTGAACAGATGACCAGATGGACTAGTCTTACAGAAATACTTTATTTACAGACACTGCTCAAATGTATTGGTACGAGACATGTAAGATCTTGTCTGGAGAAATAATATTTGTATATGGCTAGCCCTCTGGAAGTGGAAGCTGCTTGCACTTGATAACTGCACATCCTTCAGTCAGAAACCCAGAAAAGTGGATTTATTGAAAACTATCCCTGTATCCTGTGCCAACATGGGGAACAGGTTGGACTGTTGTGGGGAAAAAAACCCATGTGACCATACAGAGGATGAGACAAAAGGTTTGCTGAACAGCTCTGAATCAAAGACATCAACTAGAGCAGGAACAGATGTCGGAAGTCCAACATCAGATGAGGAGCACAGGTAAAGTACTTTTAACTTGTTGAATTTCTCTTATTTATAAATTTACAAAAGTCGCCATGAAACGGAAATAGCAATTATCTTTTCTTCCCTATGTGACCTATTATGAGTAACGGCTTGGGATGCACTGATCAAGATTTTTTTATGGCCAATTCAGATTGCTGATTTTTTTTATTATTATTACAAGCAAATGGGCCTTTTCCGATATGGGTTGCCGAATATTTTTTTCTTTAAGCTAATTTATTATTATTAAGTTTTGCTCTGTTACAGGCCAAAATGGGCTTAAACAAAAAAATATCTGTAGCCATTTAAAATTGGAGGCAACAACTGCATTTGAATCACAATCCAAACAAAGATACAATCCACACACTTGCATTGCACTCGTATCAAAAATATCTTTATTCACAAAGTTTCGGTCCCATGACCTTCATCAGGCACAACGATTGTTTGTATTTACCTGATAAAGGTCATGCGACTGTCGGGATTTGTTCGTTTTGGGGGAAAAAGCATGGTCTGACTTTAGCTTTGTGAAATTAAGCTACATAAGAAACCTGAACAAAACAAAAACAGCAGACAGACTGAATGAAAATGCAAATTCACTTTCTGACAGTAGGTGGCGCTTATGGAACAGCAAAGATCTCATTCAGCTCCCTAGTTCAGTTATCAGGGCCAAGGGGGTAATCCATCGACCGGAAGTTGAAGCCTCGCGGGTGCCGCCATCTTGTAGCAGAACTTCACTTGCGTTAGCATTCCCATTGACTCCCATTCATTTTCGCGTCACTTTGACAGCGAATAACTTTACATCTGAGGCGTTTAAAGACTCCATTTGTCCATTATTTATTTCTAAAGAAACACGACAATGTATAAAGGGCTCCATTACCTTCTATGTTACATTATGGCCCCGTAGAAACAGTTTTTGTAAAAACAGGCTAACGACTATTAACCGTCATAACCACTCGACTCTCTGTCGCGCTGAACAGAAGTGACCGTACAGACAGGAGGAGAAGCTCGCTGGCGATCGGGGGACGTTCCGTCAAGGGAGAAGCCCATAGATAATGAGTCCATAAAAGCAACGGGACAAAATACTCCTGCTCACTCACGCCAAATAACTCTTTGCTCAAGTTCCCCGTCTCTGCAAGATTAACGTTGGCAATTCTCACGCACAGCTACTAGAAGATTTACGTCTGTCAGACAGGTTGCTCACGTCATCAAGCTTAGTTTGAGTCGGTTTAAAATCGCTAAAAATGGGCTTCAACTGTCTCAACGGAGTTCCAATGAGATGACTCTGTCCACTTCTTATACTGTCTATGATCAGGGCACTGATCAGGGAGTCTGCCATTTTAAGGGCTATCTCAATTAAGGGCTATCTCAATATCTAAAAGTTTGCTCGCTAAAAAGTCCCACAATGCACCGTTAAAACCAGGGAGTCTGAAATCGCTCACTATACCCTCATTCACGATTACCTATATCAGTCCACTAATATAGTGCACTTGAGGTAGTGAATAAAAACCACTGAGCGAATTCAGATACTGGGTGTGCCGGAAGGACTGCCACTTTTGCATAGTTTGGGCTTGCTGTTTAATAATTATTTGAAACTTGGCAAACTGGTTCGGTTTGGAAAATGGATGGATGATTCAGCTATGGATGCCGTCTTCTGTTCAGACGTGGGAATTCATTCAGTGCGTGACTCTCACAGTGCATTATGGGTATGCTCTATCCGTTGAGCAAACATCAGTTGTATACTAGTTTTTGCAGTGCATTGTGGGATTGCACTCGATAATGTCCACTGTGGTTTCGGACACCACTACAATTAGCTTTCCCCTCAAATAGTACCCTATTTAAGAGTATAGAGGGCGATTTCGTACACAGCCTGAATAAATACATTTATATAGGTCAATGTACTCCATATACTGATTCATGTCCCCTAAATTTAGGGACCTAATTGAGACGCAACCTACGGCATTATACGGAGTAAGAGGAAAAGAATAAGCCATTGAAAGTTTTATGAAAACAGTCAGTTACCTTCAGTGATGCGCTCATATAATCTCCCACCCCCAATTCAATATTTTGAGCATTGCAAACAGTGAGCTGGCTGTAAGTGTGCCTGGTACAGTACTTTCTCTGCTGGTGTGATAGTGTGTCTCTATAGTGGTGGCCAAGGTTTCCAGGTCCCAGAAGAATTTCCAGCCAAAACGAATGAAAAGATTTTTCCTAGATGGTCCCACAAATGAAAAGATTTTTCCTAGATGGTCTGGAGAGATCTTTATGTTGTTCATGTTTGAGTGGTACATCAAACTTGTAAATCCTGTTTTTGATGTACATAACATCCACATTTGACTTAAGTGCATTTCAAATCAACAGGCATAAAGAAGAAACAAAACCACAACTGGATGAATTGATTGTAACCAAGCAGCCAAATGCAGAGGCTCAAATTCTTGAAGCACAGAGCTCTTACTCTAAAACAATATCAATGTTACACACCGAAGCCTCTCTTGCTCTTGAACTTAATGACAATGTTTCACCTGAAACCGCTCCAACACAAGCTATAATCTTAGGTAAAGAAACGCCAGAAACAAAGACTGAATTTACTGAAGAAATCCAAAACATTGGAGCTGAAGTCTCAGAAGCACCTCAAGACACAGTCGAAGCACCTGCCGAGATCGTTGCCTCAGTGAAAGGGCAGATAGAGGCTCCGCATGGATCAATTGAAAAGGTAGACGTCGCAGCTGCTCAGATGACAGATGAAGCAGGTGCCACCGCAACAAGTTCAGACTCAACGCTCGCACCTGCTGAGGAGACACCTGTTGAGGAAGCACCTGTTCAGGAGGTAACTGCTCTTACTCTGGTACAAGCTGAGAAGAACTTCTCCGAATCAGAGCCAGAAACACATGTGGAGATGATTGCAGATGAGAAGGAAATGATCCAAACCGAGGAACTGCCTCTGAATGACACCTATGAAGTGACGCATGAAAAGGCTGGTCTTAATGACACCGGGGATAATTCGCTGATGGACAACAGCAGCACAGAACCTGACTCATGTGTTTTAAGTCAGTCTAATGAGTCTGACGTTATTGAGAAAAGCATAGCTGAAGTGACTGCTGAGGAACCCGTCACTGTGCCAACAGCTGAAGTGGAGGAGGAACGTTCAGAGGATACCCTTTCTGAGACGGAAGGACAGAAGCTTGAAACATCTGAAGCTTCTCAAACTCAGGAACATTCACCAGAAGTTTCTTCTCCAGCTGTGGATATTACCAATGCACTCTCTCCTGGCATTGAAAATGGTCTCGTGAAGGACTCTGAGAATGAAAGAAATGCTGATGTCATAGTTGTGGAAAAGCTGCCTCAAGAAGAAGGCATTGTCCAGAAACCAAGTGAGGAAGCCTTGGAAACTGAGAGTCAAGAGCAACTGCCATCTAAGCCATCTACACAAACTGACAGGTAATGAATTCATTCAAAATTTAATACAATTAAATTGGGTAGAAATTCTCCTACGCATCTGGAATTGAATTGTCCATGTTAGGGGCGGGCGATATACTGGCTGACACGATAAACTGCAGAAATTTGGCATCTCTTTTGCAAGCGTTTTAATTGTATTTTTAAATTCAAGCTATTTAAACCGTTGTAAGATGTGAAAGAGAACTAAATTTGGTTCTTGCTTGAATAATTAATTTCTTTGTTCCTATTTTGTTATTTAATGTTTACCTGTTTTCATAAGCCTGAGAACATTTCTCTTACATTAGTTAGTATTAGTTTTTGCTGTGATATTGAAATTATCGAGAATTAAGGAATTTCTTATGTTCTCTTAAATTTTGGCATCTTAACTTTATTTTCATTAAAAAAATACTATTTTGTGATGTGTGGTGTGTGTGTGTGTGGTGTATTATATAAATGAATTACTCTATCGTTATTTAAGATTTTAGTCTTATTGTCCACCCGTTATTTTAGTATCATTGAGATACTATTATAGTTTTTTATTTTTAGATTTTGTTTTCAAATTTTATTGATTTTATTTTCTTTATTTTTGTACATCAAGTTAAACAAATTAAACATTAGAAATGTTACCTTGGCAACTAGCTTAAATTAACTGAAATCAAATCAAATATAGAAAACTTGTTAATGTTTATTTCATATAAAAAAAAATTGGTTTTAGTTTTAGTTAACTGTAATAACCCTGGAATGTGTGAAATTCTAACCAGCCCCTCTATTCTATTACAGCACTATTGAGCTGAACAAACCTGAAGTCACAGATGTTTTGACAGATCTAGAAACGAGTGAAAAGGTTTTAGAGCAAGAGCATGAGGCTACAGAACCCACTGAGAATGGCCTGGACTCCACATGTGCCTCAGTGCCATCAAGCCCCATTGAGAAAACCAGAGCCACTGACACAATGAGGTTAGTACTTCCTGTTGTTCAGTTATTACCGTTAGGTGGCGCAAAACTCTCACGAGTTCATAAAAATGTTCTGCGATTAAGTGTAGTTATTAGTTTTCAGTGTAATCACACCAATCATAATAGCAACAATGCATTGACAAAGTTAATGCCACACCAAGCTAAGCAACTGACAATTTAGTACAAACACTAGGATCAGTGTAGTGATATTGTGTCAACATTACTTGCAGAAATCTGATATTTGTCGTCTTAAACGAGTCACTGTTTGTTTTAACATACATTTGTTATATGCATGGCTTTGTCGTCGTCTTGTGGGTAATAATATTTATATAATGTTTTAATGTGTTAATAGGCTACTGATGTATTAGGTCTAAGTAGTGTTTATCAGGTGTTTTTACAATTCCTCAAGACAGTTGCTGTCTGAGCAGCATTCCTTTCATTCTTATTTTGAGAACATGTTTTTCGTGATTGTAGATTATAGTGACCTTTGACTCCATTTAAAAGGCTATGAAATGGCCACATTTAGACAGTTTGAATAGTTCCTGTTTTTTGCTCACTGATTTTGCTATATATGTGATATATATATACCGGTGTGATATATATATATATTAAACGTAATTTATTCTTGTGATAGCAAGAATTAATTTTCAGCAGCCATTACTCCAGTTTTCAAAGTCTGACAATTCTTCAGAAATTATTAAAACATATATATATATAAAATTCATTCTCTCTATCACAGGAATAAATTACGTAAAAAAAATATATATATATATATATATATATATATATATATATAAGAAAACAGCTGTTTTATATTCTAACAATTCTAATATTTCTAATTCTAATATTTCTGTATTACTGTTTTTTTACTGTTTTGCTGTATCAAATAAATGCAGCCTTGGTAAACATATGAGACTCCTTTCACAAACATTAAAAAAGAAATCTTAGACACCAAACTTTTGAACTGATCTATACTGATATTTGCAATATTTTGGGTCTTAATGTAGTTTATGGCAATAAAATAGCATAAAATAATAGCAACAAGTATAAAAAAGAAAATGCAATTTCAAATATACGTATAAAACATGCCTCTATGTATTTAAAAAGTATTGAGACACCAAATTGTGTCATTTTTGTCAGAATTGCCTAATAACCACTCAACCATTTCCCGTTTACAGTGATTCTGTTTCTGTAGAAAACACTGAGGCCAAAGGTGAGGTTACTGTGGCGAGCGATGCAAAATTACTGGAGGAAGTTGTAAAAGGTGTTTCAGAGACTGGACCTCAACCAACAGAAGAGGAAAAGGAAAAACAGGAAGAAGAAGCTTGTGTTGCCCAGGAAAATGAAGGAAAAGAAGACACTTTTGACACCCAAAAAGAAGATATCATTTTTAGAAGTAGCACGGTAGAGATAAAGCTGATAAAAGAGACAGAAAAGAGCGTGGAGGAAGTGCAAGAGCCACTGGATGAGTATGTGTCATTCTTGAATTCAGTCTTTCCAGCAATACCTTTAGTTTGGAAAGCAGATGCTCAGAAAGCATTTGGACAACAGAATGAATTGTTAATTAGACAAATGAATGAAGACTAGAGAATGCAGTATTGTGAGTATAGTCTTGCAACTCCTTGAACCGGAACTACTGTATGTTTACATTTTTATCCAAATTTTCACTAAAATATGAATATTTATATATATATATAAAGTGTAAAGAACTGATGTAGAAGAACTTAAAAAATCAGGACAAAGCTTCTTTAGATCCAGACAGTTAAATTTGCCCTTCATGATGAATCATTATCTTTTGGATGTGAGTTGTACATGATGTACTTTAATATAGCTCTTCCAACTAGACTCCTCATGACTGCTTATCATTGTGAATATCATATGCATGGTAGTTCCTCTTTTTGTTGTAGGAGTGCAAACCTGTATCTGGGAGCAGAGGACATTGAAATGGGAGCCAGCAATAACAAGCCATCCAAACCACTACTAGAGCTCACAAGTATTAAAGATTCATTTGTTTGTCACGTTATATCTCTACTATAGCAATATCAGTGATTATATGCAATTCACCAGCCATTACCATTGCAGTTAAGGAAAAGTATTAGAGACAATCAAATGACTGAAAATGTGATTGGGCCTATTGTCCAAAAGGTTTTCTGCATCCACCTCATTGGGTATTTGTGTTTTTCTTCTGTCTAGTTCCCGGTGTAGAGACCAGATGTAGCTTAGCACCAGCTGTGGACATACTGGCCTACAGTGAGCAAGAATGGAAGGGGAACACGACCAAAAGCACTCTCATCAGAAAGGTGACCTAACTCGATTACTTTTCTTTTTTTTGTAAAATGTTGTGCTTTTTTTTAATAAATGTAATTTGGTTTGATATTTTGCTGAAATATGTGTAAAAAAAAAAAAAAAAAAAGTTTAAACTTTGAGTTTATGCCCTAAGATAAATAAAAAATCCTGACTGAAGTTGTCATAATTTATGTCTGAAAGGGTTAAGTTTTAAGTGTGCTTAAAGTGTCCAAATGCTTTTTGGGGCCACTGTACTCTAGTTTGACCTGTCTGTGTTGTTGTAGAAGTCTGACTTGCATCAGTGTGTTTGTTTCAGGGCTACAGTGAGATGTCCCATAGCTTCAGCGGTCTGAGGAGAGTCAGAGGAGATAATTACTGTGCTCTCCGGGCCACGCTGTTCCAGGTGCTGGCGACCAGCACAAACATGCCCACCTGGATACAGGATGAAGGCTTTCTATTGGTGAGGAGACCCCTCTAGACCTCAGTCAGGGTAGATGCCATTATCAATTTTTCATTAAAGGGGTAATTCATTGCTAGCAAGATTTGACTTTTTATAAAACTTGGCCGTCTATGCAGTAAACATGATTTTTTTCTTCTTTAAATCGTTGCTACATGACTATGGGTCTGGGTTGATCTGACTGTCTATTGGCAGGAATACAAAAATGCAAAATTACAATCTGTAATTTACACATCATCTGGCAGACTTTTGCTGACAAATTAACCGCAACATGTGGGTGCATGTCGGGACATTGTTCATTATTTACTACCAACATGATTGGTTGAAAATCAGCAAACTTTCCTTTTAACTAAAAGCATGCTTTACATTTTCATTTGTTTTAGATTACATATGGCCTCTAGGGTTTATAAGATAACACTGTATGTGAGGCTTTCTCAGATTAACAGTGATGGTTATTCTCACAGTTGCCAGAGATGATTGAAGCTCGGGAGCATTTGATTGGTGGATGGGTGTTTCCCCCAGAATGCAAGTGGACAAGTGAGGAGAAGGACTCTGTGAAGAGACTGAAATACTTTTTGGATCTCCTTAAGAAAAAGGTGAATCTCTATACAGTAAATGTAGACTATACATGTGAAAAGTAAAGTACACCCTTTTAAATCTCTATGGTTTTATGTATCGGGCACAAAAAAAAAATAAACATCTGGTCTTAAATCTTAAAATTAGGTAAATACAATCTTAGATGAACAACAACACATGACATATTACACTGTTTCATGGTTTATTTAACAAAAATTAGGCCAAAACAGAGAAGCCATGTGTGATAAACTAAGTGCACCCTTCACTGTTCCATAGGATTTAAGAGGGTAAGTAGCAGTCAGGCGCTGCTAATCAAATGTCTTTGGCTGCGTTTACACTTGGTATTAACATGCGATCACCATGATCTAATCAAGCAGATCGGATCATTAGCCAATCAGGACATGGCACGTTTACACTTGTCTTTTCAACGTGTATGTGGACAACATCCAGATACAGGTCGCATGTTAATGCCAAGTGTAAACGCAGCCTTAGATTAATTTATCATAAGCAATTGTGACATACTCTAAAAAAGCAGAAGTTTTGTCAGTTTGCTGGTCTGGAGGATTCAGGTGTGTGTTAACACAATGCCAAGGAGGAATGACGTCAGCAATGATCTTAGAGAATCAATTGTTATTGCCATCAATCTAGGAAGCATTCTAGTCAAGTCACATTTATTTATAAAGCGCTTTTTACAATAAAGATTGTTTCAAAGCAGCACTACAGAGATAACAGGAGAAATGCAACAAAGTTTGTTTCCAGAAGAAAATAGCAATATTCTACAGTGTCTTGAATGCTTTCCGAAAAACAGTTACCAATTCTCCCAGGAATGGACGTAACTGAAATAAACCCAAGAGCTACATCTCAGACTCGACAGGCCTCAGTTAACATGTTAAATGTTAATGTTCACGGCAGTACAGTTAAGCAGACTTGTCATGTATGGATTGTTTTGGAAGGGTTGCCAGATGAAAGCCTCTTCTCTCTAAAAATGAACATGGCAGCACGTCTTTGGTTTGCAAAGTTGCATCTGAACAAACCTCAAGACTTCTGGAACAAAGTCGTTTGGGCAGAAGAGACGAGTGAAGATGTTTGGCCATAATGCACAGCGCCACATTTGGTGAAAACTAAACGTAGCATATCAGCACACACACCTCTTAACAACTGTCAAGCACGGTGATGGAGAGGTGATGATTTGGGCTCATATACATGAACATCTAACTGACCAAGCCAGTGTAGATGTCTCTGGTGAGCAAAGCAACTGTACTAGGTATCTCCGCCTGCGCAAGAACATTTTTGCTTGGAACATGGTCCAGACAGGAGATTCCCAAAATCCTACTTGGATTGCGTAGCATAGATGGAAGACATTGATTCTGCGTTCTTAGTGAGAATATGGTTGAGGGTCCATGTTTTGCTGTGTCAAGTACAAAGGCTTGGTACACCTTTATACTTATTATACTTTATACTTCATTATACCTTTATACTTATATATATTATATATAAAAATATATACCTAATTAATTGCACCGAACATTAAAGTTTGTATTATATTTTTTAATTAATAATTTCACATTTAATCATGGTGAAGACAGTAGCATATATTTTAAATATTGTCTAATGAAAGAAAGCCAGTATCACCGATACCAATACTGCTACTTATGTCTTTATGAAATAGATTTTTTCTCAATTTAGCCATTAATTATAGTCATTCAGCATGACAGTATAATTGAAAGCTGGCAATTTTAACATTTATTAGGCTTTATAAAATATAACAACTTTTAATTTAAGTGAACTTAAAACAATCTTCATATAACCCATTATAATAAATGTCACATTTACATGTGCCCTTCAATATATCAAGGCTCAATTTTTTTTCTGTTGGCCCAGTCAGACCAGTTCAGATTTTTACTTGCCCTGTCAAAATGCACAAAAGGTTAGTTTTCGTCGTTTTAACCTATTTAACCTTGTAAACAGTGTTTTAAGACCTGGAGGTCTAACAGGTAGGATGTATACATACATTTAATAAAGTTATTAAACACTTAAAGGGATACTCCACTTTTTTTGGAATACGCTAATTTTGCAACTCCCCCAGAAGAGTTAAACAGTTGAGTTTTACCGTTTTCGAATCCATTCAGCCGAATTTTCTGATATTCAGAAGAATATCAGTAAGCAGACATTTTCTGGTCTCATTGACTTCCATAGTAGGAAAAAAATATACTATGGGAGTAAATGAGACCAGAAACTGTCTGCTTACTGATATTCTTCTAAATATCAGAAAAATCGGCTGAATGGATTTGAAAACGGTAAAACTCAACTGTTTAACTCTGGGGGAGTTGCAAAATTAGCCTATTTCCAAAAAAAGTGGAGTATCCCTTTAACAGTCTTCACTGCATAAAAAGAGCAGAGAGTGATTTTCTCTTTTTATTTTGTTCTTTGATTATCTTTAATGACAGCAGCAGCTTTATAAGGCTCCTGTCACTTTAAGACCTGCCACACATCCCATTTACTCACAACTTCAACATTCATTTAAGGCTTAATCTAACTCATTTAAGACTGCGCTTGTGAGGATACTAGACGAAACATGCATTTTGGCATATATATATATATATATATTTTTTTTTTAAAATATATATTTTAGTATATGTGTGTATATATATACTACTGTTCAAAGGTTTTAGATCTGAATTTTTTTTTTTAATGTTTGTAAAAGAAGTCTCTTCTGCTCACGAAGACTGCATTTATTTGATTCAAAATATAGCAAAAACTGTACTATTGTGAAATATTTTTTCAATTTTAAACAACTGTTTATCTATTTGAATATATTTTTAAAAATGCAATTTATCCCTGTCATGTCAAAGCTGAATTTTCAGCATCATGGAGTACTTGATTCTCGCAGCCTTCAGAAATTCAGTTTCTGAAGCACCTTGTGTAGTAAATCAGATCATAACTTCTGTGTTTTAATGTATTGGTGTCCGTCTTTGTCGTTTATTCAGTGGCAGGCAGCAGTGGCCTGTGAGAGCCCAGAGGAGAAGCAGAATCTGTGCGAGCGTGTGTTTCAGGGTGGAGAAGAGGAGTATGGTCTTCTAGAAGCACTCAAGTTTCTGATGCTGGCCAAAGCCATTGAGCTTCATCACAACATGGTGGCAGATCAAGAAGTGCCTGTGTTCTGCTGGCTTCTTTTTGCCCGCGACACATCAGAAAACCCAAAAACCCTCCTGGCCAATCACCTGAGCCAGATCGGCTTCAGTGGAGGGGTAGAACAGGCAAGTACGGTGACACTGACAAACTTGCTTACAGCTCTGTCTCTCTTTAATCTGACAAAAAAAGTACAAGTTAAATGTGTTTGCTTTTTGTGTTATAGGTAGAGATGTTTCTATTGGGCTATGCCTTAAAACACACCATTCAAGCCTTCCGTCTGTACATGACAGACACAGAGGAGTTTGTGTCACATTACCCAGATGACCACAAGCAGGAGTGGCCCTGCGTGTGTATCGTCACAGAGGACGATCGCCATTACAACGTCCCTGTCAGGAGGATCGTTCAACACCAGCACGGAGAAGACGACGATATCACGATGACCTAACAGCAGAGACTTCACAGAACAAATCGATCTACAAAGTGACAATGTTTTGTTTCTGATATGATCTGTTGGTCATCCGATGAACGAGAACATGAAGGGAATTTACAGCAATCTACCGAGATCAAATTGCAAGCAGAAGTGCTCAGGTTTTTACCCCCAAAATGAATGGCAGAATGAACATCTGTCTGTCAGGAAATGCTGTGATGACTAACACTGATTCAGAAAGGAAAAGAACAACCTTACTGCCTTTTTACTTTAAGCGTGATATTTGTTTGTATTATGCACTGTTGGAAATGGTGTTGTCAATGTTTTAAAAAAAAAAATACTAAAGAGTTTACAACAATAATTTTAGAGAATTTTAATTCAAAAGAATGTATTGTGGGTATAGTAAGGGAAATGAGGTAATGGTCTTACTGTAAGTTGTTAATTTATATTGTAAGAGACTGTCATTTTTATCATTTCATTGTGACAGTAGAAGTTTCCCATACTGGTTTTGATTTTTACTGCCATGACTGTTTTTTGAACTGTTTAAATGAGGTTCTACACAAAATATTGCCAGTTTTCAAATTAGAGCACTTCGACTCTAACTTATTTTGGTTGCCATCATGTTATCTTATGTTTACATGTTCTTAAAGACACTGAAAGCAACAATAACGTGCATAAATCACGTTAACAGGCAGCTGGTGAAACACAGATGCCAAGAAGAGTTCATATTTAGCTTATTGTGGAGTTAAGCAAAAACTACTTGCACTTTTTCTTTCTTTTTTTACCCCTGTTCATCTGAAATTTTGCATTTATCACAGAATAACTTAATTGCCAAACATACAAAAAGTTGTACAGTGTTGGTTGTAAAAAGCTAATTTTTTTCAAGAACTGGAAGGCAAGATCATTTGAGGAAATATGAATAAAATATTCTATGACTCATTTCAGCCTCTCACTTTAATATGCACAAAACCGATGCAAAACAGAAATGCAAAAAAGGACAGCTTTAGCCCAACATTTGTTTAATAAACACAATGCATTCATAAGGTGCTTAGTTTATTTGTATGTGCCGACATATGATCTGTCATTCAGTTAGGCCACAAGCACCGAGTAACAAGAGGCAAGTAAAGCAAGCCCTAACAACTCACACAATTACATTCTATTTAGTATTTTAACAAAAGAGGTATTGAAAGTAAATTGCTAAGATCTGTAAAATGAAATCAAATGGATTCTATAATGTGGTCCCAGCACAAAATACTGGATCAGATGACTTGATCAGAACTGTTCATGCTTTCATAAAAACTCAAATAAATATAGTAACAGTAGACTAACTCCATATTACATTTACAAAGTATACAACATTTGTTCAGTGAATACAAAAATAAATCAATTGAAATATACTATCAAATCTAGTCTGTGCCACAAGTCAGTAAAAGATATTCCTTCTAAAGAATTTATAATACACAGAAAGTGTAACTCATCATTGTGCGTCTCAATGCAAGAGGGAAACGGTATGTCGCAAGGTCGAAGTTCAGAAGATCACAGTTCTGTCTTTAAAACATCTTTAATGCCTGTTTGTGATGCACTCTTTCTCCATTTTTTTTTCCCGAAAATGTTCACAGGCTGCAGAACAGGAACTCTGGAAGACGTAAGTAAAAATGCCTCAGTTTAAAAAGTGCATGAGTGCATTTGATGTAGACATGCAAATCTGTTCATTCTACCCCGTACAATCTCGCCGGTGGGGTAATGCAGAGATTGTAGACCTATAGAAACATTAGTTCTATAGAATAAAGTCCTAGTTAACACTTATCAAAAATCCAAGACACTGCACTGCTGCAGAGATCACCTCTTCACCATCTCCAAATGAAAGAAAAAACATGTATACAGTATTCTACCCTTGCTTTTTCTTTCCATGCTTCGATTCACTCATCTTCTCTTTCCATCAGTTCATTCTCAGCCTCCTCAATGACGTCTAACTCTGCCCTGGAAGTGATTTCAGTCATCGGGAAGTGTTATTCTCCTCCACAACCATTTCTGCTTCTGGGGTTTTCTTCTGACAACACAAATTGACAATAATAAATATTGCAGAATATGATCACTGATCACGAGTATGTTAAAGGTCTCGGACCATTGAGACGATAATACTCCTGATTTGCATCAAACAGACTCCATGCAAAACTGCTTTCAGGTGTCGTGTATGAAAATTAAGCTTTTTTTAAATTAAAATATACATTATATATACAAATATATTATCAAATTGCAATATGTTTAGTTATTTACTAAGTTTACAATGTTTAGTAAGTTACTCTAAAAAAGTAATTACTGGGTACTAATTACATCTTCAATCGTGTAATTCGACTACTGTATTAATTACTCTCTCTAAAAAGTATTGCATTACTTATTACTTTCAAATCCCTTATCAACTTTGCCCAGTTGAGTAATACAAGGATAGACATGAGACTGCTCTTTTAATTTTCACATAAACAATTCTTGAACTGACCAAAGTATTTAAAGGGAGAAGGTTACGTTAAATCCTCTATTGTTGTATATAGAATTGTTCTACAGTTTATACAGTATTTAATGCAACTACATCAGAAGTAACTAATTAAATTACAGAAAAATATTAATTCAATTGAATCCCCCAGCGTAATCACTCATACTTTCAAAACATTCATTTTTTTCACAGCAACATCTCAACCAATGGTGTGAGTTTAGGGCTGGGCTACTTGTTTTTCTGACCAATGACAGAACAGGAAGTGTTCTGGAACCTAAAAATAATCATTATTTTTTGTGACTCTAGTTCCAGTTCCCTTTTAACCAGTTATTACGGTATATCTAACTTCACATATCCCTTTTAACCAGTTATTGTATCTAACTTCACATATCCCTTTAACCAGTTATTGTATTGAACTTCACATATCCACCTAATTTTTAGCGTAAGAGCAGGTTGACCAATTGTAATCTGAACGTGCAAGGCTTCCGGTGTCAGTTGCTTCTAGTTATTTTAGCAGTACAAAACCAGTCCATTATGCTGCTCGATGTTGCAAACTTGTATTTATCAATCATATTTAAAAAAGAAATGTATTATCATAAACGCATATCTTTTTAGCGCAAATAGTTTTGCCGTTTACTGCACTTTGTTATTCTTGTAGTTATTTATCTATAGTGCCTTATGATTTGTTTAATCTCACACAAGCACAACTGAGCATGAAAATGGCACTATTGTCTTCTGTAGAGCTGCTTCATAGCTAAATCGAATTCATTTTAAAATTGATTAACTTTACGCAGTTATTGACCTGAACTTAACACTGAACTGATTTGAGCTGAATATTTGAAGAAGTTTGCATCATTGATTCTGTTATTTTCCTGTTTATTATTGTGATACTGCTTTGAAACAATCTGTATTGTATCACTTCTGCATTGAAAATAAGGTAGTACACCAGCTTTAATATTTCAGCAGAACTGTTGAGTTTCACGGTCTGATGGCTCCTCACCTGTTTTCGGTATACATAACAGGCAGCCACTGCAACCATGGTGGATTCTCCCACAAATCCTGCTAATAAAGACCCCACTCCCAGTGTGGCACCATGCACCCTGCAACAAACAACATTAACATGACAAATGTGTTATAGCAGAAAAAAATGCACAATTTAATGCTGTACAGTTGCAACACAATAATCACAAACATAAATAATACAACAAAAATAATCAACAAACCATAAAGTCCCCCCCGTAGTCAATAATTGTATCTCTTAAAGTAACACCAAGTAACTTTTCCTCTTCGGTCGCCCTACTGGTTGAAAACGAAATTGTCCATTGCCGCTGTCGTAAATAATTTAGCCTACCGTCGCACGCACACTCTCTGTTTACCCAGCGCCGGCTTTAGAAGGAACGATGTCCACAGACAAGGTAGAGTATGTTACATGATTTCATGAAAGGATGATGTATTGCGACATCAGAAACGAAGAAAAACGAAATAATGACTGTTGTAAAGCAGTCGAATTTTGTAGTTCTTTTGTAGTTCTTTTTGTGGTCGGTTACATAGTGCCAGTAAAAGCGACACAGACCCCGTCAGGCTATGGCAGAAGTGCCTTTCACCCTGTTACGACTTGATGGACCACTGATAAGATTTTGGAAACATAATTTTAAGGTAAACAATGTTACATAGTGTTGCTTTAAAACTAATCTTTGATCACCAAAATTACATATTTAAAAGTTTTTTCCTTTCAAGCTATTTTAAGACATGAATAAAAAATGTTCAATATATTTCACACCCTTGCTTCATGTAGTACACGTGGAATCATGAATAATCAAATTAGCCCCGCCTCCACTCACTCACTCACACCAGCTCAGAATACCTGATCCACTCGGTCACCTTTACTGTAGAAAACGCTGCACAATGGCAAGTGGAAATACTGGTTTAATTCAGCCATATGTTTGAACCAGAAACCGATTCAGAAGAAGTAGTGGAAGAGTCATATAGTCATACAGCCTCGTAATCGTATACAAGCCGATGCATCAGAACGTAATGAGTTTTATGCATCGCTCTCTACAACGTCGGATCGGATACATAACGATAATTTAAAAAAGTAATAATAATATATATTGTTACACATTCGCCATCTCAGAGTCAGACAGCTGCCTTCTAAAATTCAGTATCATTAGAAACGCTTTGAACATAATAGAACGTCAGTGGCGAAAGGCATTTAGTTCATCATAACATCGTAATATGAAAATCAGGTACATTTAGCATATATATATATATATATATTATATATATATATATTGATGTATATCAACAGAAAAATAAATACCAGAATAACCTGGTTTCTCTTGAGACTCCCCTGCTTCACGGTATAGTTAATTATATGCTCAAGCCCGCCCCCTCGTCACATGATTGATTACAAGGTAATTTGTGACGCAAGAAACACCAGCGTTTTCAAACCACAAGTTTTTTTATCAGTTTTAAAGCAACACTATGTAACATTGTTTACCTTAAAATAATGTTTCCAAAATCGTATCAGTGGTTCATCAAGTCGTAACAGGGTGAAAGGCACTTCTGCCAGTGCCTGACGGGGTCTGTATCGTTTTTACTGGCAGTATGTAACTTCGGTGTTCGGGTAGTAACCCCACCACAAAAAGAACTACAAAATTCGACTGCTTTACGTCAAGCGCTACAATAGTCATTATTTCGTTTTTCTTCGTTTCTGATGTCGCAATACATCATCCTTTCATGAAATCATCTAATAATTCTACCTTGTCTGTGGACATCGTTCATTCTAAAGCGGTGCTGGATAAACAGCGAGGCTAAACGGTAGGCTAAATTATTTATGACAGCTGCAATGGACAATTTCGTTTCCAACCAGTAGGGCGACCGAAGAGGAAAAGTTACTTGGTGTTACTTTAATGAGAAAACAGTGTTGACATGAATTTGCACGTTTTGTCTTAAAACAGATTAAAAACACACCACATAGACATATAAACAACGTTAAAAAACTTGATTTTCACTACACGTGGTCTTTAAAGAACAATTTCTGAGTTAATTTAAATGTCGCTGCAGCAGTCTGCATAAGCTCTAGAGTGAAGTCATAATTAATTCACATGTTCCAGTCGTGCAGACAGGGATTTGAATTGGTTTATTTTTAGACCCACTAAAAATTCAGAGGCAGCATGACAGCTAATTACTTCACAGATCCCATACTTCACAGAAGCACATTCCCAAGATATTAAAATGAGGATAATTTAGCATATTTGCACACTCCTACTGTATACCAACCCCATGTATGGCAGCACCAGAAGACTGGAGATGAGCACAATGATGCGCAGAACTGAACTAGGAGCCAGGACGAAGGTTTTCTTCAACGTCATTAACCAGCCTGTTAGGTGAGCTCGAACCGTAACTGTACACACAGACACAAGGTCATATAGATGTAAGGCACTGCAAATGATATAAGGTTGTATAAAGTTAAAATGTAAAATAAGAGACTTGATGGTACCAGGTAGAGGGAAGAAGGAAAAGACTCTGAGAGGAATGATGCAGAGCTGAGCGAAGGCCGTGTCCACCGCGATGACATCTACCAGGATGTGCTCAGAAACATGAGGGGTCCAGAATATAATGAAACACATCTGGAAAAACAGACATAGAGAAATTAACAGGAGCCAGAGCAAAATGACTCACTTTTTCTGTCCAGTGGTAACTGTATGTGCACAAATCACTTCATTAATGCCAAATTACTAAAAAGTGACATGGTAAGGCATTCGTTAATGCATTGCGTGGCATGAACTAACATTTTCAAGTTAATTCATAAATATGTAATTGTTTAATGTTAATTCATATTTGTTCATAAAACATGACATTTACATTCATTTAGAAAATGTGACTTACAAATGAGGAATACAATGAACTAAAATTAATGATTCCATTTATTCTAAATAACCTGAAATGTTATATTTATGTTATATTTATATTAAAACACAAACCGTTATTTTAAATTGTAATAATATTTTCTAGCATACGGGTCATTCTTAGCATTCGGTGCCATTTGAGTCCTCATGAAATAATGTGGTATATTTTGAGTTAAATGGGCTAATACTTGTTTCTAAATGATCATCTTAAATTGTTAACCCCCCTTTACCATAGAACACAATAAATGTACCCAGGATTAATTAATAAAACAAATAATTACTCTGATGTTAGTGCAAGTAGGCTAAACTGCCATGTCCCCAAGTAAGCTTGCACAACTTCAGCCACAAATATAAGTAATAAAAATCAAATAAATTCCAAATTTTTCAATATTGTTGTATATTCTTCTTTATAATATTCCTCACAAAAATATATTTTTTGTTAGATATACATTTTTAATACTTAAAGTCTTTAAAAAATGTTGTGTCCCTGAATTGAATGTCCCCCCTGTTACTCTGATGGAAAATCCCTCTAAACACGCCCATTGACTGTTCCTCTAATCACATGTCTCTCAAGAATTTTAATACTTTTTGGTGGCAAATTATCTTCAAGAAGCAGAGTAAGTATCATTCGTTAATTCACTCTTTTTTCAATGTTTTAGAATGATTCACTGAAGTGGTAAAGCATAACATGTCCACCCTGTTACGCCTATTTATAGTGGAAACTGATAATTGTTTGTAATTTTGAAAATATGGTTAATAAACAGGTTAAAAATCTTCCTCAATAATCACTGCACACTAGCTTGTTTTTCATCACATTTGTAGCAATGGCTAACTTTAGCATAAAATGTCCCCCCTGTTACTGTCCACCCTGTTACTGTTTTGCACACTAACAAGGTGGACATATTGTAACAGAGTGGGCGTAAATGCTAAATAAATGAGTGTTTACAGCTTGAATTGGTACTTATAATTAATTTATTATACATTTATTTGTTATATACCTTCAGGGGGTGCCAGGGTAAATGAGTTGATGACATTTATTGTTGTTCAGTGGTGTGATGTCCACCCTGTTACCCCTCTGTCCACCCTGTTACCTCTGTGTTTTTATTTTATTTTAAGTTAATAAAATAAGTTCAACAAATGTTATGCATATCTTTGTGGTTAATTTTAGGGAATGAAATTGCAAAATTAAATAATTAAAAAATGCGGCAAAATTCCATTGAAATGTCTTTTTATTCTAAAAGATATGTGTTGAAATTACCACTGTGGCTTAAAATACAACAACTTTTTTCAAGATAATGCTCGTTAATGAACACTTTGTTAAAATACATTTGTGGGGTAAAGTGAGGGACATTTGAGCTCTTAGAAATTGTAAATATTACAATAAGTTCAAAACATTTATTAATTGAGATGAGAATGTCCGGTAACAGGGTGGACATTTGGCCTTTGCATGTGGGAAGAATTTGGTCAAAATTATTAAAGAGTGATATCCTGAGCTGGACCAATATATTTTTCTTGTAGTGTAACAAGCCATTCTTCAGATAAAATTAATAAATCATGGAAATTTTTACTTTTTTTTATAGACATTTATCAAGCTGAAATGGCACCGAATAGTAGGAATGACCCATACAGTATATGAATATCTCACAGTGATATACATATACAGTATGCAAGAATATAGTAATACTGTATGCAAGAGTATAGTATTACAATTTAAAATAACGGTTTGTATTTTAATATATTTTAAAATTTAATTCATTTTAAGCCGCCAGTCTTCTTAGTTCATGCTACCTAATGCATTACTTCAGTCTTCTTCATTGACACATGATCCTTCAGAAATCAGTCTAAAATGCTGATTTGGTGCTCCATGAAGCGTTTGTTTCTCCAACAGCTTTGCGGCTTAAAATTTTTGTGGACCATGATTCACTTTTTTCAAGATCTGATGAAAAGAAAGGTTTAAAAGAACAGCATTTACTGTATTTGAAATAGAAATATGGTAACACTTTCATTTAGTGTCCAATTCTCACTATTAACTACTTGCTTATTAGCATGCATATTACTAGGTTATACTTATAAAGCACATATTAATGCCTTATTCTGCATGACCATATTCTACATCATTTAATCCTACCCAATACCTACACTTAACAACTACCTTGCTAACTATTAAAAAGTCTTTTATAACATTATACATTTCTTTACTGTCACGTTTGATCAATTTAATGTGTCCTTGCTAAATATTTTTTTTATTTTTTTAAATCTAATGCTATCGAATTGAACCTCATTGTCAATTAAATAAAATGTGCACCATTATATAGATTTTGTCTAGTATACATTCCTTGTGTCACTCCTTCATCACCCTTAATCTTGGATGTGTCAGTTAGTTTTGACTGTCTTTGGTCTTGCTGGAATGAGAAGTCTCTCATAACAGATTATACAATTGTCTCACGCCAGGCCTGCTCGACGCCCTGCCTACGGGCATTCCCTCTTCTGGCACAATCGGGTCAGACAAAGGCCAGGCGTGCCGGTTTACAGTGAAAGATCCTCCACATCTAACCAAGTTAACAGCGATGAGCTCGAGTCATATAAGGTTCACTTGGCTTTGACCTTCACTGCTCACTCCTCACCACAGTTCTAGCCACAAACCCGAAGTAATTTTAGTTTTTCCTTAGCCTTTCACATTCTGAAAACCAAACCAAGCGATTTTGCACTGTCAAAAACAATACAGTAACAGACCAGCAGATCAATGGATGTTCAACCTGCGCTATAAAGACAAACATATGAGGTTTATGAGATTGCAACAACATCAAGGAGCATTTCTGTAGCTATTGTTTAGGAAATGTGAATCCCAACTTTAAAAGAACTCCTGCAGACCTGTGCAATTGATGCAGCAACATTTCTCCCCTAAATAAATAAAAAAAAAAAATACATAAAATTAAATAAAAATTGCTGGTTGGTTCGTTAAAAATATTCTCTGCAAGATTATTTGACTTGTTGTTATCTCTGCTATCATTGTGAAACAAGAAGCAGGAAAGCTGCCAAAGCTTTTTGAGACATCTCGACTGGTGCCATAGGTGTTACATCCCCATTCAGAAAAGAGGGTGTGCATTGCAAGCGCTTTTAATTGCAATTTGATCCAATCCTCTAATTACACAACACACACCTACAAGTCATGTCACGGAAAACAAAAAGAAACGCCCAAAACTGTGACATGTCCATCCAAGCTCTATAGTTTGTTCTGTCCTTTGCTTTTTCACAAAAGTGGTACATTATTTATCCTGACTGCATATTGTAAAAAAAACAACAACATTATAAAGTAAAACCTTCTCCATGTGTGTAACATCTGCTTTCCAACAGAGCTGCTGGAGTTTCATTATATAAATTGTGACTCATTTCAGCTAGTTGTTTTTTTTGTCGTCAGGCCCTGAGGTAAAAGCAAAACAAGTAAACAGATGAAGGGGTTTACGACCTAGGTGGGAACTGAAAATCAGTGTTTACTGATTTTATGGCATGTGAAAAATGCACACCGTTTTAAGTGTTGTTGTTTTTTTTACTGTTGGTGGCATAGGTTAAAGAGCTAGTTCACCCAAACATTTAGTCAACACTTACTCACCCTCAAGTTGTTCCAAACCTGCATGAGTTTCTTTGAACAGAAAGAATGTTGTGCACATTCATCATATGATATTTTGAAGAATGTTGGTAACCAGACAGTTGACGGTAGATTTCCATCGTGTGTTTTTTCCTAGCTATGAAGTCATGGCTACCATCAACTGTCTGGTTACCAATATTCCTCAAAATATATTTTGTGTTCAGCAGAAGAAAGAAACTCATACAGGTTTGGAACAACTTGAGGGTGAGTAAATGGTGACGGAATTTTTATTTTTGGGTGAACTGTCCCTTTAAGCAAAGACAACTGTGCTGTGATACTGCATGCTTCATCAACCCTACTTTTTTAAATTTGTCTAATTTTTGTTATTTATACAAACCAAATTATTAAATGTAAATGGGTAGTTGTAAATTTTAAACATAAAATAGCGTGTCCATGGGTGTGACAAGAGATATTTAGCTTTAGTTGGAATATAGCATAAGTATATTCCCATTAATATTTACTTTTTTTAGCACACCAGGAACATGAAATTGTCTAGCTATGACTTTGTGTTTCCTTATATTTAAACTCCTGTGAAAAGAGAAGGCTAAATTCCCTTAATCATCCATCACAATGAGTAAAACCGAAGAATATAGTTCGGATGTGCATCAAAAGATTGAGCAATACAAAATAGAAAGTGGCTGTAAGAAAATAGCTAAAGCATTGAAAATACCCATTTTGACCATCAGGGCAATACTTCCAAGAAGTTCCAATCAACTAAAGATGTTACGAATCTGCCAGGAAGAGGACGGTTGTCTATATTGTCTTAATGGACGGTAGTCAGTAGTCAATAGTTTGAGTAGTTTGAATTGCAGAGATTACTTGAGTCTTGTGGTCAGAAAGCCTAAAAAAATATATAATCAAACAACCCCTACATCACCACATGTTGTTTGGGAGGGTTTCAAGAAAAATCCTCTTCGCTCATCCAAAAACAAACTCCAGCATATTCAGTTGTCAGACACGACTGGAACTTTAAAATGGACCGTATTCTATGGTCAGATGAAACAAAAAAGGGCTTTTTGGCAGCAAACACGCTAGATGTACCCCATGAAATACCCCATGCCTACGGTTAAATATACTGCTGGATCTTGTGGGCATTTTTTTTTTTTGCTGGAGGTCCTGGACTTCTTGTTCAGATACATGGTATTATGGTTTCTAGCAAATACCAACATATAAAAAATCCAAACCTGACTGCCTCTGCTAGAAATCTTATAATGGGACAACCCTTCCACCAGGACAACGATCCAAAACAAACATTAAAATCAACACAAAAATGGGTAACTGAGCATTATAGAAGAAAACTCAGAGCTGTTATCTTGGCAAAAAAAGACCAATAATTATGGCCAGTGTGTTTTGGAGAAAAGCATTTATTTCATAATGTGATTTACCCCCCACTTTCAATTCTTTTACTTCAATGAAAGATTAGATTTTTGCACATTTTTTGAATGGAAAGATCAAAAGGATAAACAATGCAGATTTATTTTTTACAGCCATTTTGATCATATTTACCAGGGGTGCCATTAATTCTGATCACACGTTTGATCAATTTAATGCATCCTTGCTGAATAAAAGTATTAGTTTCTTTAAAAAAAAAATAGTGACCCCACCCACACCTTGAGATGTTTGATAAAGAGATCTTACCATTAGGGAGAGAATAAAACGCAGAGAGTGAACCTCTTGATGTGCGATGTGGTGACTGTTAGACCACTGGCAAACTTATTGGTAGGGTTGTTCTGTAAAAAAAAAAAAAAAAAAGTCCTTATCCTCAAAATGATACAGGTTAAATTATAAAGCTAAAACACTATGCATGAAAAAAATAGTTTTGGAAAGATTTCACAAAGACCGACAAAGCAATGTATTTCCAATCCATGCTTGAAAACATTCTAATTTGACATCATCTATCAAACCATCTAAAAGCAAAAAGTGTTTTCACACCCAAAACACAACAATGTGCATCAACCATTAAAAAAAAAAGTTGTTATCTTTCTCGCCTAGCAGAAGAACATTGAGTGCTAGTGATGGCAAAAACAGCATTTAAAGTTAAAAAAAAAGTTCAACCTTAACCCATTCAAACTCACACAACATCCCGAATTGCTCTAAAAGCCTCAGAGAGCTGATACTGGTTATGTCTCTAATTAGAAAGGGCCAAAACCCAAATAAGCAGATTCAGACACCACATCAGGCACATCTGACGGTTGCAGGTCTTTCAATGGTATGTAATTACAGCTCTTCAGGACGAGGCATTTTATGGTGAACTCTAGTCATCGGGTGTTGACTAAAAAAAAACTTTTCAAAGCCTCAGGACAAACCAAACAAGCAAAAGTTTCAAAGGTCTTACATTAAAACTCATACCAAACAACAAAAGACAATTATATAAGTTATTTAAGAACTACATTTTTATAATTTCTGAAGAAATGTTTTTTGGGTTTTTTTTGCAAGTGAAAAACTGTGATATTCAGGGTGCTTGTGAGGGCATTGCTGTGCAATTGATAGTAAAAACCACCACTTACCTTATCAAAAGCTGGATAGACGGCACGTAGTTCTGTTAACCAGCCGTAGGGCACATGACCCACCGGATATGTAGCTGTGAGGACTGCTACCGCCTAGCAAACGCACACAATTCAGTTACAGATTGCTGTGTTTTACAGTACATACTAGCGTCCATCAGTACTCACTTCAGTTGATGCAGCGCTGCCCTTGAGGTCCCGAGAGACAAACAGATTGACAATGGGTCGGCTGATGCGCTGAGTGGCTAAAATGAGGGCAAGCGGCCACCAGAAACTAAGCATCTTCCTTATGGTGACATCGCCCTGAAAGTGACCATAAGTATAGTACTAAATATAGGAAGCAATTTTCCAATTTTTCTGCAAAAATCTGCTTTGATAAACGTACCCCCTGATCGAGACTGTTTGATTCAGGGATGTTGTCGTGGACGTTACAGTAGTAGCCCAGTCCTACGATAGTGAATCGCACCAGAGCTCCCATGTACAGAGAGAGAATGGGAATAAGAAGAGGCTCTAAACATTCCAGGTTACTCTGGAGAAGGATCGCCACAAATATTATCTGCAGGCGAATATAGGAAAGTAAGAATCAATTAAATATTAGGCAAGTACATGTTTAAACGCATGACAAACCTGCAAAAGAATTAATACATTCAATATTTAAAAAGGGAATGTGTTGTAGCTAGCTTGCTTATGCAAATCTGCAATGCTCTTGCAAATAGCTCTTCAGCAGCTAGAACATGTGTCTAAAATAAAAAGAAATTACAATATTTGCATATACATGTGACAAACATGTTTTGAATATATACTGTAGATGAAATAATAAAATATTTAATATTCATTTAATCAAATCATATTATTTTAATAATATTTTCAACTTATATTTTTATACGATTATTATTATTATTAGTACAAGTTCAATAAGTACAACATAAAAATGCATAACATTTTAATGTAGTATCGCATGTATAAAAAATTATTATAATATTTGTAATCCTGCTATACTGCATTAAAAGGTTTATGCATTTTTGTGTTGTACTTATTGAACTTTATGATGTAGTATGAATGTTTTTTTTTTTTTTTTCTTATACACACTACCGTCCAAAAGCTTGGTCTGTACATTTTATTTTTTAAAAGAAACAATATGTTTTATTCAGCAAGGCAATGCACTAAATTGACCAAAAGTGACAGTAAAGACGTTAATAATTCTTTATATATATTTTTTTAATTTAAAATAAATGCTGTTCTTTTGAACTTTCTATTCAGTAAAGAATAATGAAGAAAAAATTCATCAAGGTTTCTACAAAAATATAAAAGCAACACAGCATTGATAATAATAAAAAACATTTTTTTAAACATTAAAATCAGCATATTAGAATGATTTATGAAGGATCATGTGACACTGAAGACTGGGGTAATGATTCTGAAATTTCAGCTTTTCTATACAGGAATAAATTACATTTTAAAATATATTAAAATAAAAAACGGTTATTTGTAATAATATCTCACAATATTACTGTGAGCAAAATATCTTACCGACCCGAAACTGTTTAATATGATTGTATATACACTTGTCATTTTACATTGCTTTGGTAATACTGTCTCTATTTAAAGTCAGACAAAGACAATGTTGTGAAGTTTTTCCTTTGCTTGTTATAATAACGCTTTGTTTGTGCTAGTCAGAAGGCCAACGTTGAGAAAGACACAACAAAGATTTTTTTAATTAAACTGCTCGTTTTTACAACTTTATCTCCTGCACCCTGCTTTTCTCTGCCTCTTTGCTATTAGAAAAGTCTAACTTTTGAATATCAGGCGTAAATTTGACATTTCAAAGGTCACTTTTTAATTTGTGGAACAGGGTGGTATTGTTACCTGTGTAACAACATCAGAGATGGAGGCAGATCCTACTAGCAGACTGTACTTGTGCTTCAGGAGGATGCCAGCATGAATCCACGCCTTTGCAGCAAAATCAAAACAGAACAAATTAAAAGAATATGTAACATATATATTCAATAAAAAGCATTAAAGGGTTAGTTCACTCAAAAGTGAAAATTCTGTCATCATTTACCAACAATACATTATTCTGCCTCATGTAGTTCCAAACCCGTAACTTTTGTTAACTTTCGTTCATCTTCGAAACACAAATGAAGATGTTTTAAATGGATTGTGAGGTATTTCCGTCCCTCCATTGACATCACACACAGCTACCACTTTGATGCTGCAAAAAGTTCACAAAGAGATTGTAAAACTATTACATATGAAACGAGTCCAAGTTTTTTGAAGAGATTGGATCGCTTAAATGATAAACTGATTGAATTTAGGCTTTTATTCGCATTTAAACATTTATCGACGCATCAGTTATGATAAACGGAAGCTCATGCATGCTTGCTTGACATTTGAGAACCAATGAGTTTTATCCTCGTGTGTTATGCAGCACACCTGAACTTCCGCAAAAACCACTGAGGTACACTCTCGTTATGCAGCATGCTTAAGCTTCCGCAAGAACCAATGAGTTTTGTTCTTACGCGTCAAGCAAGTATAATTGAGCTTCTGTTTATTTTCGCTGTTCAATATGTAAATAATATCATATAAAGTAATCAAGCCTCTTTAGAAAACGTCTAGTTTACGACTGTAACCTCTGTTCCCTGAGAACAGGGAATGAGACACTGCGGGTAGATGACAACATGGGGAAAGCCTCCACGTGAACCAATATCTGAAACACTTATCCAATCACGGCAATCCTATTGGCCGGCGACAAACTTTGACATCACTACTAGTGCGACCCGGAAGTATATAAGGGGAGCCTGGGAAACATGTCAACAACGTATTGTCTGAAGGGACTGTTCAGCAGGCATCCCCGAGGCATGGCGAAAGACGCAGTGTCTCGTTCCCTGTTCTCAGGGAACAATGGTTACAGTCGTAACCTGTTTCATTTCATTCATTTTCTCTTTATTTGAAAGGGGACAGTGTACATTAATCAACAGTGATACATTCCATTGATTCATTAATCAACCTATACATTGATACATTAATCAACCTATACATTCCCTTTTGAAAGGGAACTCGCACTGCGTTAATGACGATATGGGGAACGATATACCAACGCCACCATGCTGAGTGGAGTACAAAAAATGTAAAAAACAAACCCCTGCAGTTTCACTGAAATGCCAAAAACACTCCCCCTTTGGGTCACATACAGAACAGTATTTTCTATGGCCACTGCCCAAGCTATAAGCCTCAAAGAGGCCTCTGATAAAATGAAGGCCACCAACAATTTCCGTGAAAGGGATTCCAAAAGGAGGCCAGGGGGTCCAAAAGGAGTCTCATCCTGTCAGGGGACATGAAGTCAACCCCACATGCCACCAGGGAGTCTGAACTGGTCTCAACCTGTCTGTTTCCTAAACAGAGTCTCTAACAGTGGCGGCGTTTCACAAAAACCTAGAGTATGGCATTCCCTCTGGCATAACGTTAAATTACCGACATTACCGAACGATATACCTCACATTAACAAAATGCACAAAGCACTCTTAACTTGTAACGCGTTGTGTCAGGAGGGAAAGAAAATAGGGATAGCTCACAGCTTATTAGGCCAGACAGAATCGCGGAGGCGATTGGCATCACAACAACTTTTTTCAAGTTTTATTCACCAATCAAATTCGGGGCAACTATCTGTACCACGCTCCGTCCCCATCGTTATCAAACAAACAAAACCAGATACAGTAAAATGAACGTGAGTTGAGAGCGTTCATTTGCACTACGTGCCTGTCTTTTTAGCAAAAAGATACCTTTCACTGAATATCTACAGTGGCGTAGGGCGAGGGCGTCGTGAGATGCTTAAAAAGTAGCTTTTGACGCGTTCGACCCGAGTTCGAATCCACCTTTTGCCGAACTCTCTCTTCTCCCTTTTCCCAACACCGAAACCGTGATATGGCTTTGTGCCTTTATAAAACAGCACAAGACTGTAATTAAGTAGTCTATATAGCCATTCTGTGTGTGCTGCGTGATTTAAAGAAAAGTGCACACTTTGCTCACGCAATGGTGATCTCCAAAATAAAAGCTTTATTTCTTGCAAGTGAAGAAATTGAGACTCGTTTATATGAAATGAATATTTCATAAATAAATAAGCCCACATTTTACAGTGGGAAACCGTGTTTAATTACTCCAGCATCATTTAATGTAAACTGCATTTATGACAAACAAAGAACTACACAGATGTATACACTGTAGGCCTACACGGTCTATCAATAAATGCATGCACGTTTTCATCTGCTTTTGTACTGACGCTGACGCTGCGGAGAAGCCGGTTGAGATGAGCTTTTTTTAAATGACTTTTAAAGGTGACGACTGACTGAGCGATCACGAAACGCACATTTTTGGGGGGCTGGGGTGAAAATTTAGGGGGTTTAAAAAGCCCTTCTAAAATCTTTAACGAGCATCATCATCATCAGCTGATGTTTTATCTGAACTCTGACTGCTAGGGTATGGCAATGGCCATACTCTGCCATACGCAAACGCCGCCCCTGGTCTCTAACATTACTTGCCTCACTTGTGGAGGCATCCGATAGGGAGGACTGCAGATAGTGGCAGTAATCACTCACAGACCGGATAGAGAGGGGCATCACAAACTTCCAAGATGCTGTCGACAGCTGCAATCATCTCAGTTGCGTGGGTTACAGCTATTTTTTTGCATTCTTGTGAAGTTCGCAGAAAACAACGGAGACGACGATATCTTTTGTGCTGTATTTGGACTTAAGGAAACAATGCTCGTTGTCAGCTCGAAAACGAATGATCCTCCGGGTTTCCTCAGGTGTCCCTGTTTGATAAACACCATACAAGACTGGTTGATCTGATCATGTTGCAAACACCATGAAACTGTAAGCACTGTTCGTTTATATCGTGTTCACATATAACCACAAGAAAGCAATGCGTTCATAGCAGATGTACGGTCAAATATAAGCCAGTTCACTTCCGAAATTACTTTCACCGGTTATCAGACATGAAAATATGTTGTGAGACTATCGTTAGCAAACTATAGCGATTTTAGCGATTTTTTTACAAATGTTTCTTTGAAGAAACTGACCGTAAATATGAACACAAGATTGAATGTAACAAAGCAAATCATTATTTGTCATTAAAATACTTATTAAAGCCAAAACTTTGTGCATTTATGGGTCTCGTTTTTTGCTTGGGCCGCCATTTTGCGCCTGTAGCCGGTGTATGCAGTGACACTTCAAATACTCCTTTCGTTTGAAGTGTGGTCCCGAAAAATCTTTGTTTGAAGGGCTATCTGGCCCTTCTCTCTAGCCCTTCCCCTCCAACCAAAAGAGAATCGAGACAGCCCTACCCCTTCACGAAGGGGGAAAGTGAAGGGGTAAGGGGTAGAATTGGGATTGGGCCTTCTAACAACATTCAATCTTATGAGTTGATTAATTTTATCCAAAGGGCTTAGCAGAAATAATCCTTTTTCAGTTTTAAGGCCAAGCTGGATAAACTAGCTACTATACTCAGCTCTAAAGGGCGGAGGCCTGAGCATACTGCTTCTTACTTTCTAGAGAGAAAGGCCTGACAACGCCCATGAGATAATCTGCATGGGAGGCTTTTTTGAAGATTTTTGAAGCCTGCTACCTATGCTGCTATCTTCCCTTATAACACCACTAGCACTCTTACAACTAGTGCAAAAGCGGGCCTTGGTAAGACGACTCTTGTAGTAAGAGGAGGCCAGCCAGTACTAGGAAAAACTAGATTTACAGGAATAAAATCTCCTGATGGGCTCTAGCTCTAAAGAACCTACTCTCAGATAATGAGAAGCTCAAGGCGAGAATGCTCAGCAGACCGCCACCCTTTTTCTAGTTACTAAGCCCAAGCCAGATATCGAGGCCACACAAATATTATATGAATGAAGTTCAGAGCTATAATCTCAAAACGCATCTCAAAGTGAGAGGAGATCTGCTGCTCTAGTATAAGGTGGCTAACAAGGTGGCCCAACAAGGGCCAAATGCTTTACTCAGTAGTCCTATCTGGAGCTTGACAGAACGGTGGCCTCAGTAGAATAACTCCCCGCTAGGAAGGAAGCCATCAAAGGTGGCCACACTAGAGAATTTTCCATATAATAAACCCAATCTGTTCACTACTACAGATTGGCACTACCTAGGGCTGGGCGATAAATTTTTTTTTATATCAGTCGATATCGATAATTATCACGATAAATGTCAAATCTTTATTTCTTTCAAGTTTAAAGGCAGATTTTTGCTCCTAAGTGAAAATTGTAGAAACCAGAGCGTTAATTGTGGTTTTAAACTACTCTTTATTGTCAGAACATATCATGACAAACACTTGCCAAACAGGTGAACATTTCACAAATCTGAGGTAGAACATTCAAACATTTGTCATTTTTCCTTAAAATAAATATCTGAATAGAAAAATATTTCTTCAGCACAGTTTGCAGTGCAGGCTGCAATATTAATATTACATGTTTTGTCTCGAAACATATATTTGACAGTGAGTTGACTGTAAATCTGCATCCTAACTCAAGCTAATACTACTGTTAAATTTATGTTCATTAACAAAAACAGTAACATCTGTTAAAAAAAAATGTAACAACCACATTTTTATTTGGTAAAATGTAATATTCGGACTGTTTGAGTTTTATTAAAATTAACCATTGGTCATCCAGTATCATGCATTTAGATCATGATAACCCCAGATAAAGCCAGGCATAGCCTACAGTATAGCATCTCACTATTATGGCAAAATGTAACTATGGTTTCTATGGTATTTGTATGAAAAACAGTAGCCTAACAGTTAAATACATTATTAAATACGGTAATTATATTCATTAGTCATTTAATAATTGTCTACTAATAAATACATTTCAATATATTATCCCACATTTCAATGCGCGTTAAAATTACTAGGCTAACGTTACAGTAAATTACAGTAAATGGTAAGTTAGGCTAAATGGATTCCAGTATCAATTCAGATTCTGACTGTATCGTTGCGCACAGTGTTTCTCTGTTTGTCAGCGCTGTTTCATCTGCCTTTAAACTGACATTTGTGTTCTTCGCTGAATTCAAGCGCCTTCTCACTAGATCTCGTGACGAGACGATCAGAGTAAACGCGTCTGCCTAGTGAGCTCGCTGAGCTGCTGTTTGGACTTTGAGCCGTGCGGATAAATGCTCCGTTAGGCGCGGTTCAAGAGTTTCGTTCCGCTTTTGGCGCATACACATTATCGAACATTTATAGACCTCCTGATATCGTTTTATCGAGAAAAATTATATCGCGATAATTATCGTTAACGTTTTATCGCCCAGCCCTAGCACTAACCCACTACATAAGCCTGCCGACTCTAACATGAGAAGAGGCCTCTGGGAAGGGTATGCATAGCCTACCTATATATGTGAACTTCAGGGCCCTAAATTCACCATCCTGTAAAAACCCTACCTAACACCCCCATGATACTTTCAAACAGGGAACCGTGGTCTACTGCTCAACCTTACTAAAAACTCTCGTAAAGAGAGGAGACCTACAGAGCTCAACCTGCTGCCCATAGAGCGATGGCCTAAACGACATTCACAAATGGAGGCCTATAGCCATAAGAGCTCGAAAGAGCGCACTTACTGCCACACCCGACGCCAGACGGGTTCCAAATTCAAGGAATAAACTGTGTCCAGCCTCAGTGCTGATGCAAGAAGCACTTGGGGAGAGGAAGTGCAGATTTGTGCCGCAGTGTTTACAGACAAAACAGTCCCTGAAGACGAAAAAGTTGTTGATGTTCTCCAGGCTCCCCTTATATACTTCTGAGTCGCACTAGTAGTGATGTCACGGATTTCCGTGATTAGAAAAGCGTTTCAGACACCGATTCACGTGGAGGCGTTCCCCATAGCGTCATTGACGCAGTGTCTCGTTCCCTTTTGAATAGAAACTTGGACTAAACCGCTCAATTCATCTGGATTAGTTTTACGATCTCTTTATGGACTAATTGAAGTGACAAAGTAGTAGTTGCGTGGACTGTGAGTGGAGGAACAGAAATCTCTCAACTTTCATTTGTGTTTCGAAGATCAACGAAAGTCTTATAGGTTTGGATCGACATGAGGGTGAGTAATTGAAAAAAAAAATCACTGTACTATACTATGATATACTTACCTGTATTAAAGATTATTATTTTCTTTTGTTTTTGTCATTGTTTACAATGCTTTTCCTGGTTTGCCTCAGTAAGATGCCCCAATTTCATTTGCCCAGTCCTAATTTCTCTTTATTTAGCTGTTTATTAATTTGTACATGCCCTCTAATTAACCAATCATTGCATCTGCGTGCTAATGGATCCTGATATATAAATGCCTGCATTGATTCACAATAGACGGAGAGACTTTGGAGCTGCTTGATCTTTGTAGTGTGTGTGTGTTCATTAGAAATGTGAGTTTCTTTTCCATTGTTTCTTTGTTTATATTGTGTATCTTTTCCTTGTGTAATATGATTTATCTTTATTGTAAGTTTGTATTTCTGTTTTTGTCTAGAAACCACACTTGCACCTGTATTCCCTGCTCAATAGCTCTGTTCTACCTGCTTCAATGGGTAAATAAAGTGAACGAATGGAACTGGAACTGTGTTTTAATAGACACCCCTGCTGGGATCAAGCCAGACATTCCTACTTAATTCCTAACATCTCTTAAATTACCCTTTAAAGGTGCAGTAAGCTATTTCTGAGAAATTCGGTGGAAATTCAACAATGTGAAATCAACACAAACACACATCCCTCCCTTCATTGTTCCACCCCAAAATGCATGAACATGCAATGTATGCGTATGTAATATAGCGGAGATGACAATGAAGAACAGAAAATAAACATACAGTACACAAGAGCATTTAAAAGAAAAGGTTGGTTGTTAGTTGCCAGTAGCGCACCAGCTCCAGACAAACAATGACACTCAAAACTTCCTGTTACTATAGCTAACATTACAACAACAGCCTATCTTGGTTCTGTGAAACATAACAAAACCAATGTTACCCATTTATGGATGAAGCAGAAACAACGCAACCTCTGCGCCTGTTTTCAGGCCTTCCCGCTTAGGTCTCTCCAGCACTGGAAAGCTTGTCTAATATTAACGTACTGTAGGTCCTAAAGCTCTTGCCTGATCATAGCCCTTCTTTTTCCAGTGATATTCCTCTGACCATTTCTCTTATGTAATATCTCTAAGGCATCTCTCACTCTCCTCCATCATCATGAGTGTATACGCTCACTACTGCTGATTGGCTACAAGTGTGTTTTGGTGCTCTGTACGTTCAACAGCGTTTCTCAGAAATCGCTTACTGCACCTTTAAGCATGCAGCAAGAAGTAAAGCTATAAATAGTCTATTATCCCAAAAAATACATGATTTGGTATTTCCTGAACTTCACCAGAAGTCTGAAATATAGCTTTAGATGATGCTGTATCTGGAATTACTTATTAAGGTTATAATATATGCTTCACACTTACCATTGCATCTAATATTGGAAATACTGCGAGGTAAAGAAAGGCCTTCCTCGTCTTGTTTCCAACTGAATCATCCACATGGTGGAGCATATTTATGATGTAGTAGCCCAGATCTGTGTAAGCTGGGAAAATATGAGAGTTTTCAAAACAGGATTTGAATTGAGGAAATCTAGTAAACTATGCAAATTAGCAGCTGCTTTGTCACCAACATGAAACTTTAAAGTGGTTATTTTGCTGAGATCTTTGAGATATTGTATCCACAAAAGACGCACCAATGAGGATGTGGAGAATGATGGCGATGACCCCTGCCACAGCCATGCAGAGGATTGCCTTGGTTCTCTCCCTCTTACTGTTGACAAACACGAGTCCAACATTTTTGAAGTCACTCATTGGTCCAGTGAAGAACTTCATAAGCGAGTATGCCAGACCATAGCTTGCCAACATCTCAATCTTGTCCTTTTTTACAGAAGCGATGCCCCTGTTCAGAGCCTGAAGGAGAGAGAGAGAGAGAGAGAGAGAGAGAGAGAGAGAGAGAGAGAGAGAGAGAGAGAGAGAGAGAGAGAGAGAGAGAGAGAGAGAGAGAGAGAGAGAGAGAGAGAGAGAGAGAGAGAGAGAGAGAGAGAGAGAGAGAGAGACATAGTTTTATAGTACACAGTACTGTTAAAAACTTTGGGGTCATACAATTTTTTAATGTTTTTGAAAGAAGTCTCTTCTGCTCACCAAGCCGACATTTATTTAATCAAAAATACAGTAAAATGGTGGTATTGTGAAATATAATAACATTTTATAATACCGGTTTTCTATTTTAATATATTTTTCTGAAATTTAATTAATTCATGTGATGAGTTTTCAGCATCATTACTCCAGTCTTCAGTGTCACATGATCCTTCAGAAATCTAAAATGCTGATTTGATGCTCAAGAAGCATTTCTTATTATTATCAATTTTGAAATCAGTTGTGCTTCTTAATATTTTTGTGTAAACCATGATACATTTTTTCTTCAGGATTTTTTGAGGAACCTTTTAAAAGTTCAGCATTTATTTGAAAACTTTATACATTATAAAATGCCCTTCTTCAGTGTTACAGTACATGATCCTTTACTTTGGTGATCTGGTGATCAATTATTTTTGTGCAATACATTTATCTTTTCAGGATTCTATGATGAACAGAAAGTTAAAAAAAACACCATGTATTTGGAAAACAATCTTGTAAAAGTCTTTACTGTCACTTTTGATCAATTGAATGCATTCTTACATAAACAATAGCAATGTTCATGTATTTGGTCTAGGTGAACTTGATATGCTATGCTGCTGCTGTTGATTGTTGTTGCTGCTGCAGAGCAAGTATGGATTTGCTACTGTTAATAGATACACGGACATGCTGCTGTGAGCATGTAAGATATGCTGCTGTTGCATAAATATACATAGGCTACATATATCCCGTAGCAGATCTAGGCAGGTGGAGCTGGGGGAGGAGGAGGGTTTCAGAAGAACTCTGATAATGCAGGACTAGCTTACCTGCAAGACTAGACTATTTAAATGTTGAGCAAGAAATCTCATTGGCTTTATCACATTGACTGTATCTGTATATATGGATGCCTTAGCAGCTTCAACATGCTATCTTTTAGAGACAATAACATACGTAATACATAACGCACCCGAGTATAAATTTGTTCTTCACTTGCTAAAATTGAATCAGAATGGTCAAGCAACTAAGTGAAATAACTTCACACTGCATGCTAAAGAGAATAAGTGCCAATCCAAATGAAAAACTTAGCTGGGTTAGTGAACATTGTTCAAAGTGTGTTGTTTTGACTGGCATTTCTTATGCACGAACTACGCATTCTGATTCTGACCTTTCAATAATTTCCTATTCTTGACTGATCTTTTTTCATATGAACTGTTAAATGAGTGATCTTGAAATGAGTCCCCAGTCATTCAATTTCAATTTGCTGATGAAATTTATATGATTAACTTGAAATGAAGTGTTATAGCTTAGTTAATTAGTTTAAGTAGTTTCTCAGTTGTTTAAAAGATTAAGACAACTATCAAAGTTTGATCATTTTTTTCCATAATATATACACAATTTTGTACCCTATTCATGCAGCTGTCAACAGCAGAGTAAGAACAAGACAAACAGAGGGACAATAAGAGAGCTGCTATAAATACACTCACACAATGGTTACATAAGACTAATCCTTACCCCGTCTACTCCTCGCTCTAAAGCACACACACTGGTACTAGATAAGAAGACGGTCAGTGTCCTAACACTACAGGACAAAAACCAAGGCACATGAGAAACTTCAATGTGAAACACATGCATTAACAGATCAGTGTGCCAGAGACTAAAGTTTCAAGTAAGCAGAAACCATTTATCAAACCCAACTTGGTTGAGCTTTGCACCCAGATGAACTTGATGAACCGTCCTATGATTACTAATCATTCAGTGCATATCTGATAGTATAAAAAAATATCTAATACTATATGTCCAAGCCATTCTAACACATTTCAAAGATTATCTTCACAGTCAACATTTCAGTTAAATCCATTATGAGTTATTACTATATGAAAAATTTAAAGGCATCTATTGTGGCATATGTATTCAAACAAAGATAAAATCAGAGCTTTTAACATGCCCTTCCACATATTTCTCCAGTAGTTTAACAGTAATGACATTGGACAATGACAGTGTGAGCAATTTATGGACCTGACTGCAGATTCAAATGAGGTTATCAGAGGTAGTATGTAGTATGAAAAGGGTAAAGATTTGTGTGCACTGCTTTTGTAGCCATCTGAATTTTCTCTCTGGACCCAATAAATGTAAAAGACACTAAACTTTAGGTCTTTATCCCAGATTTACTTTTGATTTGAGGCAGATGAATTTTTAAGTTCCCTGACTCAATAACCAGATCTTGGTTTTACTTTAAAAAGAGTAGCAGTCATGTAAAAAGAGTAGACTATTCATGCACACAGAGACCATCCTCAAGAACTGACTTAAAAACTACTGCATTCTGGGAAATTCAATCAATAAAACACATGGTTATCCATGACATTATTTCCAAGATTCAGCATTCTCCCCTAAAAGTGATCAGGTAGACCAAACCGAAAGTTGTAGAGACTTGAAACTTCAGAGGGCTGGTAGAACCCGACCCGTCTACAAAGTTGCCACGGCTCGCCCCAACCGGCCTGATGGTGGCGCTACAGCGATCAAAGGTACGTAATGGCTCATTACTCCTAAACCGCTTATCGCAGGCTCAAGTGTCTTATATCATTGGAACCATCTTGGATTTGATAGCCACCCTGGCAATATTTCAGATATTTTGGATGTTTTCAAAAAACCTATTTTTGCGAACAAGTCCTAGGTTGCCTAGGCGTTCGAAGTGGGGGTGGCCACTTTCACTAGAATGACTATCCCTCTTGAATGAAATGAGACAATAGGCATGTCCGACTTTATGCAGCGCTGTGTAGACCGATCGGCGGCTGACTTTAAGCAGTGCATGCCAGTTAGAAATTTTGTCCGGCTTAAGACAGTGTCGACACCAAGTCGCTGGGACGTATGGCATCAAAGTACCACCAGAGCGATTTGAGAGCAGACCGAGGACTTCTCAAGAGCGGCTGCACGAGCTCTGATGATGAACCAGCTGTTCCACCAGCTGTTCCTGAATCTTGGAAATAATATCATGGATTATAGACAACAACCATGTGTGTTTCAAATTTATTCCAACACCTTCAGTTCCACTAATGGTCACAAATCTGTAAAAGCTCTTTTCATGTAGTCGTGATGTTACATTGTGTCATGTTTATCAAAATAAAAATGGTATTTAAATAATATGGCTTTTATTGAACTTGACAAATATTGCATATATTTCACTTCATCTGTGGTAAAGTATGCAAACACAGCGCGAGCGTCACTACGGGAAGCAGAAAGTGTCACGGCTTCACATTTTCAGCTCCTCCCCTCCTGCAACTCGGCAACTCTCGCCGATCGGTTACATCCGGCCACAGCCGATGTCGAATACACCTAATTTTACCAAACTCAGAACACCTACAGTATGTATGGGCTGGGTCTGTGGTCGTATGTAAAAAGATGTGGCAACTTGGTGGCGCTATAAAATAAAATAATAAAAACATAACCGGCTATCCACTTGTACCAGATGTGGGCTGGATCTGGGCCGACACTATGTTGCTGTCAGGGAGGTTTTTGGTTCAACCTCGATAACGGTTTAAGGCCTTTAAGCACATGTGTAAAAGGTATTATGTTCTATTTTGCAAGCCTGTAACCACCTAGATCATAGATGGAAAAGACCATTTACAGCCAAAACAACCGATTTACTAAGGAAATGTTTTAAAGCGTTTTGTGCCTGGAGGCTGATAATTGCTGGTTGCAGTTATATATATATATATATATATATATATATATATATATATATATATATATAGTATTTTTTTTTAACTCATTGCAAGTATATAGCTTGAAATCTACAAAAACACTCAACTATAAAACATTTAGCTGTTAGTGTACATAAATGCAGTTTATTAAACTAAACCAATAAAAAGTTAAATCAGTTGTTTTGGATGTGTGATAATAAAAACAACTTCTAAACCTTCCTCGTTTGTTTATTTGGGCCTTGTACCCTTGAGCACTACGGGTCAACTCTTGTGGTATCTGACCTTAAAACCTTTTAGATTTCGAACCACTACGCCACACCACCCTAAATGAGATTGGTGAAAAATACTATAGCCTACTAACCCACTATTATTAGACCCAACCTGACCTTCATGCATCTTCACAAAAGTCCAACGAATTTACATTAAACCCAATTTAAAATGTTCGTATTTAACGCACCCTTACATGTGGAGGAGAAACAGTCCATCTTTTTTCATTCATTTCTATCAGCGAGCAGCGCCATAAATAGCGTCGCGTCATTTAAAGCGGAAGCTCACGCGTCAACAAGTAACAAACGAATACAGTTAAATGTCAAATTGCAGGTGTACAAGTTCAAATATAATGTCATAATATCTCACCTGTTCTCAAGTCTATGGCTATATTAGTAATGGCTAGTGGCAGCAGAAAGCGAATAAGAGGCCAGTACGCAGTGCGTGATAGACAGTCCATTATGATGAATGATGATAATAATATTTAAGGATTCGTCCGTGTCGGGCTGCATTGAAGAGTTGCTTTGTGGTTTGCGGCTTCCAGGTGCCTGAAATCAAACTGGAAAAACTGGAGACACATTCCCAGCGCTTCCGATGAGAAGGTCATCCAAACATTGCGCATTATATCATAATGACATTCACCCGCGTATTAAAGTGCTGATGTAGGAGACTGATGAAATGCAGCATTCTGGTGTCTCACAGGCAGGAGGAATGTCGACTGTCCGCGCTCGCGCGTGTTATTTATTTTCGTGTATAAACACACGTGGACGCGTCACAAAACCAAGCCCTTCTCCAGCTGTTCGAGTCAGTCTGTGGGTCGGATTAATTTTTATTTATTTATTCATTTATGTTTTTTAGTAGGCTATATTAGTTTGTCTGTGTGTTAGAAGAATGCAATTAGAATCGAATGTCAACGGACATGGTTTAATAAGAAACAACGGAAAGTTACCTTTATATGTTTTTAAACTCTGCTGCCCTCTGCTGGATGTTATATGGAAAGACTCATTGCCCCTGCGGTGGACATCCAACCCGGCAACATCCAAGTTTGACGTCAGAAGCCACCACGCCCATGCCCAAATTGGACACATTCTCATTAACGTTAACATTTAAAAACAGGAAGAAGCATCGAGAAGAGAAGACGAAGGTAACTGCGAAACAATGCACAAAACACTCTTGCGGTTTTTTAGTATAAACACTGTTCAACATAATAGGAATGAGTTGTATGAGAATGAGATGTTACCTGTTGAAATAGAGCTATGAATTATCTTTAACTTACATATTTGGTCATTTAACTCGTCCCCTGTGATGTCTCTTAACTGAGTTGTGTGTTATATTTGGCTGAGTGAATTTCGTATCAGTAAACGTTAGATTCTCAACTGAGAATTGTATACTATTACTATTATAGCCTACTATACTAACTGCATTATTATATCACCAATTTCATGTTGTTATTTGGATTAAGCGTAAATATGAAAAATATATTTCAGTGCTTATGTGTGACGTTACATCCTGTAAATCTTATTCTGCTTGTAAAGAATATGAGATTTTATTGTCACTCTGTCAGTTGTAAATACTGCATATTGAAAAAGTTTGAAGTTCAGTTATTGCTATGCAAAGAAGTTATACATGTTTATATAATGTAATGTGATGATAAACTGTTGTAATATGAATAAGTTTTATTATTAATTCATAGTAAATACAGTGACAGCAAGCCAGCCATCACATCAGTCTTTCCTAACTATATTACACTTCTTTTCAGGAGCACTACAATTGTGAAAGCAAGTGATTGTTTGCCATGTCGGTAAGTAAAAATAAACTTTGGTTTGTAGATTTACACATTTGGAGTTTGGAATTAGACGTCAGTAACATGAATATTCTATTTGACTTTCTCTCTCTACAACTCCAACATTTCATAAGTGTTAAATCAGAAATATATATTTCAGTTGAACATGTTAAACACATTTCTCTCTCTCTCTCTCTCTCTCTCTCTCTCTCTCTCTCTCTCTCTCTCTCTCTCTCTCTCTCTCTCTCTCTCTCTCCTCTCTCTCTCTCTCTCTCTCTCTCTCTCTCTCTCTCTCTCTCAGAGTTGAAGCCATTCTTGCAGCAACTGGTGGAAAAGGGGATCTTTTTGGTGCTTTTGTTGTTGCACAAATAATTTTGTTCTTTCATATAATAGAAATAAATGCATGTGTATATATAAATAAATTCAAGCTTGAATCATTCTCGAGTTTTGCCTTCTGATATCTGGCCATATCATTTAGTGACTGCATATGCTGCTTCCATCGTTATTTTATAATGAGCAAACTAGTTAAACTTAAGGAGGTTAATCAATACAACAGCATAACAGTATAATTCAAGAAACTAAGACTCACTCCACTTTTTCAGTTGTTTAAAGATTGATATACATTTTTTATTATTTTGTTTTGTGTAAATTAATTTTTTTCAAAATGCCTCTGATGCATTTTGAATAGAAAAAAACACATTTTATAAAAATACTCCTGAGATTAAATGTCTTTCAAACTATGTATGTACAAACTAAAAAACGAGGGTCCTGTAACCGGGTCCTAAAGCTGAAGCCTCCGATTGTGCAGGAATATACTATTGATTTTAAGTAGTGGATGTGTTGCTCTGAACAACTGTGACATTGGTTATTTTAACAAAAAGTTATCACACTTGCATAGATGGGTCATTTTAGACCCATGTGTGTAAACTTGATGTATTAACACAAAATATTAAATTACAATTTTTTATTTGTGACCAAGATATTTTATAAACTCATAAAACCTGTACAGAAGGGGAAGTGAGAGATTAACTAATAATATAAGAGAAATATAAAAATATAGTTTTAAGGTACATTGTTTACTTGCACTACCATTTCATTAACTTACAAAACCAGTGAGCAATGCAGAGGTAACGTCTTGTCTAATACAGCTGTTAAGGGAGTGATCGTGATTTAGACCATTCCAAGCCTGCCAAAGCGTCACAATTTAACTGCAACAATAATCTGTAGCGTCACACCTCTACACAAATAACCTCATCTTTTATTATAAACCAATAACTATGATAACAACCGTAAACATATTTCCGTCAGGAAGCAGCGCCTTTTTGCGGATGCGTACAACAAATCGAGTCACGTGCTGTAGTTGGACATGGGCGTGGCTTACAACGTCACACTTGGGTGGGCGTGGCTTCTGACATCACACTTGGATGTGGGCCGGGTTGGATATCCACCGCAGGATGCAGCGAGCTGTACTTGCCCCCCCCCGGGAGAGTGTCGGCGCCCCCCCCGGGGGGCGCGCCCCACCGGTTGAGAACCACTGTACTATACTATATTTCAATATTCAATATTTGCATTTAGAAAGATTAGATCATTATAGCAAAGACTAGAATAACACTTTGATTATAGTCAATAAATACAGTGTTCTTATTGGAATTATCGTAACATTAGTTGCCACTTTTCCCCAAATAAGAGCACGCCACATAATGAAATCGTTAATTTTAGTCTATAACGTTTCTAGATTATTTTTAGCAAAAGTCAGAGTGACTTTTTTTAAACGGTTTAAAATCCCCTTTACTAATAATCCTCTCAATTGCAGCATCTCCTATATTTTCTCAGTAAATCCATGATATGGTGAAGTCAGCAAGATTATGACACTTTTAAACTGTGTATTAAATACAAATAAATCTATTCTACTTACACTATTAATGTTTTAAACGCATGGTCAACGTCTCGTATCTCCAACTATGTTTTTTAAGGAAAATGTGTGTTTTTCCCCAAAAAAAAATAAAAAAGAATTATACGAACCAATTTTGGTTCTACAGCCGTTTTCAGGTAAATGGGACACATATTTCCATCTAGTCTGTGCTTGGATAATATAACTGCGTAAAAGTGCGCAAAGTGTCAAATAATAACTTTATAAATACAGACACACTAGCAGACACACAGACACACTGTTCGTTCGTTGGCCAGAGGAGCACTGGCCCCCCGACTGAGCCTGGGTTCTCCCAAGGTTTTTTTCTCCATTCTGTCACTGATGGAGTTTCGGTTCCTTGCCACTGTCGCCTTTTTCCTTTCTTCACCTTTGTCGCCATTGGCTTTTGTCTTGCTTAGTTGGGGACATTTAATTTTGAATTTAACAATACTATTACAACATTATTTTCCTGTTATCTCTGTAAAGCTGCTTTGAAACAATCTGTATTGTAAAAAGCGCTATATAAATAAATGTGACTTGACTAGCGCGGTGGTTCTCAACCGGAGGGCCGTTGCCCAGGGGTCCTCAGTGATCTTACAGGGGTCAGCGAGATAACTTAAAAATCAATTTAAATATATTCATATACATTACTTTTATTATTAATACATTACATTATTTTTTTTTTTTTAAGTTTTGGAACCAGTAATAGCATGCTTTGTTTTTAGTTTCAGAAAACCATTTAATTAGCCTACATTATATTCAAAAGCTGTAGCATATCTGTATTATATTAGATTAGATTGAAAAACCTTAACTTGCATTCCAGTACTTGAGTAGTAACCACGCCCACGGGTTTATATTTGACCAATCAAATGTTGATATTCAAATTAGGTAGCCTATATTACAACATTTCAACATCACCCACCATTGCAATTTAAAACATAAAACACTATACATCAAAAAGCGTATTTGTCCGATTTTTGGCTAATGTCCCCCTTTTGCTGACTTCGCCCTATAAGATTTACATTTTTATGTATAATTTTATCTAGATTATTTTCAATGGAAGGCAGTTGATCACCGTGATCACTAGTTAACAGCAGAGGGCGCCACATACCAACGTATTATATAGAAACCATCCAACAATATTAGAATATGACATTCACTTTATTTAAAAAAGCATCTGTGTTCTATACTTTTTTTTCTTCACATTTCATGACATGAAACATCCACATTCCACATTCAGTGAAACATGTGTCTACACCCCAACATATAACTCCAAGGACAAACTAAGTAAATGTTTAAATAACAATGTAATACTATAAATTAGTATATTAGATAGCCTATATTTGCTTCACTTATGTTAGAAGTGAAACCATTTCATGATTTTTTCCCCCTAAATTATGACTTAACAGCACTATTAGAAAAAAAGTTATCATTTATGTAATTATTTAACCATTCATATGTCTGAAGGATATGTTGTTTCATTCGTTGAAAACACATTTTCATACACAAACATTGTATTTAGTGCAATAGCTCTGAACTTTTTGTCTCAAAAACGACATACTGACAAAGCCAATACTGGATTATATTCTACATTACTATAAAATAACATGACAATTTAAGGCATCTCGCAACATCCCAGGACATTTACTGAGGGTCCCTAGTGGACCCCGGGACCCTGGTTTAGAACCACTGCTCTGGATGACTTTGACATGCTAATTGTATGATAATGGTTACATTTCTTTATTGTTTTGTTTCAGCATCATAAAGAATCCATATGCTTTGTCACAGTCATAAAAATAAACACTTTTTTTAATCAGCACACAAAATATATGATGAAAGAAAATAAAGAAATAAAAAAACACCTATAAAACAGAAGTAGCTATTGCTCTGTGCTTTATTGCTGTGCAGTGTTTCTATTTAAAATAACAAAAAGGTGTTTTCTTTCAACCCATTTTGCCTCTCTGTTGTGGTATTAAAAACATAATAAGACCGAAATCTATAAGAAAGATCTGAATTTTGTTGTATCCTTGTCTACTAAAATAAAAAAAAATAAAAAAATAACCCTCTTTCAAGTGAGCTGTCAATGCTTGACTATAAAACGCTCCGCCACTCCGACGTCAAAGCCTACTCACACACCGCTGGTAAAAGCTTCTGCTGTCGTTCCGCGAAAAAAATAGTCCCACATTTATCGAATTCAAAGATAAATACAGCATATCTGCTAAGCCAATTAAGCCTAATTATGGTTTCAAATAAGACATTGGGTTTTACATTTGATGTGTGAGGTCGATTTAATACGCAATCAACCGTCTTTTCGTTTGGCGGGAAATTTTACTAGCGCAGTCATACGTCAGTGGGCGCAGCTTGAGCTCAGGAGCTCCTGAACTTATTCATCCTGCCACTGTCACACTAGCGATCAGTCTGTCCGGCATCTGAGAGGTGCACAAGCGCGCAGCCTTCATCACATTTTACATCACTTTCCATTTGACCGCGACTCTGATTCCACTTATGCGTCAAGCGACTGGAGTAATCTGTTGGATTTTAATTCTTGCTCCTTATTTTTTATTGTCTTTTCATTGCATTGCGTCTCGAAAGAAGCCATTCTGAAGCTGCATTTGTAAAATACACGGTAGGTATCCGGTGTCTGATATTGCATGTAGACTTAAAGAGAAGCATGCATTTGTGATAGTATGCAAATATCTTTTCTTTTGTGCGATTATCTTTTCTTTTGGAATTTTGCATGTTGCACGCTCAAAAAACAACAACAACAACAACAACACTAGAATCAGGGATGCTTTGAAATGTTTTGTTATTAACCCCGCTTTGGGATTCATCCGCTCTCTTTTTACACATGCTGTGTTTTAGTTGCATTATTTACCTCATTTTCCCACCCCATGCATGTCATGCGTAGTCTAAATATGTGCACTTTAGGTGAACGTTGCATATGCACTATGCTAATTTCATTTTTTTTTCCCCCACAAGTGTCAAAATGCCGGTGAGTGCGAGTTTGGCGTATAAAAACTACGATTACGACTACGACTCCATCCAGCCATATTTCTACTTCGACAATGAAGATGAGGATTTCTATCACCATCAGCAAGGACAGACTCAACCTCCAGCTCCCAGCGAGGACATTTGGAAGAAATTCGAGCTTCTGCCCACACCGCCCCTCTCGCCCAGCCGGAGACAGTCGCTCTCCACCGCCGAACAGCTGGAGATGGTCAGCGAGTTCCTGGGAGACGACGTGGTCAACCAGAGCTTCATCTGCGACGCGGACTACTCCCAGTCCTTCATCAAGTCCATTATCATCCAGGACTGCATGTGGAGCGGCTTTTCCGCCGCTGCCAAGTTGGAGAAAGTGGTTTCCGAGAGACTCAAGTCCCTGCATGCTGCGAGGAAGGAACTGATTTCTGACAGCAGCTCGAATCGACTCAATGCAAGTTATTTGCAGGATCTGAGCACCTCTGCATCAGAATGCATCGATCCCTCTGTGGTCTTCCCTTATCCCCTCACTGAATCCGGCAAAACCAGCGCGGTTGCACCATCGCAGCCCATGCTGGTCCTGGACACTCCACCTAACAGCTCCAGCAGCAGTGGCAGCGATTCAGGTATGTAATGCATTATGTCATGTAGACCTCTGTGACACGCATGATCTAGCTGGTATCCGCATGTGTGAGTGCTTTCATTTAAGTGACCTTTACTTGTTAAAGGTGAGGTGGTGTGCTGGTACCCTTGATGCAAGTTGTAGTTGCATAAGATCTCTCAGTCTCCACCTCCCCCCTGCTCGACCCGAGTCAGATCTGTAGGAAAGTCTGCAATGTTCAAATATCAGCTGACGGGGAAAGTGGGAGGGGACTGGAATGCAGATCCCCCCCCCCCCCCCCCCCACCACCACCCCACCCTTTGTGGAAAGCCACATGCCAAATTCCATTATATTCCCATTCTGCTGTAGTATGGGGGTTTATTTATTTAAATGAACTGATGTTTAAAGTTAATAATTCTCTTGTTTTTATGCAATTGCAGAAGATGATGAAGAAGAGGAGGAGGAGGAAGAAGAGGAGGAGGAGGAAGAGGAAGAAGAAGAGGAAGAAATTGATGTGGTGACAGTGGAAAAGCGACAGAAAAGGAGTGAGACGGAGGTGTCAGATTCGAGGCACCCCAGTCCCCTGGTGTTGAAGCGCTGTCACGTCTCCACCCACCAGCACAACTACGCCGCCCACCCCTCCACACGGCATGACCAGCCGGCTGTCAAGAGGCTACGACTGGAAACCAGCAGCAGCAGCAGCAACAGGCACGTGAAGCAACGCAAGTGCTCGAGTCCCCGAACGTCGGATTCTGAGGACAATGACAAACGCAGGACTCACAATGTGCTGGAGCGCCAGCGAAGAAACGAACTCAAACTCAGCTTTTTTGCACTACGGGATGAGATTCCCGAGGTTGCAAACAACGAGAAAGCCGCTAAAGTGGTTATCCTAAAGAAGGCGACGGAGTGCATCCACAGCATGCAGAGGGATGAGCAGAGGCTGCTGTCCATCAAGGAACAGCTGAGGCGAAAGAGCGAACAGTTAAAACACAGGCTGCAGCAGCTGCGGAGTTCACATTAATACATCTGTGTCACAAGAGTTAAAGCAAAAAGACTCCCCCCCCCCCCCCCCCCAGCTTTTTTATGCAAGTTAAAGACTGTTGCTGTGTATAGTTGTGATGTTGCATGTCCAATGCATTCTTTTTCTTTTAAATATTGTCAGTTCTTTCCATGTTCGAAACTGCCGAAGTTTAAAATTTAAGGTGGTTAAAATAATTTGTATTTAAGTCATTTATTTTTATTAAGAAAATAAGAAAAAATAGGGCCGCACAACCCTAAAGTAAAAATCTTTTGTATGTTTTTGTATATACTGAATTAATATTTCCTATGAAAGGTATTTTTGGATCTGTATCAGCTACTGTGTTCTCATAAACCATATTATGTTTCACTATATGGTTTTTCCATGTTTTCATCATAAATGAATTTCTTTCTGAACTTGACTCTTTTGGTCTCTTTGTGCTGATCTCCTCATTCACTGAGTTCAGACACTGTTTGGGCAGTATTCATTCAGAGAAATTTGATATTTGCTTGTTAGTTTACCAAGTATGATACTGTAACTTTGTTTTACATCACAAATTGTTAATCATTTCAGGGATTTTCCAAGTTATAAAGGTCAGTAAGTTTTTACCCGTCTAAAATGAAATGTATAATTGCACTTTCTTGCATGAAATCAACATAGAAAAGTGCACACAAAACAAAAATATTCAATTTCATCCCCACCCAGCTACATTTCAGCTAGTTGAGCTCTTTCATATTTTGCATTCAATAAGCAACAGTGCCCCAAAATGAAAGGCAATGCGAAGTTATTGTAAGGACTGCTGCCTGGAAGCCCAGCAGAAGGGAGTTTTGACAGAAAGAGAAGCCACTTTCAGATGATTCACCTCAGATTTTAGAGGTGATGATGATGAGTCACATGCCACAGCCCTCAATAGTTTAGAAGCAGGACTAGAGCATCTGTCATGGATGTGGCAAAGCTCTGCTAATGCAGTCTGAGCTGTTTACTTGAGCTGCAAACCACTCAGAAATCAGTGCAGCAACACTGCAGGTATAACTGTGGACGGTGTGAATTATACCTTTTAGATTTTTAAATGAGTTTTAAAAGGAAATTTTAAAGGAGTAGGCTAGTTCACTTAAAAATTAAAACTGTCATAATTTACTCACTTTCAAGTTGTTTCAAACCTGTATGAGCTTATTTCTTCTGCTGAACACAAAATATTATATTTTTTTTAATAATATCGGTACCAAACAATGGACGCCATTGACTTTCATAGTAGGCTATTTTTTTCCTACTAAGTCAATGGAGTAGCCTACGTGAACTGTCTGGTTGCTGACATTCTTCAAAATATCTTCCTTTGTGTTCAGCAGAACAGAAGATAGAAATTCATACAGGTTTGAAACAACTTGACGGTGAGTAAATGATGACAGAATTTAAATTTTTAAGTGAACTAATTGATTTAAGGTTTAATATTTTTAATATTTAATCTTATTATTTTTGCCGACAATAATATTTTCAACAGCCGTATAAATCAACGATAAATCGTTAAATATTGACACGTATTGAATACGATTCAGCTCGATCTACCTCAGGCGAACGCGATTTCTTTTCGTAAACAACTATTTTCAGTCACGTGACTACATCAGTGTCGTGTTCATTTTACATCTGTTTCAAGGTTTCAAGTCATGAATATTTAGATCAAAAGAACATAAATATGTGAACTTTGATCCACATACAGCACCTCCTGCAGTAAACAATAAATAGCAGGACATTCTTAAAAAACGTAACGTGAAAAAAAACCCCACTTAAAGTAGCCCAACCTTCTAAAACAGCTAGCCTACATTAAAAGATCAAATCGCTAATGGTATTATTATGGAGCATATCATATCTTATTTATCTTTGTTATTTGTTCTTCTGTTCATTTGATATTTTATTTATGAATGGATTCTGTTGTTTTCATTAAACTGTTGGCTGACAATAAATCACAGTTAACTAATCTTAATTGTCTTGCTTGTAAAATGCTGTAGTTAGGCATTGGTCTTATTTCACCAAGGTCTACTCACTTTAAAATTTTACTATTTTTTAAAAATAGTATGCACCATTAGGTGTATATATTTGAAAATATAGACCTGAATTTCAGGTGTATATAGACCTGAAAATTTACATCCGCTTCGAACATCCCCATGATAACTTTTAACTCTAAATCCACTTCACCAGATAATGACACGATGACACCGAATATAGGCTTAAACCGCAAAAAGGAAGTGTAAAGATGAATTTGTCTTACATTGATTGTGCAACCCTAGTAAAAATAACTGGCGGGCAAACCTCATTTGCCCTCAAATTGGGTGTTCCTATAAAGGTGTGACGTCAAGCGAAAACTAGATAGCACACGTACGTCTGCAAGATGTCTAGTTAAGATCACTTCATCTGGAAAGCATCTGCTGTTTGCTAACATCTAATAGACGTCTTTAAGATGGCAATGTTTAATGTTGAAGTGTAGGGCATAACAAGGACATTCGAAACTTCGCCCCGAGCCACCTTAATATTTATTTGCTGACAATAATGTTTTTAAAATATATAGGCCCTATATATTTTATTATAAATCAACAATAAACTGTTAAATAATGACAGTGTTTATGTTTTAACAACGTCCCATACTATTCTATTTGATCTGTTGCTATGGTTACTTCAATTGAACGCCATTTCGGTTAATATTTAATATTTTAATACTATATTAGTAAATATAATACTAAAATGTTTGAAACTCTATATGACGCCTCATAATTCACACCTTATTTGTAACATGTGTATAGCCTACATTAGATGCCTATAGCCTGTGTGTTTTTCATAGCAAATTCCTGTTAATATAAACGTCTGATTATAAAGCATTTTATATGTTGTTGTTGTTGATGATGATGATGATGATGATGATGATGATGATGATGATGATGATGATTTAGCTGTATCAGCCAGTTCAGACAATTCCTTCATCAAAGAGCATTCTTGTCACAGAAAAGCTTTGCACTCTTTCTCCTTTGTCAAAATGCTGAGTGCTGAGCTCTATTAAATGGAATAACTGTCTTTTGCACGAATCTATGTCCTATAACAAAGCTGTGATTTTCCCCGACGCAGCTGTATTAGGGCAATGTGACGTCATCGACTGTATGTGACTGTATCCAGCGCGTGCCGCGGAGCGCGTGCTCTGAGCACATGGAAAAGGGCTCGAGACAAAGTGCCCAAAGAATAACCACACACCTGAAAAGGAATATCAGTTACAACTTAATCAAATCTGGAGCAAAAGGGGTAGGTGTTGCATTATTTTCCATTGCACTGCGATATTATTATTTTTTAAGCACACACGTGTTCATCTTATTATTGATGCATAACATTGATTATTTGACAATAGGGTATATGTGCATGGCATTAGAAATGTTAGATATATTCTGGTTTAAGGGTTTTATAATACCTATTCATATCAAGCAATAGGAATGCATTGTTTATAAGCTAATAAGTCTAATGTATGTCAGACTCCTTGTATAGAAATAAAGAGCAATTTTATATTCTCACCTGCAAAATGTAAAAGAAAAGGCTATTAATCTTGTAACAAAAATGTTTTTTTTTTTCAATCCAGTGTTATTTTCTTTACAATTTTAAGTTATATTAGTCTATGTCTGCTGTTAATCTGAGATTTTATTTATTCTATTTGATTTATGTTTGATCAGGAGTTAAATTTATTATCCATTATCTGTCATTTCGTATGTATAGATTGCTTAAACTTTGATACCAAAAATGTTTTTTGACTGCCAACAGCTGCAATTTGTTTGATCGAGTTCCTTTTGTCTATATGTCATTTCACAAAGAGGTTGTGTGCAGCCATATTGCACCACTACGCTTTCATTGTTTTATATAAAATGATTCCCTCTGCATTAAAATATTCTTCATAGCATTTCATTAGGATGTGCTGATTCATCTATTTTTTACCGTCCTAACGTAAACCTTAATCTACCATATTATATATTCTGAGAAATGGTTGTAAGCATGTTGCATTAAAAAACAGGTATGAACAAAGCATGTTTCATCTCCAGCTTAGCGCATAATAATTTTGTAGACAATTTAGAATGCATTGATTGTTTAATTCTGTGCATTTCAGGTGAGTTTGTAAATCTTTGCAGAATAGACGTCATCTTTTTCTGTATCTGTTTTGTCAGCTGATATACGTGCATGCATGCAGAGACATTGCAAAGTTGACTAACAGGTGTATGTTGTTAAGGTGTGGGGCAAAGGTTGGCACATATTTGTACAGTATGCATTATACATTTTTTTCTGCAATATTAAACACGCAGAGTGTACATTAAAATAGCTGTGTGCAAAGAGGAACACCATGTCTAATACGTTTAGGCTCATTCATATAAGTGTTCTATTACAGAATAAGTAAGCAGTTGCTTGTAAGCAGAAAGAAATTGGTTCCCCTCTCCAGAGTCACATGGTTCCCCTTGGCAATGACTGAGGGAGGTAGACCACACACTAACACAGTCAAGGTCTGTCCTGGCCTCAGGGTTAGTCTGAGACAGAGGCAAATCCTGGAGTGAAGACCACATGTCAGTTGTTTTTGCTGGGAATATAAATGTAAATACAAGACGCCTCAGATAGGACTGAAATAATAAGCTATTATATATAATAGCTAATAGACATTCTCTTGACAGACACTTTTTATCTGCACTTTGGTGTGTCATTTGAATACCTTCTTGTCTTGTTGGATTCCCTAAGTTTATGCATGCAGATTAAATGTACTGCCAAACTTTGAACAAACCCCTAACTGGAATTCACTAGTTCGTCTGTCCATTCTGCCTTAAAGGTTAATGGTAAACTAACTTGGCTTGCTGGCCTTGGAGGAGGCTCGAACCCAAGGCTCGGGTTGAGTGCCGAGTTAAGTCAAGTCAAGTCACCTTTATTTATATAGCGCTTTTTACAATACAGATTGTTTCAAAGCAGCTTTACAGAGATAAAACCCCTCTATGATGGATTTGCGCATAAGAGGATAGAGATAGTATACTGGAGGAGGACGGCTGCCGGAAGAATTTGTCAATGGGATGACGTGGTGTCTGCTGCTTATATAGTATGCTCGTAATGAATGTCTGAATGTTTAGGCTCCTCCCGAACCTACGTTTGGAACTTCATGTATTAAACTTTGGTGCTTTGTATGAGATTGCAGCATGTTGAGGAAAGGTGTACTATTACTATTCTATTTGACCAGACTTATGGTTTTCATCCAGTGGACCATAAAATGGGAGATAAAATCTCAGATACACTTTCAGGGAAAATCAAAGAACAAACTGGTGTGACGTCATTCCAAACAAAATCAGCCCTAAACAAAGTTCGTTTGGAGTTCGAAACAGCTTGCCGAAGCGAACTTTCTGGAAAAGTTTGCTCTAGATTGTGAAGTACCTTTGGTCTATGGCGATGACACAATCCGGTTGTTAAGTCGTGACGTAAGCGCTCTCCGATAATAGTGTTTCCGGGTCCAAAGGCCGGGTCCTCTCTACGTACCTACCGCTTTCGCCGGAGTTTTAACGTGTTCCCTTGTTGTTTAAATAGATCGGAGTTAAAAAAAACAAGTGACATTTAACTGTCATCTACCGCTTTCCCTGTGACGAGAAAGATAAGAGAAAATGGCGGCAGTTGATTAGGTAAGTTACAAATCTTGAACGAATAAAGAAACTTTGGCGCCAGTGGGTGCTATCCCTTAATCCCTAGTAACACCCACTGGCACTGAAGCGAAAAAAGCCCTTTAAGGTTTTATGTAGTCTAGGATCTGAAAGACGAGCGGAGCGCTTGGGCCCGGAAGAGGCTAAACGTCACGCGTGACGTCAGACTAAACAACCGAATAGGTACCGTAGGTGTACTCTGGGTCTTCGCCTTCTTTGATGTAAAAAAACTCACAATTGTATAATTGTGGCGGCTCAGTTTACCGCTAACATTTAACTTTGTATTGCACCCTTTTTAAAAACCTTCATCTGATCTTTATTAGTGCATCTGTTTTGGGGAACAAAGTCTATTAAACTTAGTTCTGTGTGTAACTTTTGCTATGTGACGTATGAAAGTGGACTCCAAGAACTCTGTTGAACTGCTGTGTAGATAAATTGGATCCATCAGCTGTTATAGGCTGTGAGAGAGGGTGGAACAGGCTCCTTTGGCAACACAGAGGCTGGCCTGTTTTCGTTCTTTGGATGATTTTCCATGTGTTATGTAATCCCTCCCCCACTTTGGAATGGAGGTCTCCACTGCGGCAAGATCTGAGCACACTGCAGAACTGTCTTTGTCTTTGCCGTCTCTTTCTTTAACCTCTTCCCCCTTAACTCTGGCCCCTGTAAACAATGACATCACTTCCTGCTGACATCACTCTTCTCTCTGCCTATAGCCATATTAGTTGTCATCTGCTCACATACTGGTCTCTTCCTCTAACTTCTTTCTACTGCTTTTATGCTAAGACTGGATGATATAGTAAAACAATATATCTCAATAGTTTTTGTTCTTTTCACAAAACTTTTCACAGTTTATCCTCAAGGCTTTAATAAGTTATAAAGCCTGTTTTCACAATACTGACATAATACTAATTATTTAACTGAATCACAGAAATTAACTTTCAGCTTAAAGGGTTACTTTGCCCAAAACTGAACATTCTGTCATCATTCACTCATGTCTTTCCAAACCCATAAGACTTTTAAATCCATAAGATCGAAAAATAAATCCTTAAAGGGGGGGGTGAAATACTCAGTTTCACTCAATGTCATGTTAATCTTGAGTACCTATAGAGTAGTATTGCATCCTTCATATCTCCAAAAAGTCTTTAGTTTTATTATATTTATAAAAGAAAAATAGGCTGTACCGAGTCTTTCCGGAAAAACCCGAGCGGGTGGAGGCGTGCCGTGTGGGCGGGAGCGCGCAAAGCTTTTGCGTGTGTTGTAAACAGACAGACTCGTGGTTTATGAGGACATGATTTAGTTTTACAATAAACAAACTGACACCTACAGTGGCCAGCTAAACAACTGTATTTAAACACACAAACACACACACACACACACACACACCATACATCGCATGCTCCATCGATACATTAACTGTACGTGATCATGTTGTTTACTTGCTGTGCTTAACGTTACACGCCGATAGTTAACAACACACAGACATTTGAAGCAGTTTTACTCACCGCCTGCTGTTCCGTGAACCTTTATCGTTGGGACTGCTCCATATTTAAGTATTAGGCGATCTGCAAATCGTCGAACTGTGCCTTGTTTATAAAACTATTAGCAGCTACCGCCGAAATGAAGGGAACAAACAAGAACACAATTGCGCAACTCCGTTGCTGCTCTGGAAAAACAAAATCCATCCACAGGTCCCTTAACTCTGGGTTCTTTGGACATTTGTGCAGTGTTGTCTTGCCCTGGCAACCAAAAACACACTTTTTGGTGCCATTGTTTTGATTGCAACGCAGCAGAGCACAGCGCTCTGATGGACGCTCTCGCACGCACTAGGCTACAGATGCGCGCGCGCTCTTCCGGGAGAAGTGCCTTAAGACCCGTATAAGGAAATTCCACCCACTCTGACGTCACGTAGTTACATATTCGAAAAAAACTCTCCGAAACTTGTGACAAACCGGAAGGAGTATTTTTGGAACAGAAATACTCCATCAAACTTACAACTTCATTTTTGAAACTTTGTCCATGTTTACCATGGTAATCCAACTCTTTAACAGTGTAAAAAACTCACTATGCATGAAACAGCATTTCACCCCCCCTTTAAGAATTGAGTGGTTTAGTCCAAATTTTCTGAAGAGACACGATCGTTGTTTTTGTTACTGAAGTTAATAACAGTGACAATGCTAAAACGCGAGACCCAAGCAAAAGGAATGATTGAAAAACTACAGTTACAAATTTCTTTAGGAAACTTAGGGCTTTTATTAAATTATGTTTTATCAACAAAGTTCGGGAGGAGCACGCTCACATAATTAACATGAGTGGAGAGCACTCAGCAATCAACGATAAGAGGTGTATAAACAGTATATTCAGCAGTCTCACCTCAATTCGTTGACAGTTTAGCAGCATCCCTCCACCACCCCTTCTCCACACTTCTAGTCCTAACCATTTACATACAGGGGGGAGTACTCTGGGTTCGGGCCGAACTCGGAGCTCGGAGCCCTCCCCCCGGACCGCACACCAAATACGCATTAAACTTTACTCCCTTTAATTGGATGTAAGTGTGAACTCGTGAAACAGGGCGTTAATGGGAGTGGAAAGTTCTGCACATAATCTACTGACGACGCACAAATTAAAGAAGACAGACACAACCAGATCTACCAAGAGCAGCACAAATTAGACGGTAAATAATGGTGCAAATACCAGTAAATTGACTAGCGCAAACCTTAGAAAATCACCTTGTATAAATCATTTAAATACTCTCCTCCCATAAATTTTGTATCTGAAAGGGAAACTTCTACAAATGCATATGCAATACAGTCAGCCGCAAAAATAACAGTGTCCACACCTTTTGAATGCTAATTTTTCACTGCCTGTCTTTCGTAAATTTAGTAAACACTAAAAGAGGGTTTGCGCTGGCGCAAGCTGTTAGTAAATCTGGCCCTATGTGAATTAAAATAAATACACTATTCATGAATTTATAACTTTATATCAACAGCAAAAAAAATTGAACATATCATGATGCAAGCATGCTCTCTCTCTCTCTCTCTCTCTCTTTGAATCAGTTGCCCTCTCCCTTTTCTCACTCTTTCCATCAGACGGCAGTGACGGTGGTGGCGGCGTCTGTGTTTTGCCTGGCCCTGCTGACCCCCGTTGCTGTCAACCTGCCAAGCGGCTTTCTGCTTTTTCTCGGGTTGTGTTAGCTATGTGAGAGCTGGCGTTCACAGAGTGCATTCTAGGTATAAAAACAGCACTAGCAAATTAAACCCTCCAGATTTACACACTTAAAGAGACATGTTTGGACCACCAGAGTTCAGGACTCCCGCTGTAAGCCTGCTCATTTACAGTCTGGGAGCGCAAGGCACCTCTGTGAATATTTAAGCAGACCTCCCCAATACAAACATGCAGACGCATACAGTACATGCGCGAAAGCACACGCCTGTCTTCTCAAACAGATGTTGAGGAACCAGTCTGTGATGTCAGACTCTACTCCAAAAACAAGCTTGTTTTCAGAATTATAGACTGAATTATGTTAATGTACTTAGGGTTCAACACTAAGGATTTTGTCTTCTGGCCCAGTTAGGCCAAACATTTCACTGGCCTCGTTCTAAGAAAGAAAAAAAAAACTAAAAATGTTATTGTTGTGTTTGAGCCATTTAATTCCAAAAACTACTAGCCTAAATAATATAATATTCAAACAGTCAGTAATAATAGTACAAATGTAATAGTATAAATGAAAGCAGTAGAACAAATATATATATATTTTTTAAATATACTATGCTTTATGTTTTTCCTGTAGGCTAGATATAACAGTAGTATTCAGATATAGAAATTGAAATATCAAATATAAAATAATACTGCAGAGGCTTTACTGTTTAAATTAAAAATAGATTAGAATTAAAGTTATTTAGTGAAGAGGAGTAAGTGGTTTTCTCTTCTTCTTTGATTATAAATGGGATAGTTCACCCAAAAATGAAAATTCAGTCATCATTTACTCACCCCCATGTTGCTACAAATCCATAAGACTTTTGTTCATCTTTGAAACACAAATATATGTTTAATACAATCTGAACCAGTTCTGTACTCTCCATTGACAGTCCACACAACTACCAATTTGACGCTTCAAAAAGTTCATAAAGAGATTGCAAAACTAATACACATGAATTGAGTGGTTTAGTCCAAATTTTCTGAAGAGACACAACTGCTTTATATGATGAACAGCTTTTATTCACATATAAACATTGATTAGTGAACATAAACAGAAGCTCAAACGATCCTGCTTGACACATGAGAACAATTGGTTCTATCAGAAGTTAAATTGTGGTGCGTAACACATGAGAATGAACCGCATTGGTTCTGGCAGGTCAAGCAAGCATGCTTGAGCTTCCGTTTATCATAACTGATGTGTGCATTTATGAATGTTTAAATTTGAATGTGTTCATCATATAGTTTTCATGTCTTCTTGGACTAAACCACTCATATGCATTAGTTTTACGATCTCTTTATGAACTTTTTAAAGCCTCAACGTGTTACCTGTAGTTGCGTAGCTGTCAATGGAGGGACAGAAATCACTCTAATTTTATAAAAAAATATCTTCATTTGTGTTTCGAAGATGAACGAAAAGTCTTATGGGTTTGGTACGACATGAGTGTGAGTAATTAATGACATCATTTTTTGGGTGAACTATCCCTTTAAGGACCCAGACAGTAGCAGCAGATATGCTGTCCCTATTAGAGCTAATGCACAGGTCCAGTGTCATTGCCTCGCCAAGGCATTTTTACATATTTGTGTGTATTTGTCAGTTCAAGAGCAAGAAGATGCGAAGTCAATTCGGTATTTGCACACAGCTTTCTGTGCGTCCTTATTGTCAAGCCCCGAGACTCTCTACTATGTGATCTGTGATGTGTCAGTACTCTGCAGTAGAGACTATTTATGTCTGTCTCGGGCTTAAATGAAAGGGTATTTGTATATGCAATAGGTACCTCAGTGTAAGGGATGACTGTTGAGTGTAAGCTGCTAAAGACTTAGTATAGACTAGCGCTTGTGACAGTATGTAAGCAGCTCAAACAGACTCAGACACACACACGCAACAATTCCAAGCAATATGGAAATACCTAAGGACTATTTGTGCTTGAGCTTAAGTAAATGATTTGATTTTCCACTGTTATATTCACGAATGAGGAACCAGGTAAGAAAATAAACAGCCTAGTGATTGGACACATGATTTCATTTCTGATTGCATTTGAATTCTTGTAAACAAAAGCTTCTTTTTAAATATATTGGCATTATACCGGTTATTTTTAAAAATGAAAAACAGCAACTGGTGTTTGAAGAATAGGCAGGCATCTGATGCCTGACCTGGGATGACCTGACTGTGAGTGCTGTGGGATTAGTTTATAGAGATTTGAGCTTCAGCACACATGCTCTGACTGTTTTAACACCGCAAGCATAAGCAGCGTGTAAGTGAAGCAGCAGCGTATCCGAAACAGCAGGCTCCTGTCAGTCTGGTCTCATGGTTAATATTTTGGTATCAGTACGTTACGTTTTCAGGTGCAAAACTTACATTTTTGTTTGCTTGGAAAGATGGCGAAACGTACAATATAGACTTACTGACAACATTTAAACGTAAACATTATCATGTATTTACAGCTAAAAACGTAAAATATTTATGAATCTTTACGAATTTATGAATAAAAATGTACGAATTTGTATTCATTTCACATTAAAATGCACATCACCCAAAACTCGGGATGACGCAATCTGTGACAAAGCAGGTGAGAACCAATGAGCGTTTGATATCACTGCCGTAAATTGTGTTTTAAGCTTAAGCTTCATGAGGCGGCAATTTTTTAAATGTCTAATTAGTGCAGGATTTGACTGCAGTCGCTGTTGAGAATGGAGATTTGTTTTATTGTTTAATTTGAGTCTGTCCCTTGCAAAAATTTGGATTCTAAAGATATGGATTAGCGCGTAAATAAAATGATTTAAATGATTGCGTTTTTGACATATTTTATGGTTCTATTACAAGTTACAACATAGGACTGTACTGAGAAAACACCTTAGTATTTAAAAAAAACTAAGAAATATACTGTTGGACTGCAGAATAAAAATGTAGGGTTTAATATAAAAATAAAAAAATATTTTGCTTTATAGTACAACTACTACTAAACTTAAAACTACTAAGATTAAAATACTAATATTTATGTCTTAAAGTAACACTAAGTAGTTTTTCAACCTTCATAATATATTTCCAAGACCCTTGTGATAGTACATCGACTTAAAATAAGTTAAATGACTCGTCTACCATAGCCTGACGTGGTCTGTATCGCTTTTACGTAACTTCGGGGTTCGGTAGGAACCCATGCACAAAAAGAACTACAAAATTCGAACTGCTTTACGTCAAGCGCTACAATAGTCATTATTTCGTTTTTCTTAGTTTCTGATGTCACAATACAACATCCTTTCATGAGATCATGTAACATACTCTACCTTGTCTGTGGACATCGTTCATTCTAAGCCGGTGCTGGATAAACAGCGAGCATGCATGCGACGGTAGGCTAGATTATTTACGACAGCGACAATGGACAATTTTGTTTCCAACCAGTAGGGTGACCGAAGAGGAAAATTTACTTGGTGTTACTTTAATTTCTTCATTTTCAAACAAACCAACAAAAAACCTTTATTTTAGCGTTGTACTGTGTTCATTTACATGTGAGCTTTAAATGAACCAGCATTTCAATGTCTCAATCTGAAACCCGCATTTACTTAATAAAATCAGACTTTTCGCAAACTGCTTATATCATCTGAATAGAATCTGGTTATGCACTCATCGCTATATATGTAGGACTTGCATCAAACTCAACTGTAACGCGTGTGTGCAGGCAAACTGACGAAAACACAGAAGAATACAATTCCAATACAAGGTTTAATATAATAATCCAAACAGGTAGAGATTCAAACAGGTAGGGGTATTCACACACATAACTAAAACAAGACCCGACAAACTCAAAGGAACACAATTGAACTTAAATACTAAAGATAACGAGATGAACACAGGTGAACCAAACCAACTAATCACATTCACCATAGGAACTAAAGAGTGGCGGGAATCTAGACAAAGGAAAACAAAAATTAATGAAATACAAACTAAGAGTGCATGAAACTAAGGAGCTGTTTTCACAACATCGATGACATCACGATGACATCACGCACATTCGTATTAAGTGTTTAATCTAAAGTGTTTTCATCGCCATCTAATGGCCTGGCAACAGAATACAGCGCTTTTAGTCGTTTTCGTGGATCTGTGTGAATGGGGATCGTTTTAAAATGGTGTTATCTAAATACGGAAAACTCAAAGTAAAAACGTCTCCGTTTTAAGCATATCGTTGTCGTTTAAACGTACCCTAAAACTAACCGAATATAATGATGACACCAACAGGCATCTTTTCTGAATAAATGGGTGAGTAGTTCATTGCGTAATTTGATGCTTTATATAAGCCTATTTTACAAAATTACACTTTCATGGCAATTTTTTGGCTTAGGTTTGGGTAGGCTACTGTAGTTTAGGGGTTGACCTTCAGGATAATTATTTTTCTTAAAATTGTGTTTTTTTTACAAATCATACGAATTCATAATAAAATAACCAACTTGTAAAATATTTACATTTTCTCATGAGAACGTGTTAGGCTTATAATGCATTTTTTTTGTGCAAAACTCTGATAGTCTCACAAACACTATAATTATGTGCACAGCAAAAATGCTGTAAACTGCTAATATGGCCTCAGAAATAAATACGGTTGGCTTATGTTTGTGGTGTGAAACAGGTTCCTCTGTACTTTTTAAGTTTATGAGCCAAATTGACATTTATTTGTTTACAAGAGCCACATTTGTTAAACGCCCTCTGAATGTGGATTGAATTTTGCTTTAAATTTGATCTTAAAAATTGTGAGATAACATTGCCACAGGCAGACACCCGCCCTTTCTCACGCCCTTTGACACAAAAAAATCAAGTTGTAACTCATCTCCTAATCTCCAAATCTCCTCTCCATTCATTCACCTGCGTGTAAACAGAATTTAGCCTTAAGTTTAGTTCTCATTGACCAGTCAGTTCCCATATGGGGCGTGTCATAGTGATGTAATTTGGAATGAAAATGAAAGTTACAACTGGCAAGGATGAAAACAAAGAACAGCCCTTGTAGGTCAAATGGGGACTCTGAACCGCAACATTGTCATAAAATAGGTGCATTAGGTTTGAGAAAAAAGGTGCAATGAAAGAGAAGAAGAGAGCGATTAAGAGACATATTGGTTAGATGTTGAATGGTTTGAATTCACTGAATAGTCTACTCTATTCAGGTAGACCTTCAGCACACACTGACACACTGCTTACATCTTTAAGACTCAGATTGAGTGTGAGTCAAACCAGTTGAAAGTCAGCAGCTGCGGAGGTTGAAAAGAGATGGATTGAAAAAGACCGATGATGGGCTGGTCTCACTGGTCCATTTTCCAGCTTCTGTTAATTTGTGAGTCATTGCTACTACAAACAGTGTGTTTGTTTCCCTGCCAACACACTGCGTGCCAGGACAACAGACACTGATGGACAAATAACTACACACTGACATGCAATATTAAACTAAAGAGTTATTCAAATCCAAATTGTACGATTGACCTACATAGATGGTGCACTAAAAAGGAAGGGCGGTTGAACACGACACCAGAGCATTTATCCATTTGGAAAGCTCAGGTATTAAACAAGTGGATGTTTTTAAGAACGTTGTTTCGATTGTTATGTACTATGGAACGGTAGCAGATAATTTGTTTGCTTTGGCCATGGCCTATACTTTTAGATTGTGGTGTTTACTATTACTAGTAATATTGCTCATTTATTTGAACATAAACATCAAACTTATGATCATTTAATCGGACATGAATTGTGCTGCTTAGGAAAGGCATTCTCTTACTTTTTCAAACAAATGGTGATATCTAGAAGATAGAATATTGAGACTAGAATATTGTTGAGACTTAAAGGTGACCTCTTTTGTCTTGGGGTAAGAAAAAAGTTTAAAGTTGTGATGTAATGGAAGTAGCGACAAATCTTTTCTTCCATATTGTTATGTACATACAGTGAAGCAGACTATTGAAAAAACAAAAAAAAACAATTTGGGTTTGTTGATTGTATGGAGGGAGATCTGAATGCGATCTTGCAGGTGATTGTAAGAAAGTGCCGGCATTGACGAGGGCAAAATTATTGGAGATGTCTGGTATACATCACCAGAAAGAAGTCAACGGAAGATCAAGTTATGACATTTTAAAGGGGACCTATTATGTTTTGTTTTATTTTAGCTTTCCTTTAGTGTGTAATATAGCTATTGGTCATGTAAACAATCTGCAAAGTTACAAAGCACAAAGTCCACCCCACAGGGAGTTCATTTCTGCAACTGAAAACACCTGCCCGAATCACTTTAAGGCAGGCTCACATTCTCACACATTGCAAAATGTGAGAGACCACAAACATGATGATAAAAAAAATCATAGATTTAAAGTGCCCCTATTATGGATTGGATTAAAGAAAAAAAGACCTTTCATGTAGTGTGTAACATAGCTTTAAGTGAATGAAAACATCCTGAAAAAATTTAAATCTGAAAGTGCAGGGTATATAAAATTATTGTCTTTATAAAGTAAGAGTCGACTCTGACTCAATGAACTGAATCGTTTTTCAAACGTTTCGTTGTGACGTCAAGACGAAACATTGCCCATCCACTTAATGCGCGCACAGACACCAGGGAAAACTTGAACCTCAAACACTGCAGCTGATTAGCCTACTGTGGATTAGCGATGGGCATGATTAATCGACGATCGATAATTGATCATTAAGAATTTCGTCAATCACGTTAATTTGTTATCGATTAAATAATGCTGGTTGCGTTGCGAAGTGTGAGTGGAAAGTGAACGGAATAAGGTTCCCCGGGCTGGCCATGTTAGCGCGGAGGTACCTGTGATCCCCGACAACGTCAGTCCCCTCAGAGCGGGTGTTGTCACTCGACGCGTCCGCATGAGCACGAAGGTGTGTGCGGCAAAAATGACGTTGTTGCGGTATTCAGTGTTTCACAGGCGAGTTAGTATAAATGCCTCGTTCGTTTGGGGAGGTGCACACGCAGTCTGCGGAGACTCGCGCTGAAGAGCCAGGCGAAAGTATAAACAAGGCCTTTGCAGTTTGTACCAGGTTGCAGTCGCGTCTGACCCCAGATCATGTCATCAACTTGCTTATCTTTCTCACAAAAATCAGTAGACTGGTGCAGAAGTTGTATGTGAGTTACTAGTTATTTTTTATGAGGCTTTGTTAAGTAGCCTAATTTGTTAAGTAGCCTAGCCTAATTAAATGTTAGGTTGGCTAATCTCTCTCACCCTCTTTCTCGACTCTGTGCCTTGGATAGTTTTGAGTTACATTTTGACAAAATCTGTCAGATCTAAGTATTATTATGTTTTTGGTTAAAGGTGCTCTATGTAACTATTAGCGGCCTCTAGCGGTGATGTTTCAGATTGCAACCAATTTTTACAAGAGCGCTCGTGCTCGAACTCATAGACAATACCGTCTATTACGCAAATATCGCGGCGAATACTAGACGGATTCGGCGAGCACCGAGCTCGTTGGACCATCTAGTCGAGCTGAAAAGAACCGTGTAAGTTCCATAGTTTTTGGTGGTGTTCAATATTGGCAAAAAACCATCGGGCGCGCTGCAAAATTGCGGACGCCGGTGACGTCACGATCTCAGAAGAAATCGCTCGTATCTCTGGAACGCAAAGACTAAGACCAGAGAGCTCAAATTCGGAGGAGGAGGACCCTTGCCCGAACGCTAGAGTGGCGGGCCTCGGGGATGCTCCCTACCGGATCGCGTTCGCTGGGACCCCCGAATTCGAACGGCTATAACTCGGGGAGCCGGGCGAGTTGGACCTCGGGGTGGGCTCGTTCGAAAGGCCCCGTCAAGCACTACGAACGATTAGAGTTTGGGAATATTGATCAAAGATTGACCGAGATATAAGCCGAAAAACGTGCGCCTTTAACCGGACGTAACTCCCTGACCGTCTACAATAGACTGTATATAAGGAGAGAGGCTCGGGAGCGCGCATGTACGTCACATCCGTTGGATTTCGCGGTAAATCCGACCCGGAGACTTCACATAGAAATGGGAATACTGGCCTTCAGAGGTAATAGCAAAACTCGACAAGTGGATCATTGTAATGTGTGATTACAACCCCTTCACACACAGGCAATAAAAAAAGGATTCATTTTAGTTGAATTGTTACATATAGCACCTTTAAGTTATTGTTTAACATGATTGTTTTATTGTTTTCTCTGTTTAAGAAGGCCAACTCGCAGCTGCAGGTTCCATTGCTTTCGAGCACTGCAGCGCATATATCTTCAAGTTTAGCCTAACCGAACGTCCAGTTTAACTGCCACAAGTTGATCATCTTGTAATTGTAATAAAGATCTCATGAAGCAAGATTTGTTTTACCAACGTTTATCAGTCATTCACACTAGAGCTCGGCTAATGTATGCACTGTTATTGATACAGTTTCCACATTTTCACCGCAATAAATTAGAAAAAATACTCTGCAAAAAATAAGTACAAGTAAAATAATCGGTGTGTTGATGGACATGCACTTGTTAATGCTGATGGTGAGGAATTACAGTTGCAACATCTCATAGCTTATTACTGAGAAAAAGTCCTGCTCGAGATGTCCTTGGCATGGAGTTCTGTTTGAATAACTAGTTCTTCAAGTGTTTCATCATCACATTCATGCTCGGATTGATATGGTAAAATCTACATGTTGGATATTTACTATTTGAGATTACTATTTCGGCCCGCCTTTCTTCTGAGCAGATTCAAACACTCTTAGTTTTATGCAGATCATACACCCAGTGCGACACAATTGTTTTTTGCTAGTTTCAGCCCGATGCAGTTATCATTTTCACGTCTGCACCACATTGTTTAAATAGCAAATGCATTTGTGCCTGTTTGTGTGCCCATGGGCGTTCTGGTCTGAAAACAAGGTGTGTTTGGACGTATTGTTGGTGCGTTGCTATTTTGAGGCAACTGAAATAGACCACAATATATTTTTTGTTATTTAAAGAGCGCGTTAGTAATGTACGCCTAGATGCGGGTGCACAATGCGCATATACTCTGCTTATTACACACACAGTGCTAGCAGCACACAAAAGCAATATTAAAAAAATAAAAGGAATACAATGTAAAAGATCATAATTATACATGAAATACAATATCAATACATTCAAAACATAAAATCATGTCAGTATAAATATTACTTCACTTCCTTTGAAATCAAATAATTGTTTTCATGTTGAATCACTTTGGAAGAGAATTACAATAATATAAATGAAGTGCCAAGTGCCCAACCAAAGGGAATACTAATCACAATGGTGAATTTTAGGAGATCATCATGAATTTAAAGTCAACTTACAGTGCCTATTTTTTTTATAAAACAGGAATAAAAAAAATCATCTTTTGGAAATTTATCTTAATACCTTAAAAAAAAAATCCAACCTTTAAGAACACCAATTTTGAATGAATCATGTTTCGTAAATAAATAAATGTTCTTCCTTAAAATACAGGGGGCATAAGTCGGTCACGATTCTGCAAGATATAGGACCCAGACACAAGTGAGCAAACAAGGGTTTATTTACAAAACAGAAGACAGGGAGAGTGAAGCGTGAACCACAGTTCAGACAGTAGGGCAGACCAGACGACACGACGACTAGCAGGATGGGTAACCACCGAGACGTCAGTAAGATGGTGATGACGTGAGTGCAATAGAGACAGCTCCAAAGCAAAGACCAGACAGGAACACAAGGAACTCGTAGCTCGATGAAGATCTCAGATGTTGACCAGTCTTGCTACCAGGTAGAGGCTTGCAACACCAGAAGCTTGAAACAGGAGCTAGATAGCTGCACCAGTCAGGCAGTTAAGAGTCAGTGGCCAGGGGACTCCGGATACAGGGCAGGAACACACAAGACAGACAAGATAAAGCAAAAGATAACCAAAACTAAACTGATAAGATCAATGACTAGAGAAACACAAGCAGAGACATATGTATATATAAAGCAAACTAATGAGAAGCAAGACTTCCACTTGCAGGGAAAAGAAGAACTAAAGAATAATTAAAAATATAATTCTAAAACAAAAGAGAAATTAAAACTAGACTATAAAGCACAAGAGCTAAAGCTAAGCGAAGCAAAACAAAATAGCAACAAGGACAATCGGACACTGGGAATATGATAGGATAATTTCAAAATCACAAACCAGAAAACACCACAAAGTTCATACACAAAACAAACCAGCAAAGAGATGAGGGAAAGAGGCACAATATGAAGGGACCAGAGCACATGAGGATCAGGTGAGCACAATTAGTGAAATGAGGACCAGACGTGGACTAAGTGGACTATGTTTACACGAGAACGATTCCGGGTGAAAACATAAAAATATTTTATCGAATGTGCCTTTCGTTTACACGGCGACGGCGTTTGGGGGGGTTAAAAACGCAAAAAAATGAAACCACCCTCCAGAGTAGAAAACTTAAAAACGCTCCACCGTCGCGTTCCCGTCTAAACGGTGAAAACGCAAATCTGCTCACGTTGGCTCTTGTCGCGTACGCGTTTACGTCACAGGCATGGGCCAGTACAGGAAAATAACAACCAACATGTCGGATTATTTCCATACGTCGGACCTTAAAGTTGCCCTAGCAGCTCTGAAAAACATACGAGATTCTTTTCTGCAGTTGTACAAAATATTCTCAGATATTGGTGTTGTTGTTTGGCAGTGCTTCACATTGCCACCTAGCCGCCTGGAGTGCGTACTACATCGAATTTCACACACTTTTGCGTCACCGTATGCACGCGGATTTTCCAACCATAACGCTCATCTAAACGCAGAATAAAAAATGATAACGCAACGCCACTTTTGCGTTTTCTCTTCAGATCGTTTCCGTGTAAAGGGTGTGTGGTAACAGGAAAAAAGGAGGCGGGACATGAGGAGCACATGGCAAACACGGACCAAGACAGAGCCATGTGCTCAAACACAAGACAAACACAGAAACATGAAACCACAACAATACAGACAAGGCTTCCAGGGCAGAACCCTGACAAAGTCAGAACACCCCTATGATAAATTCCCATAGAGGCAGGCAGATTTTTATTTTTAAAGGCCAGTTATTTCATGGATCCAGGATACTATGCTTCATGATAAAGTTCCCTTGGCCTTTGGAATTAAAATAGCCCCACATCATCACATACCCTTCCCCATACCTACAGATGGGGTACTTTCCATACGATAATCTCTAAATGCAAATCAAACCAGCTATTTGGCTAACTGAAATAAAATGTCAATCTCTATGACAATAACATTCAAGATGACTGAATGCAACTAAGTAGAATAATTACTGCAGAAGTGGAAGAAGTGGAAGAAATGAGTGAAAAGTCTATTAAGAAATGCCCGCCTCAAAAACCATTTGCCCCGCCTGTTTTAATTTTTTTTTTATACTTTTTTTGCTTTGGCAAAATGACATGCAAACAATACATATTACTAAATTGTTTTAGGTAAGTTTAAAACATTATTGGACATTAAGTAAAGTTAACCAAAAAGTCTTAGTAAGAACAACTGTTACATTTTACAGTGTGGAGAAGCGTTCAGTCTTTCTGCTTGCAATTTCCGTCCTTTTAGACCATGTGCCGGGCGGGCCGACCATTTTCCCGTCATTAAACTAGCAAAAGTGGATTTAAAAGTGTTCAAAAATTCAAAAAGGGCACAAAATCGGCCGGACTATCTTGTAGTGTGTGGTGGCTTTATTTGTAGTCCTGCCATTATATCTGTGATGTAGCTTTGTCACTGTGTAACAAATTTCCATAATGCCCGCCCACTGACTACTAAGCTCGTCCTTAAAGGATTAGTTCACTTCAGAATTAAAATTTCCTGATAATTTACTCATCCCCACGTCATCCCAAATGTTCATGTCTTTCTTTCTTCAGTTGAAAAGAAATTAAGGTTTTTGAGGAAAACATTCCAGAATTTTTTTCCATGTAGTGGACTTGGGGTGCAATGGGTTGAAGGTCCAAATTGCAGTTTCAATGCAGTTTCGAATGGCTCTACGCGAGCCCATCCGAGGAATAATGGTCTTATCTAGTGAAACAATCGGTCATTTAAAAAAAATAAACATTTATATACTTTTTGACCACAAATGCTTGTCTTGCAGCTGTGATGCGCCACACATTACATAATCACGTTGAAAGGTCACGATTGACATAAGCGGAAGTTCCGACTTAGTGTTTACAAAGCTAACATGTAACTAAGTCAGACACCATTTACAAAAAAAAATTAAAAATAAAAGGTTAAACAACGATGTCAGACAATTTTGAAGTTGGAGGAGAAAATAAGATGGAGTTTTTCGCCCTACCCAACCTTTTTGAAGACGTGTGACCTTTCAGCGTGATTACGTAATGCGTGGCGTATCGCAGAGTGCAAGATGAGCATTAGTGGTTAAAAGGTATATATATATATATATTATTTATTTTTAGAAAATGACAGATCGTTAAGACACTTATTCCTCGGCTGGGATCGTGTAGAGCCCTTTGAAGCTGCATTGAAACTGCAATTTGGACCTTCAAACCATTGGTTTGTACCCCATTGCAGTCCACTATATGGATGTAAAAATGTTGGCTAGAAGCTGATTTTGCCGGTTGATAACAGACCCACTACAGCGTGTCCGGTGAGAGACATATATCGGAGATGATCAAGTATTCGGGAATAACCCATTTATTGTCACCACAACTCAGTACACTGAATAGCTTCAACTTTGCATGTGTGTGTGGTTTTCTATAAATAAAGATATAAGAAAAAGGTAAGTACAATTAACAATAACAAATAATAGTAGTCACAATAAACATAGTAACAGTAATCTCCACAATGAATATTAAATTACTATGATTAGTACAGTATAATAGGAACAAATGTGCCATTATATGGAAAAGTGCACTGTTAAAAATGACTAATAAAGAGCGGTTGAAATTTGACACCTTTGCACGCTGAGGAAAGAAATGGAGCCGCTATGTCTAGCACATTAGTGCGCATGCGCCCAAAGCGTGCTTTAACTCTAGAAGTGATCAATATATATATTAAATAAACCATATAATGACTAAAAGGCACATAGATTATGTCTTCTAAATATAACAATGCAATACGTGAGGAAACTAGTATGTAAGTATAGACAGGAACATCTTTACAAGCTATTTCGTATTGTCAATCGCATACATTAACTTTTACACATGCGGGCCTATTCAAACGCTCATAAACTAAGTGGAGAACAATGTATAAACAGCCTTCTACTCACTTTACAGGCACGCACACAACTTTAGCAAAGGTAAACACTACACTAAAGTATAGCTTGCATCCGTCCGATTTCCCGATCGTCAGACTCAATTCAGTGGGCGGGAGCACTGACTTGCACGTCTTTTCCGCGGTGCTGATTGGTCCGCTGGACGGATGCTGTGACGAATGCGTCAATTTGGTCATATAACAAAGGAACGAAGACACTTGAATATAACACTAATAGTGGCCTTTTTTACAATGGAGAAATATCCTGGAATATTTTCCAAATTTCCTTAATTCTTTTCGACTAAAGAAATTAAGACATGAACATTTTGGATTACGTGGAGTTGAGTAAATTATCAGGAAATGTTTATTGAGAAGTGAACTAATCCTTTAAACAAAGGTTTAAAGCGTAATAGTGAAAAAGTGATAAACTCTTCCTGGTCTTATAAGATCAGGAAGAGTTTATCACTTTTTTCACTGAGGGCAAAACATCATTACATGGACTTTCAAAGGCAGAGGAACTGAAGAAACAGTGATTAAAATATATTTATTCCTTTTTCTAACCACTGCTTTCTGAACTATGTGGTTCAATGCAGGTTAGTGTGTTAACAGAGAAATAACACAGTAATAACATCACATCTGAAAAGTTGTCCACAGAGAAGGAGACCATCATATTTGGGGGTCTGTGGCATTAAAAAAGTTTAGTAACACTTTAGTTTTCACTATTACGCTAATTAGCTTGCATATTAGCATGTTAACTGTTTATTAGAAAGCACATATTAATGCCTTATTCTACATGACCATATTCTACATCCCTTAATTCTACCCTATACCTAAACTTAACCAATACAACAACTACCTTACTTACTATTAATAAGCAGTAAATTAGGAGTTTATTGAGGCAAAAGTCAGAGTTAATAGTGAGAAAGAGTTCCCCAAACTAAAGTGTGACCAAAAGTTTGAACCCCCAAGTTTAAACTCTCATGATGAAAATCTGTGCAAGCTTTATTATTGATTATGCGTGACTGAAAAATCAGGTGTTGCGTTAATTAAGTGGCCCAATTTAATATGTTTGTTTGGGTGAGAACTGGAGTAAATCCATACAGGACTTGACTGGTCACCATAATAAACCACACAACAGCATGAATTCCTTTTTAACAGGAAATTTAAATTCCTTTTTTTTCAGTGTGCATATAGTAGGAATGTCTTGACGTGACATCACTGAAGGTGACAAAGATTAAGCAGCAGTACAACCAAATGTTTAGAGTTGTTATCTGATAACAGCTGTTTTGGACGTTTGACTCTGAAACTTGATCTGGAGCAGAAATGACAGTTACAAAACGTTATTAAGGGGAACGTCTGATTTCTTTTTTTCTTCAATGACATTCATAGGGAGGAGTTACAGTCATAGGACAGGGGGAGGTGTTGCTGTAATTTATAGTAACATTTTCAGAATTACTAAGAAGTCTCAAATATAATTATTTTGAAGTATGTAACAATATCAGAGTTAGTACTGGCGGCAGATAAAGTCCTAATTGTTGGTGTGTTAGGGGTTAATAGGGGTTTTTCTGTTAGAATGGTGTCGTTTTAGCGGCCCCTAAGTTAATAACTAATGATATTCGCAATGGAAGTGAATTAATCAAGACTATCTTTAGCTGGACAATAACTTTGTCCTAGAGCTGTGGTAAAGCCTAAAAAATCTGTTACGGTAATTTCTATTATCACTGTAAAGCTGCTTTGAAACGATCCATACTGTTAAATAATGGTGACTTGACTTGACTTGACTCATAAGGATCTGTCTAAAAGTAAGTGAAGCTCACAGGACCCGTGCAAGTTAGATTTGCGAACCATTGACTTCTATGAACTCGTGACTAAATGGGTCAAAGCAGTTCTTGAGATATTGTACAAGTTAATTTAAATTGAAAGTAAATGCTTTTCGATTGTTTCCACAACTGAGTTGAAAGTGTTTCTTTTTTTCATGAACAAACTTTTTAGAAACCTTTAATTTAAGCTGGATTTTTTTCCAAGGTATGTTGTTAATTTATTCTAGTATACTATTATACTATTATAATATTTGTTATTTGTTTAAATTTAAATTCTGATTTTAGTATATTTATAGTAACTTTTGTAATTTTTTTTTAATTTTTTTTATGACTTTTATTTAGCTTTTTAGTTATTTATTTTTAAGTTAACATTTACTTTTAAGTTCAAGTTTTTTTCATCTAATATTTATATTTTATTGTATTTTAATTTGCCTCATTTCAATTATGGAAAACACGTGTTTTAGTTTTACTGTAATTAACAATAATTGGGGGATTCTTCTAGCCTGGTAATACCAGACTCTGCCACTTTGCTTCGTAGACAGAGTCTGGAATAGCATAATAGAGAAGTGTTTTATCTCTCCGCTAGGGGGCGCTTGTCTGAAGTTTAAAATCATTGGTTACCCGTAAGCCAATCAGATAAGTTTATTTATGACGTATGTTATGCGCCGACACAGCCGCATCGAACCACAGACATTATACATCGAACTCAAATCTATGATCAAACTTCCACTGTAAACTTAGCCTGGTAATACCAAACTCTGCTACTTCACTTTGCTTTGTAGACAGAGTCTGGAATGTCATAATTGAAAAGTGTTTTCTTTCTCGGGGGGGCGCATAAAAGTATAAAATCATTGGTTACCCATAAGCCAATCACATAACGTTTGGTTATGATGTGCGTTATGCGGCAGCATATGAAACCATCGAGAGAAATACCGGAGTGCACATGGTTGTGAAAGACTTTTGCAGATTATGTGAAGTAAATCTACGCATACACGGTATCAGGGCCTCTAAACTGATATTTGACAGTAGAGAGAAACAAGAAAATATTTGCAGCCAACTGTCAAAGTTAGGATTAGTTCTGTTAAACACAGCTCTTTGTTCATCTCGAATCTGTCGGAAATGCTGCAACTTAATTTCAAGATTACAGCATGTCATGGCACTATGGCTCCCCAGTTTCTCGCTGACGATCGGTAATAGTTGATAAATTAAACTTTTCCCAAAGGGAGTAGGGCCACAACATCACCTCCATTCAAAATGTTTAATACACACTCTTCTTGTTCGGGCTTCAGTTGGCTAATGCCGGGAATATTCTCCACAACAGAGCAAATTGCATCCCGCGTCTCCATATCCGCGGTCGTTTTCGATTTCCCTAACCTAAAATACAATCTTAAACTAGGTGCTTAGCGTCTGCGTCAGGCTTTCAGCCCGCCCTCTGTTCGTTGATTGGCCCGGCTGTTTTTAGGCCGGAGGAAACGGATAGATAGGTCGCTATCTCAGAGTGAGTACAGAAGCGAAATGAAATTGAGCGGAAGTACGAAGTCTGACGTAGTCAGGCTAGGATTCTTCTGCAACTGCTAAAAGAATCATTGATGGAATCATCACAATCAGAACCAGAATCACTGAAGTCATTATGATTCCTTAGGAGTCCCTAACAAGTTTTCTAGTTTAGATTTGAGAGACAAGTTTGCAGTTTGTCAAGTTTAGGCTAACAACCACGTTTAGGTGCTTCTACATCAGTGTTAATATGCACCTCTCATTTCCCTCAGATTTTTTATATACGTTATGTGATTAGAACTTGGACTACATTTTCAGACAGGAATGTTGTGTCTGTCAAGTGAATGTCATGACCCCCCCCCCCCCCCCCCCCATTTTGTTTTACTTCTAAATAGCTAAAATAACTTCTAACTGTTACATTAAAGCCAGTTGTGATGGTGTAAAGATGCTGAATTAAGTTACTTCTGATGTTTAAAGCTGATAAAACTACTTAGGATGTGCATTTTTGATAGTAACGATTTAGTTTTTTAAATCAGAAATATGGGCTAGTTCTAAATGGGTACCTAGATCATTCCAGCTGAGCACCAGCACTAATTTTGGTGTATCTCTAAAGCACTGAATACCTAGGCTTTACTGAAATGTCAATGTGATTATTCTCTAATCTCCTAGGGCCATATTGACTTCAGTGCTTTCTATCTTCTTCAGTGCTTTCTATCTTCCTGAGCCCGACATCTGAAGAGGAGATGCGTATTCTGATGTGCCCCGTGTGAGGGCTTCTTTCAGTGCTCTCCTCTCTGTTCATCAGAGAGATTTATTACCCCTTTCATAGTCCCACTGAGGAGAACGGACAGCATATGGAGGAAGTGACGTTCTCTGCTGAATCATAGTGTTGTCTTTCTCCTACTGTGTCTTACTCTCTCTGACTCTTTGTCTCTCCATAGAAGAGCGGTCTGTCTTATCTCTACTCCTCTGAGAGAGGAATCTGGTTAATTCTTTTCACAGAAACTCTCTCTGTCCTCCGAATATGTCAGAGAAAACCTGCAGGTATTGAGTTCACAGAGAGCAGACTGAATCCTTACATAACCGCCACATCTGCATTCTCAATGTAAACAGTGTGCTGGCGACTATGTTATACCGTACCAGTTCAGTGTAAAGATGCAGATAATCTGAGTATTGTTTGTTAGTGTCTATATGAAATATTAATGAACCAATAATCTGAGTATTGTTTGTTAGGTCTATATGAAATATTAATGAACTGTAGGCTGTTCCGTATACAGAATTTGTTTTGACTACTGGATGTCATATAAGGACCTCACAATGGCAACAAACAACTTTAATTGTCCCATTATGAATATCTTTTCTCCTATGACAGCGTGTCAGTGGGGCAATACACTTGTACAATGTAAGTGCTAATACACACCATCTTGGGGTTTTGAGCCTTATTTGTCAGCACTCATCTGGAAAGCTTTTTTATATGACAAATACAGAGTTTGACTTAACTATTATCTAAAGAATTAAAGAAAACTAAGGGTGAAAACATATAAAATCCAAATTCAATCAAATTAAACCCAAAACCACATTTTCTCAGTTCTATTGGTGTTGATTTGCTTTTAGACAAAATAGTTTCAATGAATATCTAAGAAGCTGCTTGGTCTATTTCTTATGGCTCAGTGAAATGTTTTGGAGACAGAACATCGGTTTCTTGTGAGATGTCTTGGCTTTTTGGTTTTCAAGCTTTGGCTTTAGACTTTCTTATCTACTATGTTCTCAATGAATAATATATCGATAATAATAATAATAATAATGATATATGATAAATAAGATATACCTGATATATATATATATATATATATATATATATATATATATATATATATATATATATATATATATATATATATATTAACTTGAACACATTACTTATTTACATTACACAATGATTTTGCATTACATAAAATCACAAGGACAGCGAATCAAATACTCTTTAAATAAGAAAAAGATACAGGTAGCATGTACTGGTAGCCTACAGATATATTACCGTATAAAGCATATAGTTATATAGGTGTATATCTGGTTTGTTTCTTCCAGTATGTGACGTATTCTTGGGTATAAAGCTGATTTGTATGCACATTGCAATTGGTATAACAGTGTCTTATGTTTAACACAATATTTTTTTGGCATCAGTCATAAAATTCTGTTCAAAATTAGATTTAGCCAAAGATTGAATGATATACTGGATCAACAATCTGCTGTTTTCGTTCAGTGTTTGTGCTGTTTGTGTTCAGTTAATCGAGTGGCTGGATGACATATTGTTGTATTTTTTTTCTTTGACAAAATGCAATAGGATATTTTTATTGACTTTTGGACTATGTCAGAAAATTTGCTCTGTAACCAAAAAAGGTTTATGATTCTTACACATTTTGTTCATCAAGATGGTCACAAATGAACACAACTTTAATGAATTTTGAAGCCAAAATACATTTGTCAGAAGTAAAAAGCTAAAGTTAGCCGATAAACGAACTACACTTTATTGTCACTTCACTAAGCATCTGACAACTCAATCCACAAGTTGTAAAGTTTGAGTTAGAATAGTTTGCAAGAGTGCGAGCATAAACACAATGTGGCTGAAAAAGTGTACTTGTTCGGTGTGATGACGTTTAGAGAACCTAAAATTTTACCACATTTTTAAGTATCCCTTTTTTCAAGACACGTAAAAGCTGTAAAAAAAATCACAACATGGTATTACTGATGTTTTTTATCTTGTAGAAAAATACACACGCAAAAAAAATAATCCCATTGATTTTTGGGAAGATGGAGCCATAAGTGCATAAAAATGCTCCAAAAGCTAATTCCTGTGTTTTAGTACTTATTCCTTCAACATTCTAATGTTGAAAGCAGAAAATAAATATATAAATATTTATACCATTATATGAGGGGGGATCCCTCCAAAGCCCATTTTTCAAACTTAATGACAGGAAGTAACAGGTGGGAGGTCAGAAGTCACTCGGCAGGGGCTCGGCAGGGTCAGGGGAGAAAAAGACTGATGGGACATAAACATTTAGAGCTTCTCAGCATGACAGTGTGTGAGAGATTATACGCAAGGACGAAAGTGTGAGGAACAATAAAGAAATTGAGCCGTGCGCTTTTGTGTTACGGTACAAGTGAACAGGAGATGAGTGGGAGGACAGAAAAAAGAGAGAGGGACCGGGAACTGTATGGCTTTCATATCTGAATTTTTGTCTTGTTAAGGCTTGTCAACATGAATTATTCTATTCATTTGCACAAAATACAGATGGAGCCCTGACAACTCAGTGTAACAAATAACTTCATGTCAGCTGCTCTGAGAAGACTTGCCACAGAGAAAAGTCAGTCCCATTGAAGCCATTGTCAGTAATTCTCAGCTCTTTAGGCCAAATACTGTAATGCATTAATTCAGTACATTCCTTAATAATGGCTCTACAAATCGAATTAACTGCTGATCCATGAAACAACATGTTCACAGACACTGTAAAAGCAATTATCTCTACAGAGGAGCCTTTTTATCTGTGTTTTTAATCACCCTATAGTTTTTTTTTTCATCCCAATGCAACACTCTTTCCACTGTTCCAATGTGAAATTTCATTTTTCTGCATGCATATCTCACTAATGAAGACAATAATGAAAGTACTTAAAAATTATTATGACCACATTGTTTTAAACATTAATTAATGACATGGTTATGCCATGTTGTTGTTGTCTTTTGTGTGTGTGTGTGTTTTGTGTGTGTGTGTGGGTGTGTGTGTGTGTGTGTGTGTGTGTGTGTGTGTGTGTGTGTGTGTGTGTTGTGTGTGTGTGTGTGGTGTATTCTTTGTAAATACCATGGTATATTAATATGGCAGTCATTCATTACCATATCAAAATACTTTGCTATTACCATCTGATACATCACTGTAATTTGATACAAAGAGCCTTGTGTAAATATCACTGTGTATTACTGTAACAGCACTGAAACCGTTGAGTAAAGCATCTTGTCCTCTCATTTGCCAGATTGTTGTTGTCTGTTAAATATTTGATTAGCTCACTGTTAAACATTGAGAACTTGAGTGAGGGATTGAGCAGTTTTCTGTTGATGCTGAATCACTATATGTGTCGGTCTCTGATTAAATGTCCCATTGTGGTGAAATCAGCAGTTACTGGTAAGGTCTGAGAGTCTAGATAAAAAACAGGCAGAAAACCTTGATGCATGGACTTGGAACATAATGTTTTTGAGTATTAGACACGCTTTGCTCTGGAAGTTACTCTGTAGATGATTAGCAAAGATGTATACCTGCCTTAAAGTAACACTAAGTAGTTTTTCAACCTTCATAATATATTTCCAAGACCCTTGTGATGGTACATCGACTTAAAATAAGTTAAATGACACTTCTGCCATAGCCTGACGTGGTCTGTATCGCTTTTACTGGCACTATGTAACTTCGGGTTTCGGGTAGGAACCCGTGCACAAAAAAGAACTACAAAATTCGACTGCTTTACGGCAATAGTCATTATTTCGTTTTTCTTCGTTTCTGACGTCGCAATACATCATCCTTTCATGAAATCATGTAACATACTCTACCTTGTCTGTGGACATCGTTCATTCTAAAGCCGGTGCTGGGTAAACAGCGAGCGTGCGTGCGACGGTAGGCTAGATTTACGACGTTGGTAATGGACAATTTCGTTTCCAACCAGTAGGGCGACCGAAGAGGAAAATTTACTTGGTGTTACTTTAAGAAAACTACCTTTCAAAAGTTTGTGACTTTTTTCAAAAAGTCACAAAACTTTCTTCAAAAACTTTTTTATAAACATAAATTCAACATATAACAAATAAAAATACATCGTATTGGAGTATTTACAACTGCAAAAAAATGTGCGTTCTTTTAATTCAGCGGTTTAGCCATGGCTTATCGATCTTCTATACGAATTTTTGTAGTGTGACTTTTTCAGTTGACAAAGTGTATGTCTTGTAAACATTATTGTTCACATATTTCTGAATGAATTTTGATCAATCAATGGATGTTTCATACCAAAGCGGAGCTAGCAGGTTGGAGGAAAAGGGCTGAAAAATAAGATAGATTGGTTATTCCAAAAATTAGTTTCTGTGGAATAACATGCACCGATGATTCATGTAGATTTTAGTCAGTGTTTAATTGAAGCTGTAAGGGATATATTTACAGTCTTTACAATGGCAAGCACCATATAAAACGCCTAGTTCACATGTAATGTTAAGGGGTTTTTGTCTACTGAAAGTGTTTTGGAAATGCCTTTAATCAACTATACAATTGGCATGTTGTAAATCAACAATTGAACACACTGTACTTCTATCTCACAGTCTTGTTTCTATTCTTGTCAAAAATAAATATGCCACTCCCCAAAGATCTATAAGACCAGGAATATGTTTTAAGAAAGTAATTGTAGTCAATTTGGTTGATTGTTGACTTTAAAGAATTAGATTGATTTTAAAAGTGTTAGACAGCTTTATTCTAATAAGTTCCTTTACTTAATTAGTCCTAGGCACTTGATGTCCTGATATTTTAGTTAATGAATAGACTCCTATTGAATGGAATCCATGATCTTGGCATTGCATTCATCATGTTCTACTCTTTGACCCACAGGAATGTTTGAAATATCCCAGTAAGCTCTTAAATTAAGTACTTTAAGAGCTTAATGAATGTAAAATATGACTAACATAATTGGATGTATGCAATATTTACTCTTCATTTCGTGTGGAATCCATACCGTGATTGTGAAATGTATAATCTTAAAGGGTACCTATTATGGCATTTAAAATGTTCCTAATAATGTTCTGGGAGTCCCCAACAACAGTTTTACATGCATGCAATGACAAAAACACTTTTGTTGTCTTATAATATGCATTTATTTTTACCTGATTTGCTCACCGACTCCCTAATGATTCGTTTGACGACTCATTTGTCCAAACCCCTCCTTTGCGTGACGCTAATCGGCGGTGATTGGTCAGATGACCCAGTCAGTTATATTTTGCGTTAGCCCAAAGCTTAAACATATTGATAAAGCACTGCAGTACTGCAATACGCTTCACATAATTTCACATATTTCAAAAAACAAAAAAAATGACATTGGAGACCTAGAAGCTGCTGAGCGTAACTCTGACTCTCTCACACACACACGCACGTACAAACACACACACACACACACACACACACACACACACACACACACACACACACACACACACACACACACACACACACACACACACACACACACACATAAAAGCAACAATTATTAATAGTACTTACAGGTTGTGATTCGGAGGAGGAAGCTGATCCAAATAAACTTGGTATTGAACGTTCCTTCAGTATCAGGCGACTCGCGAATCCACACTTGAAAGCATTTGTGCTTGTGAAGCGATCGTCATTAAAATAACGCGAACACAGCTCAAGGTGGCTATACTTGTGTGGTATAGTTGTAAATATAAACTCTAGCCACTGAGTCTTCACATGCTTGTCCCTGGGCAGTGAAAAAAAAAGTTTGCTTTTGATTCGCACTTCAGAACAGAGTCTCGTCGACATGTTGTTGTCAGGTTTCTCTGTCTGCTCGGCGCGCGCACTGAGTGGGCGTGTCGAATTCAAATAACTTGTACAAGTGACGTACGAAAGTGCATCGTTCGTCTATCGATTCATATCAGCGACTCAGAGTCGACTCTTACTTTTGAGAGACAATAACTTTGTATACGGTGAACTTTCATATTTAAAACTTTGCAGGATGTTTTTGTTCACTTAGATCTATGTTACACACTACATGAAAGGTAATTTTCAAAATTCCATGATAGGTACCCTTTAAGACCAGTCTGATTCCTCAAAAGAGAGAGATGTGTTAATGCAGGCCTGATGTCTACACTTCCTCATGCCCTCAAAAGGAGGCAAAGAGGTGACGTCCCTCAAAAGGAAGACAGGCGAGACCAACCTGGTGGTCTGGCAGTCATCACAACCAAAGAGGTGTTTTGTCTCAAGTTCCCCCCCGATTGGCCCCTTCAGCTTCTCTGGTGTGTCTCCCAACTTTAAACAAACAGAGGCACCTCGAGTAAATATTTAGCGCTCTTGTGGGAGCGTTCAAAGGCTTCTAGAGAAATGAATGAAGGATTTTCTCTGCACTCACCTTTAAACAGGACAGTTAGACAAAAGCTCAGTGAAGAGAAGTGCTGGATGAATGACTGTATAGGGAATATTTGCACAAGAGAGAACCAGATGCTTGAATTTCTTTGATCATTTCATCCAGATGTATTAACATTATATGTGATCAAATTATGATTAAATATTAAATTAAACATGTCTTTGATGTGCAGAAATGTTATGTTCATGTTGTCCATCTGTTTGGCTTGATCAAAACACCCTGAATGATCCTGTTGACCTCTCTGTTTCCCACACCCAGCTCTCCCTGGGAGATTATGGGGAAAAAATAGGGAGGAGGAAGTGATCCGTTTGTTCAAATCTGAAAGAGAAAGGTAAGCAAAGTAAGGGCAATTTCAGAAAACTTTATGAATTAGACATTATACAAATCAAAAATGTTTGGTTGAAAAAAAGACTTTGGTCTGATGTAATTCTGCACAGCGCTTTTAAACTAGGTTCTGAGGTTAGGACGATCTTAAAATAGAGTGCTGAGACCCAGCCCATCCCAAAACTACAGTGAAGCGTAGCATCTGTGGTCTCGTAGTGTCATCATCTCTGAATTTCATATCCTCCCCACTGCTCTGAAAATGAGATGTGTCTGTATGCTTGAGTTGTTTAAGCAGTTGTCGTCACATCACAGCTCTCCATCCATTAAGTTTGATAATTTAGTCATGTTTTTTTCTGTCTATATATTTGAAGGCAATTTTTTTGTATATTCATGTCTTATCTCTTAAAACAAATACCATGGTAGTACCATTTGTACAGTGATGGTATAAGATGGGAATACCAGTACTTTATTATATACTATGGTTCTGTATGATTACCATTATATATCTTGGGATTCACATGGTACTGTATTCCCAGTTAATTGATAGAAAACAGCCATATTGTTTGACATTATTACATTTTATTGTAGTTGTCACAGTTTCTCTGTTTCTGTTCAGGGACTCTTGTTTCTCTGTGTTTCCTCTGTCGTATATACTAGGTCTGTTCAACTTCCGCTGAGGATGGATGTAACCAATTTACTGTCGGGGAGGAGTTAAAAACTGAGACATGAAGTCTGACACTTTTTTGCTTCCCTTAGTGATACTTGTGCCATGTATCAGTACTTTATCACAAATGAAGTGAATTAGATTCAATATTTATCAAACACACAGACATTTCAGGCAGTTTCATGAAGCAACAGAAATACTTTTCATTTAATATTTTATGTATGCTTTGCTTAATACAGTGCATGTACCCCCCAAATTGGGGTCTATATTTGGCAAAACCTGATTTCACCAAATGCAACAAATTCTTGGTTCAACATCTTTGTTGATCCTGGAGCAACATTCCAACTAACCAATCAGATTTGAGGGACAAGTTTACAGTTTATGTCAAGTTTAGGTGTACAACCAGGGTTAAGTGCTGTAACATCAATGTTTTTCACATATCATTTACCTCTGATTTTAGGGATGGCTCATGGTTAGGGTTAGGTTTAGGGGTAGGGATATGGATATGGTTAGGACAAAATTTTCAGATCAGAAATATGTTGACCCAGAAAGACATCCCTGCAGAATCAGTATGTGTCTATATTTGATAGGGGTCATCCAGCCAATATGGAAACAATTCATTTTGCAGTAACATTAAAGTGTCCATTTTATGGTTTTTCGAATATTATCTTTTATGTGGTGTACACTATAGCTTTTTGTGACTGTAAAAGGTCTAAAAAGTTTTAAAGATCAAAGTCCACAGCAAAAAACTTTATTGTGATTTCATTTCATTTCACTTCCTGTTACATGTAACAGTGTAACACATTAGCATAATGCCCGCCTATGGTCTTCATTGGCTGCCCGTGAACAATGTCTACTTTTACTCAATTAACAGTAGTACTTTTTTAACTGTATAATAAAATTTGTATTACTATTATTTTAAAGGTTTATAAATCATATATGAAAAATTATCTTCATATATATATTCTCCAGATAATATTTTAATAATTTCTTTTAACTTTATTTAATTAATAATGTATAATAATTAAGTAATGTATAGTTAATTGATTTTGGAAACATTATTAACTTTATAATTTATCTCTTTATAAATATCTCTTTATAATTTATTTTAGAATTCTTTGGAGTTTCTTAATTTCTTTTGAAACTTAATTTCACACTTTAATATTTTCTCGTAGAGTGTATCTTCATGCAATTCCTTATTTATCTTGAAATTAAATGTCCAGCATGCGCTTGCTTATGGTATTTACGTCTCCATATTCTTTTCCCACATAGTGTACAGTACACATGACAACCCGTTTAAAGCCTCATTTCTCAGTTGGTTTGCATCAGACATAAATGACAGGAAGAGTCGTAATGAACGGAAGAGACAATTAATTAGAGGACAAATGGATGGGGGCGTGGCCTGTGGATCTGAATCACCTCTCAGAGATTCTTGCTTAGACAACAGGGTTATTCTGTGACATCATTCCTCCAGGCTACATCGTAAGCCCCTGTGTCATAACATCCACATTATATTCATTAAAGAGAGGATGTGGACGTGTTTGTCAAAACCATTTCTGAATGCTGTCCTTCATGTTCTCCCATCAGCTCATGCGATTAGTGTCGGGCCGACTTCCTGTGCAAGTACTATTGAGCTATATGTGGCTATAGATTTTTAGGCATGTTTCTTGCAGAGTTTCAACAACAACAACAAAAGATAGTGCACAATTTAACTACAGATACGTTACATTTTAGTACGGTAGACCATACTGAACACTTTCCATACTGTAGTCGGTACCACTGTACATTTTACTAAGTATTGTAGTACGTTTCCACTATAGTCTAAACTACTGCTGGTACAGTCGGTGTTACACTTTCACCCAAACATATTAACTTGAATTGAGACTGACAGGAAGTTGTCAGTCTGGGCCTAGATACTGTTGTCACTGTAATAGTGCAGACTCAGACCTAGAATGGTGCAGTTCACCTAACTTTTCTAAGGGAAAAACTAAAAATAAACTAAAACTTTTTTACAACAAATCTGAACCATCACTACACTTACTTAAGCTGAATTGTGAAGCTATTTTCTTCTTTTTTTTGCACTTTCCTGCTATCACTGTAAAGCAGCTTTGAAACAATCTATATTGTAAAAAGTGCTATATAAATAAAGGTGACACACACACACACACACACGCACGCACGCACGCACGCACGCACGCACGCACGCAGCACGCACGCACGCACGCACGCACCACACCACACACACACACACACACACCACACACCACACCACACCCAACACACACACCACCACGTTGCACATGTTGGTGCAACAGTATTATGAGGACTCTCCATAGGCGTAATGGTTTTTATACCATACAAACTATATATTCTATCCCCTTACACTGCCCCTATCCCTAAACCTACCCATCACAGGAGACATGCTGCATTTTAAATTTTTTAATAAAACATTGTTTTTTATGTTTTTTAAGCCATTTGATTTATGAGGACTTTTGTCCTCATAAACCACCCATAAGTTGTAATACCAGTGTAATACACATGTCATTATACAAATTTGTGTCCTCATAAATCACATAAACCAACACACACAACACACCACACACACACAACACACACCACAACACACACACACACACACACACCACTCACACTCTAGTAATTGTTTAAACCACAGATGCCTGTATATCAGCAACACTGTATAATCTAAAGTGATGATCAGATAATCATCAGCATTTTATATCAGATATAATGCTCAATCTGATGCTGCTGCAAAAATCCCCTGAAACATCTCAGTACTTCTCCGAGCAGCATAGCTCCATTCAGGCAATGCACCTGTTGTGTGAAATGCCTGTCCAAGTTTAACGCCGCTAATTTATAGGCTGCAGCTGCATATATAACTCCCCATCTTTTGCAGTTGTAGTCCCAATAGTTGCACACAGCCCAGAGCGGCACACTTTAAACTAGGACACTTATTTTCTGTTGAGTTATTATAATGAATTTCTCACAGTGATTAATTTTACACCGCACAGGCCTAGTTTACAGATTTACACCTTAATTATATTGATTTAGACAGTTGTTTTGTCTGTCATAGCATGTGACTAAGTAGTAATATATACCTTGTAACAGTCATCTTCCTAAACATCTTCACAACCTCTTTGTTTTACAATCTAAGTGAATGAAGCTTAATGCTTGTGTTGACCTGTTTTGAAATTCCAATGTGAGGATGACAGTTTGACTCACTGAACATTTAACTGACGTTTAACTCACTCTTAAAAGCTAAATTATAAAAAAGTGGTAAATTACACGCTGTTCCCAGGACTATATTCTCTTTTCTTGTCATTAGTAATCTGGAGCTTAGTGAGTCAGCGTGCCTCCTTGGCCTCGTTCACATGCTTTTCTTGACATCTAAAACAAGTTAATTGCATGATAATGTGGTGTTAATGCACTTCAAGAGCATCAATAAGTCCTGACAAACCTGTTCAAGCTTTAGTGCAGTCGAATGAAGGAAATGCTTTAGGTCATATTGAGTTCTTACAGGAAAACAGATCAAAGATGAAATGAAACCTCATAGCCCTGCCTCAGTAAATAGAGCTGGAGCAAACACAGCATAATTTAGCTAAAACTGTTGAGGAAAGGTTGAAAGGCTAGAAGGGAGAAGTAAAAAGCAATGCACACTCTTAAAAATAAAAAGTTCCATAGGTGTTTTTTGCAGTAATTCAGAAGTACCATTTTGATTCCCCAGGGAACTTTTCAGTGAATAGTTTTTAAAACATTTTCTTTCCTTACAGTAATATGAAGAAAATATTATAATCCAAGAAACCTTTTTCCAAAGAACCTTTTGAGCATTGGAAAAATTCCATGTATATAAAATGTTCTTCATGGAACATAGATGGCAATTAAAAACCTGTAATTTTAAGAGTGCAAGTGTTTGGCCTCCAGTGAAACAGCTGGGGGGTAATTTTAGAAACAAAACCTTTCAATTCCTCAGTTTGAGTAATTTCTTCTGCTTAATCGAGAGTGAGCTTTACAAAAGATAGTAGTTCCTCCCCCTAATGCACTGTAGTTATTCTAGAAACTTAATTAGTGGACTTTTTCAGTTTTAGTATCACTTAGTCATGCCCATTCATCCCCATAAACTGATGACTTGCCTCCCTCATTTCCTCACAGACCTTCAGAACAGCTGCTAGTCAGCCTGTCATTCTCTTGTTGGAAGCCTGAAACCGGAGCCACGAGGGAATGGCAAACTTTTCAGGAAAAGACCTACGCATTCGGCCCCCCGTGAGCCGACAGCACCTTACCATCAAAGTCAACGATGCCGCTTTGCTGTGAAGAGATGGAGATCTGCTGTTGCCTGCGGACAGCTGGTTTTACACAATGGGCGTAAAGATGTGGAAGAGGGTAAGGAACGCTGTGGCATTTGGAGTTGAAATCAATATCATGGAACCATACTATTTTTATTTCTCACAAATACGTTATAATGCATTTCTACATACAATTTTGTATATCTATATTCAAGATTCAGCTGTTGAATCTGCAATTTAACCAAATAGAAAATGGCAACAACCTTAAACTATTATACTATTATTCTATACTAATATACTTTGGAGATTTTCACACCAATACTTATTATTTATAAATGATGAAATGACAATTGCAATTAGAGAAATTGGTACTGGGTACTTTTTGTGTGATTATTTACATTATTTACAATTTTGCCTTCACAAACATACTTATAGTTTGAATAGAGACAAGCTTTGCTGTAATTGGCATCTGCCAATAACCAATCATCTTTGGCTGAATGAATAATAAACTTTTTCTGGTTTCAAATATTGTTTTTTCATTTTTTAACAATTAAATTGTAGATTGAAATTGATTGAATTGAATAATAGTCTATTTTATTTTATCATATGTATGTGTGTATGATATACAGTATATATATATATTCCGGGTGTCACTTTTTGAGCGGTTGGACCTTAATTTCTGTAACTCTTTGCAAGTCAAGTCACATTTATTTATATAGCGCTTTTTAAAAGATTGTTTCAAAGCAGCTTTACAGAGATAACAGGAAAATAATGCAAAAAAGTTTGTTTCCAGAAGAAAATAGTGTCACAGTCTAGTCAGTGATGTTTCATTTTTGTTTTAAAAAAGTTATATAGTTATCATTTATATATGCAAGGTCCATGTGAATGAGCAGAGAGCCGATGAATGAGACCTTCCTCATCATTGACGGTGCTCTATTACGTTTGCCCTTCTGTGATTGGACGGGGCTGAGTGGCGCACATTCCTCTCCTATCACATTTCACCAGGAGTCATTTGATGAAAGATGAGTGGATGAACAGCCTGCTGCGAATGGCTGACTCTTCTGTTTCACAGAACGGCCACCTCACATGCATGCATACACACATACGTCACCTTGCTTGTCTTTCACAAACCCCCCTGCTATAAGGTTTCATGGGATGGGGAATGTTAACTTTTTTTTTAAATCTCTACTTCCTTTACAGCCTGTTCCATAAATAGTAGGGTTTATTCAGCTCTGTTGCTGACCTGACAGAACTGGTCTTGGCCTGCGGAACCACAGAGAAGAGAAAGATCATTACACTGCAGTTCTGCTCTAGATTTGTAGTCCTAAGTCAACAGATCTTCACGGAAACAGTTTCCAAGTATGCAAATGGCTCCCAGAGGCTTGAGTTCAGGTTTGCTGGAATAGCATATTTGCTATGGTGATCTTGAGAATATTTCCAAAGTTCATATACATAAATGACATGTTCCTAACCAAATACACCTGCTTTGATAAAACATGCCATTAAGATAAAAAGTCTAGTCTGCAGTCTAAATTACCTTAGGATAATCTCAAGATCTTTTATCTTTTGGTCAAGTTTACTTGGAATTTGCAAACAGGATCCAGGAACACTCGTGTTTCATTCCAGTGTAATATGGATACTTATATTGAATCACAATATAAGTTCATAATAATTATATATAGACCACCGTTCAAAAGTTTGTGGTCAGTTCGATTTTTTAAATGTTTTTGAAAGAACTCTCATGTTCACCAAAGCTGACTAAGATGCAGTAAAAACAGTAATATTGTGAAATATTATTACTGTTTAAAATAACTTACATTTTTATCCATGTTTGTCATGACATAGATGAATTTTCAGCAGCTGCCACATGATCTTCAGAAATGTTTAATATGTGTGTCAGTGTACAAGTAGAATTAGCTGAAGACAAAAAACAGTGGATATGTTGCAAGCCAGAGTTAAACTACCATGAACCAAATAAGCCCCAATGCTCAACATGTTACAGCACCAAAAGGAGCACATAAATTGGGTTGAATGGGATTTCACTCTGCTTATAATATATTGCATGGTCTTGTTAACACCCGATGTCTGAGTATCACATCAGTGCTTTTATTTCATCCCATAGGTCCAAATGATATATCTTTAATATTTCAATTGTTTCTTCTACACATCAATGGACAGCAAATGTAGGCTTTTGGTAAATGTGTCCCTTCGCTTTCCTTAGAAAATCCCCAACATTTCAGATGTTATTCAGCCGCAGTGAAATGAGAGAAAGTGTCTATCTTTCCTGTGAGTCATACATATTTGAATGGCACCGGCAACTTCTGTAGGTTTATTGTCAATCAGAAGTCCCAATATATCAGGGCAGAGGCAAGAGATATTGAGTGCGTCCATGTGTGTGCGTGTGAACATGTCAGGCTGGTCCTTTTTTTATACAGCCTCTCCCTTTCATTCACATTCCTGACAAAACCCCATCCCAGGAATATCGCGCTGCCAGCATGTCTTTGCAACACTATCTCTGCATCGGTAGCGATGCTTTCACACCCTTCTCACCCTCACATGCTCTTATTGTTGACACATATGACTTGTGAAATTGCAATGTGGCATTTTTACACACGTCAGGGCATAACAAATAAATGTAAAAGAGTGGTGAAATACAGTTTGTAAACTCCTGCGAAAATAAATGAAATGTGTGAGGAAAAATCAAATGTGAAGTGCAATATATCATCATGACACCATACAGAGTGACCTGTCAAAGCATAATACACACTTTGTAGACATATGGGGCCGAATATTTAGCAAATATATTTCAAATATAAACAGATTTTTACCCTAAAAATAGGTTAAACCTTTATCAGTAATTAATTTTTGTGTGTGTGCCTGTTACAGCGGTACACATGTGAAAGAGATGAAAAGCCTTATTGTTTTCATTTGGTTGTAAAGTAATAAAACAAAATGAACACCATTTCCTTCTCTTTTATATTGGTTCTATATCTTTTTTTATGGTTCTGTGTTTTTATTGTTGATTGGCGGTATATTTGATCAGGTGAAGAAAGATTCCATGACACTTTGACACACTGTAGACACATCATGGCCATATTCCAGGATGACAATGTCAAGACTCATCACACTCAAATTGTGAAAGAATGGTTGGGAGGAGCATGACAAATCTTTTTCACACATGAATTGGCTCCTCTGAGTCCTGACCTTAAATTCATTGAAAGTCTTTGGGATGTGCTGGAATATACTTTACAGAGTGCTTGACTCTTGCATTGCCAATACAAGATCTTGATAAAAAATTGATGCACCTCTTTGATGGAAATAACGTCACACCATTCATTTCCATCAAGAGGTGCATCAATTTTGGTCAAGATCTTTATCCTACATGGTTGTTTAACAAATGAAAAGCTGAACACTCCATCAATTAGGGTTGGAAAAACTGTCGCCAAACATATAACATGCTAGAAACATAATAATCATTGCAATAATGATCCAATCACAGACTTATAAGCATTTGCCTATTTAAATCCAAACAGCGACTTTTTTGTTTTTTGGCTGGGCATGTATATTTTTTAAAATCCAGTGAATGTCTTAAATTTCTGTCACCTGTCATGTGACTTTAGAACACTTCATGGACTACTTTAGTGTTCGTTCTTTTTAGAGTTTGACAGAAGTTTGTCACTATATGGTTTGAAAAAAAAGCAGCATGAACATTCTTCAAAATATCTTATAAAGTATAGAAATAGAAATTTTAGAATTAAATGATGACAGAAATGCAATTCTGAGTGAAAATTCCCTTTGCTGTTGTTAGTAAGTCCAGCTCTTTCTCTCAGGCTATCTGTAGTTAAATTGTTTGAGAGATCTCTCACGTGTTCAATAGCACACAGGGTTACAGAAGCAAGTTCTTTAACAACCTGTTAAAGCGGTTTGAAGTGCTTTCATGACAGAACTTGTTTAAGTGAGCAGTAATTTTTGGGGATAAACTTTCCCTGAGTGTCTCTCTCTGCAATTAGACATGTGAGTGGTCGATGAAAGGCTGCCAGAATGTTGAAAGACGGTAGCAGCTGATTTCCAGGAGATGAATGGCATCACCTGTGTTTAGACAAAACAGATGATGTTTTGATGTTTCAGATGACGAAGATAGACATTTAGTATCCTGTACAATAGCTGAAGAATGATTCATTGATTGAGGTTTCTTTTCATTGACTATCATAAAGAATGCTTTGGAAGTGTATTTTAGCAATATTTTATTTAGTGTTTCATATTAAGATGAGGTTGAATGTGATCCTTATCATTCTGTTCACATATATTGTTTTCAGTTGCTCTTAATGCCTGCTACAGTCTGTGGGATTCCGGCAATCCTAGAAGATAAATACAAATCACACTGATGGTTGCAGACACATATATCTAATAAACTTGGTCACGACATGTATGTAGACTGTATGATGATGACACCTATTGAATCAAAGGACACTGACACTGTTTTCTGACACTGAAAATTGCAATATGACATCATGACTTTTGCGTAAACATACACGCCACTTTCAAGTCAAGTGGCGTGTTATCTATACGCATTTTGAGCTATCCGCGTGTATGCGTGTATGTCTACGCCGTTAAATGTCCGAGTGATTCCGTGTGTATGTACACGCAGTTAAATGTCCGAGCGAAACGAAGAAAAACCTAGATCTACATCTGGCGAGCGATATTTTTTGTCCTAGGATGCTAGGGGAAGACTCATAAATGGTATTAACCCCAGTGACAGGTAGGTTTAGGGACGGGGTTGGAGTAGGTCATATATTTATATATACAGTAATGTAACGTTAAGTCAACGGCGTCATAAACACGCTGAAAAGCGATTATGCGTGTTGATAGCACGCCAAAAATGGAAATACGAATTGGCGTGTCATACATACGCCTTTTCATAAGATCAGTCTGGAAAATTATCGCTGGCTATCTTTGGTCGCAAGAACATGACAACGGCCAACTTTGAACCTCTCTTAGTGTATGACGTAGGACCATCATTTAGAAATTGCTAGGGTTGGTCATCTTTCATTTGGGACTGTCCAAAATCGTACTATGTGTATCGGGCATAACACAGGACCAGACGAGGAAATCTTAAAAAAAAATCCACTGCAAGTTTATTTGTATATGTATGTCAGGTCAAAGTTGAGTTTCACATCCTCTTTGATTGTGTTTTCTGTCCTTTCTGTCGTTCTCTCCTGCTGATGGGGATATGACTCAACCACTCCCTTTCTCCTTGAGTACACTGAGATCTGTGATTTCAAAATGTGTATGCAAAAAGTCAACAAAATGCTCACTTGTTTCTCGTAAAATCTCACAACAAAATGTTGCTACCAAGAAGGTCTTACATTTTTTAATTGGAGCATAAACTTTAATGAAAGCACGATAAGTGATTTGAGACGGCAGAAATCCAATCATTGATTGGAGGATATTCTGTAAGAGCGTTATTATTATTTATTTTTTATATAGGAAGACAGTATTTGAAATAAGATGGAATGTAGGGTTTTGCATAACAGTTTTAGCCTAAAGCATTGAGATGTTTGAGAAACTCTCCCACCTGTTATAATTAATTTGAAATCTCTTTGTAAGCTGAACACACTCCACCCATATGCAGTCTGTACTGAAGAAATGAACTGCTTTGGATGTTGGTTTAGCGGTTGATAAACCTTTCCCAAGGAGTGTCCCATTCCCATTCGTATGTCTAACGTTGCAGAAACATTGCATTGCAATTTCAAAAGATGCTCTCGTATCTTTCATACTCGTCTTTTATTTTTTATCACAGGTAAGATTTTATCTGAATGAACCAGATGATCTGGTTATATGAATATGAAAATCCCGGAACATGATTAAGTCACTGTGATGTTATGAAAACATAATTGTTCATACACATGGTACAAGTACATGAAGTCTCGCCACAGTGTTTCAGAATCGATTGTCTTCATGTACTAACATTTAAATGAATCTATCGACGATACAATGAACTTATTGTGTACATACATACACGTTTTTACATTGTAAAGGTATTAAGAAAATGTAATGTACCTGCATGTAATTAGAGATGTAATAATCTATCTCTAACCATCTCATCTCAATAGCTGCAAAAGTTTTGCAATACAAAATGAACATGTTGTACCTAACAGTTTTTTTTATGTAAGTATAATAGTTAAAGACACTTAATATAAAGTGTGACTATTGTTTCTACTAAGCATAATCAGAATATAAGCAACTATCATTTAACCCGACACTTTCTCAACTTTCAAGTTGAGAAATAGAATCTTGTTTTCCAGTTAATGCTAAAAAGCTGCATATTACTAGCAAAACACACGGATGTAAAAAAGAGGATATGAGTTGCATAATAAGGTTTACTGGAAGTTTATGTGAGTGTGTATTTGTTGTTTTGAGTGTGTGTGTGTCTGTGTGAGAATGATGTCAAGTTTTTCTGCCTCATTTTGTGTTTTCATTTCTCAAGTGTTTTGCATATACTGCAGATGTCTCAGTTGCTGTCAACAGGTTTTATCATCCCCAGAATTTGTTTCAAAACTACTAAAAAGTAAATTTGGGGGGAAAGTCCAATTCATTCTATTGAATGGTATCTGCTAAATCATCCTTTCTTATTGTGGTGGAAAGTCTGATTCATTGTATCGAAATAAGCTGTGCTAAACAGTCCTCTCTCCTATTGATTAATTGTAAATCGATTAATCTTAAATAGTCTTTAGACTTTCCCACACTACAAATGCAGGTTCATTCTAGTCAGTCGTGTTGTGCTAAACAGTCATCTCTTACATGTGTTGAAAATCTGATACATTCTAGCGAATCTGTTTGTGCTAAAGAGTCCTCTATATCATACTGTTTATAGCATTGAACAAGTCTAATTGATCAATACATTTGAGTAGTATTTTGTTGAAAAGCCAGATTCATTAGCAAATCAATCAATTCCTAACATTCTCATAGTTCTCATTCAAGTGAAACAGTTTGTCCTAAATTGTCAACTCTCATATCTTATGTTGGAAAGTCTGATTTATTCAATAGCGGACCAGTTCATCCAAAACGCTCTGGAAGATATATCCAAATCACATTACCTCCACCACCAATAGACATGGATGGACACTGTCCTCCTTAGTTAGTCAGAAAACTTGTGCAATTGGTCTTAGTTAGATGTGGTTCACCACTTGTGTTTGATTGCAGAACCGGTTTGAATTTCCCGAATGCTCTGCCTCTGGTCAAGGAACATCTTTAAAATCAACTCCCTTTGATTTGCGCTTGATTTTGCAACATTATTTTTAATGCTGAATTTTCTGATTGGTGTGTTTGATGTAAACTCCCTTTATCATTTATTTTTTGGTCTTTCTTTTTTTCCTTATTTTTTTAGATATTTATCTTATTTAGCAACTACTGTTTTTTTGCGCTAACTATATAAATAAAAGTTGATTTGATTTACCTCATGCCTGCTAACTTCATTCTGTCATGGCTTGTCTATTACTTCTTTCTGCCTTTATCTATTCAGTTCACAACTCTCTCACGCTCTCAGGGAAAAAAGTATTTTCCCAACATTACAAACATGTCCTTCCTACACAGAGTCAGGCTGGAGTTGTGGAGGAATGTGCATGTGTGTGAGAGATAATATCAGAGGGTAAAGAATATGGGTATGTGAGTGATGGCCACTCAACAGTAACCTGTCTACCTGATAAAGAGGGTGGAAGTGGGTGACTGATTTTCCCACCAGCCTCTGCATACCATCCATACCTTTTAGAGGATAGCAGAGCCCACCGAAAGCTTCATCCGCAGACACAGGTAAGATACTCACAGACATGCAAATTGTATCTATTTTCTTTAGATTGGAAGTATTTTTGCTATAATATACTCCATGTAACTAGCACCATGCAGAGATACATTTGATTATAAATGTTTGCAGGGCAGGAAACAACAGTCACAGTGAGAAAATGTTAGCAAACTTGCACGGTAAAACTACTTTCTAAAAAGAAAGTAGAGCAGTGATACTCATTCAGATTCCAACTTGGCTCTTGTGAGGTTTCTCAGCAATGTCTCTGTAATCTGTAATGCACAGGGCTCTCCCCTTCTTCTCTGTTTGACTTGGTGATTACTCAAACTGTTCGGTATATGTCTATGTAAGCAGACGACTGCCCGCTAGGGGATGTCCCATGTCATCGGAAATAAACTGAAATGAAACTGACCACAACAGATAAAAAAGAAGAAAAAAATCCAGGCATTTTAAACTTATTGTAAATTGCTGATTTTACACTTATTCACGCACACAGAGGTCATAGCTGACATGACAGTTTGAACTGAGCTTAAAAATTAAATTAAACTGTGACCAGCTACCGGACCAGCTTCTTTCCATATATGTATATAAACATTTTTAATATCAGTTAAAACTTTCTTTGCAACTACGACCTCTCTGTGATACTTCTGTATCACAGAGAGGTCATAGTTGCAAAGAAAGTTTTAACTGATATTAAAAATATGTTGTAGAAACATCTTGCTGTCATGGTCTTGTGTTATAAAGGTGTAATAACAACGCATGAGCCTTGTTGTTAATGCTTTATAACAGTACAACAGTGTCTAATCCATGCAATCCTCTTAATATACCCCTCTGATGTGCACATATACAAAATGACATCAGAACATTGGACATAGTCTACTGGAAAAAGTGTAGGACGAGGGATTTCTTAAGTGGAAAGATAAGAAATAAGCCTCTGTGAAGTTGTCTGTTTCCTGTGTGAGCGGTTGATGTACGGACGCCGTTTAGGGTGAGTCATGCAGGTTGGACCTGTTCAGGATGTGAGATTAACTGTTAGTTTGTATGCGTCTTGCAACGGTACACTGACTTCTGTAAAAGCACAGGACTCAAGAAACGTAATTGTGCGTCATCTGTGACTGAGGTGTCCATCCAAGCGAACTAGCTCATGGGTGCTTGTGCTTACTGCATGTGTATATCGGAGAATGCATTATTTTTGGTGTAAATTTTAGACTTCCAAAATCATTCCAAAATGATGGAACCTTTCTCTGATGCAACGTGGTAAATTCATATAGCATACCCTATTCGGACGGGATTAGTTTTACATGGAGAGGTGGGGTAAAGTAATTATTACCCAAGCATCTCAGTGATTTTAGTCCCCTCCGAATGTGCCGTCTCAGTAATCATTACGGACAATGTCAATAAACATTATGACGACTTTTACGTTCTGTAAAAAGGTCTGGAAAAATTACCTCAGGTATTGCCGTGCGAATATACCAGCTGTAAATATTTACGTAAATATTCAGTCATTTCGTGTTTAAAACTAGTTTTCCACGTTTTTTCAAGTATAAGGGGCTTGAAGAAGCATTCAGTTGCGTTCTAGACGTTGGGACAAGTCTGTGGCAAACCTCAAGTGTTTTCCGCATACAATTCAGATCGAAAAGAAGGTTTAAAGCACTTGTTAGAGACAAAACTTCTTTTAACTTTAGGTAAGTGCCTATTACCAACAGAATCAGAATTTAATTCATTAAAGGGTACCTATCATGGAATTTTGAAAATTACCTTTCATGTAGTGTGTAACATAGATCTAAGTGAACAAAAACATCCTGCAAAGTTATAAATATGAAAGTTCAGCGTATACAAAGTTATTGTCTCTCAAAAGTAAGAGTCGACTCTGAGTCGCTGATATGAATCGATAGACAAACGATGCATTTTCTCTAACTTTCGTACGTCACTTGTACAAGTTATTTGAATTCGACACGCCCACTCAGTGCGCGCGCCGAGCAGACAGAGAAACCTGACAACATCATGTCGACGAGACTCTGTTCTGAAGTGCGAATCAAAAGCAAACTTTTTTTTTCACTGCCCAGGGACAAGCATGTGAAGACTCAGTGGCTAGAGTTTATATTTACAACTATACCACACAAGTATAGCCACCTTGAGCTGTGTTCGCGTCATTTTAATGACGATCACTTCACAAACAAAAATGCTTTCAAGTGTGGATTCGCGAGTCGCTGATATAGGAAGTTCAATACCAAGTTTATTTGGATCAGCTTCCTCCTCCGAATCACAACCTGTAAGTACTATTAATAATTGTTGCTTTTATGTGTGTGTGTGTGTGTGTGGTGTGTGTGTGTGTGTGTGTGTGTGTGTGTGTGTGTGTGTGTGTGTGCGTGCGTGCGTGTGTGAGAGAGTGAGAGTTACACTCAGCAGCTTCTAGGTCTCCAATGTCATTTTTTTTGTTTTTTGAAATATGTGAAATTATGTGAAGCGTATTGTAGTACTACAGTGATTTATCAATATGTTTAAGCTTTGGGCTAACGCAAAATATAACTGACTGCGTCATCTGACCAATCACCGCCGATTAGCGTCACGCAAAGGAGGGGTTTGGACAAATGAGTCGTCAAACGAATCATTAGGGAGTCGGTGAGCAAATCAGGTAAAAATAAATGCATTTTATAAGACAACAAAAGTGTTTTTTTGCATGCATGTAAAACTGTTGTTGGGGACTCCCAGAACATTATTAGGAACATTTTAAATGCCATAATAGGTACCCTTTAATAAATAGTTTTTCCGGATCTAACTGTTTTATATATAGCCTAGTTAATATGGTCCAGGGAGAGTATACAGATTTTCTGGTACAAGTGATGCTTCATGATAAGGAAGCGACATAATATGCACATGATGATATGCTGTGAGCAATTCTGGCAGCTTTACTGAGATTTCTTATCCCGGACATTAATAGATGCCTGTGGTAAAATAACACTACTCCATCAACCCTTGTAAAACTAATCCCGCCAGGATAGGGCTTTTTGCCTTTTTACTATTTGAAATGTGTATTTTAGTATAATGCAGACTATTTCACAAAATAGTAATGTAGTAAAATAGTTGGCAGTAAACCGTATACTGTGCAGTTTTCAGTGAGTGGTGAGTATGAATGGAAATAAGTGATTCATCATAGGAAGGGGACGGTTGTTCCAGTTTATGTTCAGAAGATGTTTCAGTCATAGGGGTCATTGCACCTAAGGGGGCTTCAAAAAGCTCAGCATTGCTCTACATTAAACACATGTTCCATTACATGCTTAAACAGATCCTGTTCAGAAGCTGAAAAGTGGTTTCTTCTGTCAGCCTAATGGGAGCGTAACACCAGAAATGGTCAATCGCCCTCAAGCTCCTGGTTTGTTTGAAAACAGTTGGTAGAGAAAGTGAGTCACACATGAAAGAGAAACAAGCAAGCAGTCTCTTTGTCTTAGTAACCCTGATCCGGGTCAGGGGAAACTGAAATTCCCGCTCTCAATCCTTGTTGCCCTCACTCCCACAGCTGTGACATGAAACAGGTGCTGCAGTGACAGCAGGTTTACACGTTTGACACCTCTTGCTCTTTTTTCCCCCCAAACTCTTTGTAAAAGCTTAAGGATTAAGGGAAGAAGCCTTGCTGGAATTCTGCCAGAAGTTAGCACTCAGCCAAAGCTTACCAGCTTACTGAACCCAAAAAACACTCTTCCAAGAATCTATCCAGGTTGGTAAATTGCACTATGACGACCTTATTAGTTTTATTTAAAGTGACTATGAGATGACTGTAGACTCCAAAACCACACTGTAAAAAATATTCAAGAAAGTGTTCATCAAAAAGTTGACAATTCTGTCATTTTTTACTCACCCTCATATCGTCCTGATTGTCTATCTCCCATTAAACAAAAAAATAAATAAATCAGAATGTATGTACACACTATTGTTTTCATACAATATCAAGCTCTAAAAAATTATCTTATATATACAATAATTGTATTTATAAATAATTAGTATGTTGTGAATATAAACAAATTTAGATTTTGATGGCTGCAACACTCCAAAAAAGTTGGGAGAGAAGCTAAATGAAAGTGAAAAGATTACAGAATTTGAAAACTTTGTTGAATGTGCGTGACTGACCTTCAAGCCTCATTGTAAGAGGAACCAAGATGCTACTGTGTTAAAAATAGCCACATGGGCTTGGGATTTCTTTAAAAAAAAAAACATTGTCACGTAACAGTCTGCTGCTGCAACAATTTTTTTTAACTTGAATCTCTTTTACAACTTGAATCTCTGTTAGGAGAAAGCTACAGTATACATCAATTCTGTGTTCTATGAGTTCTCTGGGCCCGAGCTCATCTCAGATGATCCAAAAGGCAGTGGAAATGTGTACTGTGGTCAGATGAGTCCACATTACAGCTGGTTTCTGGGAAAAAAGGACTTCTCAGACCCAAAGACAGCATGCATTAGCAATAGGTGCAAAAGAAAACATCTGTCATGGTATGGGGATGCATTACTGCAAACGGCATTGGTGACTTCCAAATGTCTGAAGGTTCCATTGAAGTGGAGGTGTATATTTGGATTGTATACTGCCATCAAGATGACATCTTTCCTGGGAAGCAAGACAATGCCAGGCCTCATTCTGCTACAAAAGAGTGGTTTTAGAGACACTACACCATAGAGCGGATGTGCTTGAAAATGTATGGCCCATCATAAAAAGTTTAATCAGACAGAGACGACCACAGCTTGTTGAGCAGCTGTTTTGTATCAGGCGAGGAATTAGGCAAACATTCCACTTGCAAAACTGCAACGATTAGTATCCTCAATTCCCAAATGATTAAAAAGTGTAATTAAAATGAAAGGTGATGTGACACAGTGGTAAAATTTGTTTCTAATAACAAAATACTGTTCTCGGTGAAAACATTGAAAATCTTTTCTTTGTACGTTCAACAGTATTAACAAATCACAGATTCTCGATTTTATTGCATTTTATAAAATGTCCCAATTTTTCTGGTAATGGGGCTGTATTGTCAGGATTCCAGCAGATCCACACTCTCCTCCCACTCATTCACTCACTCCTCCCACTCACTCATTTACTCGTTCACTATCACCTGAGTTCTAATCACCATCACCTGCACCTCATCATCCCACCACCTTAAATACCACTCTCACACTCACAGTCATTGTCTGGTCTCGTCGTTACATAGACACTCAGACTCTCCATGATATACCAAAGACTTACCTGCAACTTACCTGCTACTCACCTGTTCCTATCGGATTGTCTTCATAATCATCTGCCGTCTCCAGTTCCCAGCCGTTCTACTGCAGCCCTTTCCAGTGACGGGTCATCATCATCTGTAACAGAGACTCTGATTATTCCTGTGGCTAAGTCCATCCAATTATCTTCTGTTAAGATACTCACCATAACTCCGTCTGCTTCTGCTGTTCCAAAAATAAACATTGTTTCACTTACCAACTGTCCGTCTCCTGTTTCACCCGTGACAGAAGACCAGACCACAAAATGCAGAACCCAACGGAGCCCGGAGAAAATCCATCTCCTGATCCATTCCTGGAACTGGTTCAAGCTGTTCGTCAGTCGCTACTTCCTTCACCACCAGATAATCTGCCCATGATTCCCGAGGATATCCTTCAGTCAGCCCGCCGACAACCACTTCCGCAAACACCCGCTGCTTCGTCAGCTGCCTCTGCAAGTCCCATGGCCCAACCAGCGACATACTCCGGCGAGGCGGAGGATTGCAGCGGTTTTTTACTTCAAGTTTCACTTTACTTCCAGATACAAGCACATAAATTCACCAATGATTCAGCTCGCGTAGCCTTTATCACCTCACTGCTGTCCGGCCGAGCTCTCCAGTGGGCTCAATCCTTGTGGAATTCAGATTCTCCTGTGATTAAATCATTACCAAGTTTCTGCCAACACTTTAAGGAGGTTTTTGGACAGACTGCTTCGGATTTATCTGTACATGATCAACTATTTAATCTCCGTCAAGGCAAATCCTCTGTGAGCACATATGCTCTCCAATTCCGCACGCTGGCGGCATCCAGTGGTTGGAATGAAACTGCCCTGATCACTGCCTTTCGTCATGGTCTCAATCCGAACATTAGACAGCTAGTTGTGGTTTACGAGGATTCGTTGGGACTGGAAAATCTTATTCAAAAGACCCTCCGAGTATCTCAACGTTTGACGGCCTGTGAAACTCCTACGACCGCTGCACATCCTCCGTCCACGGCTCCATCTGTCACCCCTCCAGCACCAGAAGCCATGCAAGTGGATTCCACACATCTCTCTCTCACGGAACGTCAGCGACGCATCCAGAACCGTCTCTGTTTGTACTGTGGAGGTAACGGGCATCTCATCGACACCTGTCCCATTCGGCCTCAACGCCCAGCGGTGAGTACAATTCAAATTCCACCCAAGATGGCTACCCTGAACCGTACAACAGTTCATCTTCTAACCCCTCTTGTATGTGTCTCTGCACAAGCCCTCCTCGACTCTGGCTCGGCGGGGAACTTCATATCGACGCAACTCCTCCAGAAATTGAATATCCGTAAACTCAGAAGTCATCTGGATCTCCGCGTACAGACTATCCAGGGTAAGCCGCTGGGTCGAGGTCGAATTCGTCACGTTACCCCCACACTGACGCTCCGCGTAGGATGTCTACACTCAGAGGAGATTTCCTTTATGGTGCTGGAGGAGTCAACTGCTGAGCTCATCCTGGGACGCCCTTGGATGATCCAACACCAACCTACTATCGACTGGAGCTCTGGAGAAGTCCTTCACTGGGGAGAACAGTGTTTCCATTCCTGTCTAGCACCGGTTAAGAAAGTCAGCCAAGAATCCTCCATGGTATACTCACCTCCTGAGGGAAGATCCGAGATTTCCGTCTGTTCCACCAGTATCGAGAGTCCCGAGGTACAACATCAGGTGGAAATTCCAGTGGAGTACAGGGCGTTCCAGGACGTCTTCAGCAAACAGTTGGCAACCAAACTTCCACCTCATCGGCCATGGGACTGTGCTATCGACCTGCTACCTGGAGCTACTCTATCTAAAGGCCGTGTGTACCCTTTGTCCATCCCGGAGCAGAAGGCCATGGAGGAGTATGTGGAGGAAGCCCTCGAACAGGAGTTCATTCGTCCATCTACTTCCCCTGCCGCTGCGAGCTTCTTCTTCGTGGCAAAAAAGGACGGAGGCCTGCGGCCGTGCATTGACTATCGCCATCTCAACTCTCAAACAGTAAAATTCAGCTATCCCCTTCCTCTGGTCCCAGCAGCCTTGGAACAGTTGCGTGGAGCCCGAATCTTCTCAAAGCTTGATCTTCGCAGTGCATATAATCTCATCCGAATTCGTCGGGGTGATGAGTGGAAGACGGCGTTCATCACTCCCTCTGGACATTATGAATACCGGGTAATGCCTTTCGGGCTGTCCAACGCCCCAGCAGTCTTTCAGGGGTACATGAATGAGGTTTTCCGGGAATATCTTAATAAGTTTGTGGTGGTCTACATAGATGACATCCTCATTTATTCCTCATCTCTCTCTGAACACCATCGCCATGTCACTGCTGTCCTGGAAAAGCTGCGAGCTCACAAGCTCTACCTCAAACTTGAAAAGTGTGAGTTTCATACCCCTTCAGTTCAGTTCCTGGGTTACTTCATCGACCAACATGGAGTTCGGATGGACCAGAGGAAGGTGGAGACTATCCAAAACTGGCCTCAACCCTCTACGGTAAAAGACCTCCAACGTTTCCTAGGATTTGCCAATTTTTACCGAAGGTTTATCAACAACTACAGTCACATCAGCTCTCCTCTGACTTCTTCTCTCCGAGGCCGGCCCAAATCTCTGTCCTTATCGCCCGAAGCCATCTCAGCCTTCGAACGCCTAAAGGAAGCCTTCCAGACCGCCCCAGTTCTAGTTCATCCGAACCCAGAGATCCCTTTCGTTGTAGAGGTGGATGCTTCCTCCACCGGAGTTGGGGCGGTCCTGTCACAGCGGCAGGGTGATCCTCCCAGACTCCATCCATGTGCCTTCTTCTCTAAAAAGCTGTCCCCGGCGGAGCGGAACTACGACATTGGAAATCGAGAACTGCTCGCCATCAAGTTGGCATTAGAGGAGTGGAGACACTGGCTGGAGGGAGCAAACCATCGCTTCGAGGTCATTACCGACCACCGCAATTTGGAGTACCTCAGAGAGGCTAAGAGACTTAATCCCCGCCAGGCCCGATGGGCACTATTCTTCACACGCTTTGACTTCCTTGTGTCCTACCGACCCGGTTCTAAGAACTGTAAGGCAGATGCTCTATCCCGTCTGTATCATCCATCAAGTGAGGACCCTCTTCCAGAACCTATCCTCCCTCCAGCCGTGTTTGTAAGTCCTATCGTCTGGGACATCGACCAGCAGATATCCCAAGAGAACCGCCTTCATCCCGCTCCGCCGGGAGGTCCAGAGGGGTGTGCCTTCGTACCACGTCACCTTCGAACGGCCCTTCTGGACTCTGCTCATACCACTCCGGGCTCTGGACATCCAGGTAGCAGGCGTACCCTCTCGCTCCTCAGTAATCGGTACTGGTGGCCAACCATCTCTCAGGATGTTGCTCGCTACGTCAAAGGATGCTCAGTCTGTGCCGTTACCAACACTCCCCGAAGACTACCAGAAGGCAAGCTAGTCCCTCTTCCGCTTCCTCGTCGTCCATGGTCTCATATCGGGGTAGACTTCATGACGGACCTGCCCAGATCTAACAACCATACCTGTGTCTTCGTGGTCGTGGACCGATTCTCAAAGGCCTGTAAATTGATTCCCTTACCTGGACTCCCTACCGCCTTTGAAGCCGCCGAAGCCCTCTTCACTCACGTATTCCGAAACTTCGGCATCCCAGAGGACATAGTGTCGGATCGAGGCCCTCAGTTTGTATCAAGAGTTTGGCGAGCTTTCTTCAAGCTCCTCGGAGTAACAGTAAACCTGTCATCTGGATACCATCCTCAGACTAACGGCCAGACTGAGCGAAAGATTCAGGAGATTGGACGTTACCTGCGGACTTATTGCCACCAGTACCAGGACAGCTGGAGCCAGTACCTTCCGTGGGCCGAATACGCACAAAACTCTCTTCAACAGTCCACCACCGGTCTCACCCCCTTCCAATGTATCCTCGGCTATCAACCTCCTCTCTTCCCTTGGTCTGGTGAGCCCTCGGACGTACCAGCTGTCAACTACTGGTTCCAGCAGAGCGAGGGGGTATGGGACTCGGCTCACGTGCATCTACAGCAGGCAGTGCGGAGACACAAGGACCAAGCGGATCGTCATCGGATCGAACCATCGCAGTATGTGCCAGGACAGAAGGTGTGGCTTTCGACCCGGGACATGCGCCTCCGCCTGCCTTGCCGTAAGCTGAGTCCTCGATACATCGGTCCATTTACCGTGCAGAGGCAGCTGAACGAGGTCACCTACAGACTCAATCTCCCTCGACAGTACCGGATCTCTCCATCATTCCATGTGTCTCTGTTAAAACCATTCATTGAACCTGTCTTCTCTCCTCCCACAGAACCTGACCCGGCCATCGAACCTCCTCCTCCTATCCCAATAGAGGACGAGTCCATATACCGAGTCCGCACCATCTTGGACTCACGGCGACGAGGTCCTCGGCTGGAATATCTAGTGGACTGGGAGGACTACGGTCCTGAGGAACGGTCGTGGGTTCTTCGGGACGACATCCTGGACCCAACTCTCCTTCAACAATTTCACACCAGTCGTCCTGATCGCCCAGCTCCCAGGCCCCGTGGCAGACCTCGTCGTCGAACTCATCCCTCTTCGCAGTCGTCAAGAGCCGCCTCGGAGGAGGGGGGTACTGTCAGGATTCCAGCAGATCCACACTCTCCTCCCACTCATTCACTCACTCCTCCCACTCACTCATTTACTCGTTCACTATCACCTGAGTTCTAATCACCATCACCTGCACCTCATCATCCCACCACCTTAAATACCACTCTCACACTCACAGTCATTGTCTGGTCTCGTCGTTACATAGACACTCAGACTCTCCATGATATACCAAAGACTTACCTGCAACTTACCTGCTACTCACCTGTTCCTATCGGATTGTCTTCATAATCATCTGCCGTCTCCAGTTCCCAGCCGTTCTACTGCAGCCCTTTCCAGTGACGGGTCATCATCATCTGTAACAGAGACTCTGATTATTCCTGTGGCTAAGTCCATCCAATTATCTTCTGTTAAGATACTCACCATAACTCCGTCTGCTTCTGCTGTTCCAAAAATAAACATTGTTTCACTTACCAACTGTCCGTCTCCTGTTTCACCCGTGACATGTATATAGTTGTAATCGAAATTATTCAACCTCCATTGCAAATCAGGTTTATTGGAAAAATTGACAGCGGTTTGCAATTAACAAATCAAACAAAAGTAATTGAAATAGCTCAACACAACAAATGTTTCCTCAAATTCAACTGAAAATGGCACTTTTCATCACTTCTGCAGTCTCAAAATTATTCAACCTCTTTATGGCAAACTTATTTAGTACTTAGTAGAACAAACCTTTGCTGTTATGAGCTGCTGCAAACGAAATGTACAACCAGTTTCTGGCAGTGTTTCTGAGCAATCTTAGCCCATTCCTCATGAGCAATGGCCTCCAGTTCAGTAATATTGTGTGCTGCAGCCACCTTCTTTAAATCCCACCAGAGATTTTCTATGGGTTCAAGTCAGGTGAGTGATGGCCACTGTAGAATCTTCCAGGACTTTTTTTTTTTCAACCAAGCCATGGTGGAATTTGAGGTATGCTTGGGATCATTGTCCTGTTGTAAGGTCCAATGACGCCCAAGCTTCAGCTTCCTCACTGACAGCATGACGTTTTCTCCTAGGATTTCCTGATAATTCAATGAAGCCATCTTGCCTTTCAAATGCTGCAGGTTTCCAGTGCCAGAGGATGCAAAGCAGCCCCAGAGCATCACTGCGCTTAACTGTAGGCAGAGTGTTCTTTTCAGCATATGCTTCGTTCTTTTTCCTCCAGACATACAGCGGATCCATAGGGCTGAAAAGTTCCAGTTTTGTTTCATCGCTCCACAGAACAGAATCACAAAACTTCTGTGGCTTATATCGGATTCTGAGCAAATTGGAGCCGACTTTTCTTGTGCTTTTGTGTCAGTAGTGGTGTGCATCTTAGAGCATGTGCATGTGTTTAGTACGTGCCTTACTTTGCAAGCTGAAACCTCAGTGCTTGTTGCTACCAAGTGTTGCTGCAGGTCTTTTGCAGACACTCAAGTGTTTTTCTGAATCTAAAATCTGGTTGCAACCATTGATAGCTTGGTTGCAAACTGATCGAGGTAGTGTAACCAATGTTCCTTTAACTTTGAACTTGCAAACTATGCTTCCAACAGAGTCTCTAGGAACATTTAGCGCCTTCTCTATCTTTTTGTATCCTGTTCCTTTTTTGTATAGGGCAATTATATCTTCTCCTAACCTTTTGGACCATTCTTTTGACCATATTTCTAACATGTGCTTGAGACAACACCTGTTTTGAGGTGTTGTGAGGGATTCTATATATATTATGTATATGACGGCACAAGTGTAAATAAATAAGAAACAACAACGAAGTTTCATTAAAAACCCTCTTTTGCGCGGAACTACTTCCTTCCACCACGGATTAAAATCTCAAGTTGACAGAAGCCTTCGTAACAATTTTAAAGCGTATAAAATAAGTGGTACATGAGCGTGAACTACTGTCTAAAGCTCACATCCACAAAAGCGTCAAAACAACTGGCAAAAGTCAAAAACTATATATGAGGTCTAAATAACTACATTCTCCCCTGCAAAACTCTTAAAAACTACGTTCCGTGACACAATAACAGAAATATTTGTTAAACATTTAGTGTATATATTTATATTTTTATATATTTAAATAGCCAATACTCCTTTTTGGAGTTTGGCAGCTGATTAATAGACATTATAAACATTCTTCAAAATTCTTCAAAAAAACCTAAAAGATGTCAAAGATAAACCACAGTGAAAAGTTTCACCACTGTAAAAAATCCAAATAACAGAAATATATAGTTTTTACAATCTTCACCACAGTCTCTTTCACTTTTGCCACATTTCTTCCATTGTTGTTTTTTCTTCTCAGATTAGAGGCCTATGGCGGTGTGTTTGATGACTGTGTCAAGGTCAGTGTTCTTGTGAGTGAGCGTGACCTGCAGTAATGTATAACTACATGAGAAGCAGAAGGCAATGAGTTAACAATCAGTCCCTCGGTAAACTACAAACACAATGAGAGCGACAAGCTCACAGTAATGATGGACCGTGGGAGACTTATCAGAATAACAATCATCTGATGTAGATCAGGATCACGTGATGTTTACTCAAGTATTTCTCAATGTCTTAAACAACCCTGTTGATATACAGCAGCCGGATATCATCCACTTTTTTGATCCTGTGTTTGAAAAGATTGTTTAATGAAACCGTTTGGACGTTATTGCCAGTGGTGAAAAACATCCTACTTTTTTCCCTATACAAATTATATCAATAAAAGAAAAGAAAAGTAAAAAATACATAATTGTTTTGGGAGGTGTCCATCATCTAGAAGATATAAATGAAATATCTTCTAATATTGTATTAGATTAAACTTCTGACTTTTAACAGACATGTTGATACAGCCATCTTCTGCTTCTTGCACAATAAGCATTAAGTCCATGATGAAGGGAAACCACACGGCTTTGAATGATAAAGAATCGAGTGAAGCTTTCAGACACTTCATAATGAAATTCTGAAAAACTAAAGTACAGCCTGTTCTTGATCCATCAGCAGATAATTTGTTTATGAATTTAATGCTGCTCTTGGGTAAACAGTAGACCTGCAGATACATGTTTACATATTGAATTTAATTAAAAACAGTTATTTAAAAATCATATCATAGAGGGTGAACCACATATGATGAATAAAAAAAAAACATCATATGATGAATAAAAAAAAAAACATCAAACCATTTCTCAATAAATGGAAAACAAGAATAGAAGATGAATACAAGGACTTTAATAGAACTGAGATAATGCTGGGGACAAAACTTGATGAATCATTCTCATAGTGGTCTCTGAATCAAATCGCACCTCTTCTTTTAGCTCTTAAACTGAAAAATATGGGGAATTTTTTTATAAGTATAAGTGAAACTGTTTTCCTTTTTGTCTTCTTGATTACATTACAAGATTACTCTTGTAATCTTGATTACATTATCTTAATACTCTGTAATTCAATGACACACTGTATACCAGCCCATTCTCACCCCAAGGCGTCATCTAACTAATGCCTTGGGAATCAGTTTGACCATGCTTCAATATTCGACGTTAAAGGTACCCTTTAGCGTCAGTTAGTTGACGCGATCCCAGGGCGTCATCTAACTGACGCGTTACCCTTAGCGTCAGTTAGATGACGCCCTTCTACCCAGACCTAAACCTACCCGCGTCATCTAACTGACGCGTTACCCTTAGCGTCAGTTAAATGACGCCCTGGGATCGCGTCAACTAACTGACGCTAAAGGGTACCTTTAGCGTCGAATATTGAAGCATGGTCAAAATTGTCAGTTAGATGACGCCTTGGGGTGAGAATGCGTTGCGTATACGTGAAATCAAAATATTTGAGGTAACCCCTCATAAAGCCCTAACATAACAGAAACTCTTCTTTGCACAGCAAAGCATTAAACAGTACGAATATCCCACTTAACATTAATCTTGCACAAAAATCAATATATAACAGTTAATTTTACCATTTACTTTTCCTTTTAAGTGCCATGGCAAAGCATGCAGGGGAAATGGAAATCCCAGCCTAAGTTTCTAAATGAAAAGAAACAAGCTCATAAAACTCAAAACAATGAAACAATTCAGATTACTTTAAATGTGTCAGTTTTGTGAACTCAAAAGAAAATTCTAAAAACTCAAAAAAGTTCATTTCATTTAACTAATTTGTTTAATTTAAAGGGCACCTATTATGGAATTTAGTGTGTAACATAGATCTAAGTGAACGAAAACATCCTGCAAAGTTTTAAATATGAAAGTTCACCGGATACAAAGTTATTGTCTCTCAAAAGTAAGAGTCGACTCTGAGTCGCTGATATGAATCGATAGACGAACGATGCTTTTTGTCTATCTAGATGACGTCAACTTGACAAGTTATTTGAATAAGATTCCCACTTATTGCGCTAGATGCCAGGGTAAACTTGAAAACATCATGGCTTTATATGGTGGTTCAGTGGTTTATATTTACAACTATACCACAGAAGTATAGCCGAACCTTGAGCTGTGTTCGCGTCATTTTAATGAAGATTGCTTTACAAACTTAAATGCTTTCAAGTGTGGATTCGCGTGCCGGTTGATACTGAAGGAAGGTTCAGTACCAAGTTTATTTGGATCAGCTTCCTCCTCCGAATCACAACCTCTAAGTATTATTAATAATCGTTGCTTTTATGGGTTTTGTAGCATGCTCATTACGTATTTGTGTGTGTGTTGTGTAAGTTACGCTCAGCGCAGCATCTAGGTCTCCAATGTCAATTTTTGTGAAATGTTTGTCATTGTTATTGGAGTTGTCATAAAGAATAGAGCGTATTGTAGTACTGCAGTGCTTTATCAATATGTTTATGCGTTGGGCTAATGCAAACAATAACTGACTGGGTCATCTGACCAATCACCGCAGATTAGCGCCACGCAAAGGAGGGGTTTGGAAAAACGAGTCGTCGAACGAATCATTTGGGAGTCGGTGAGCAAATCAGGTAAAAATAAATGCATATTATAAGACAACAAAGTGTTTTTTTTTTGTCATTGCATGCATGTAAAAACTCCCAGAACAAAGCCCTTTAAGTTTGCCCTACTCAAACCAATATATTTTGAGCGGTGCACAGTGAGGTCCTCTAGCATGCACATGCACATTTTGCTGCATACTCATGCTAAATCTTTGGATGTGTATCTTTGGAGTGTGTGGCCTAAATTCATCTTCTACTCATTTGTCACCTTCAACACCCATTTTAGCAGCAAAATTATCAGTTCCTCAAAGTAGCAAATGTTTTCTGAAACAATCATTCACAAATCTCTTGTACAGAAGAATACAGCTCTAAAATGAATAAAAAAATTGCCTGCAGAGTAGCTCAATGTCAGATTTACCAATCAAACCTTTTAGTAAAGTCACTTTTGTACAGGCACGATGAAATTAAAAGAATCTAAATCAAGCATTCTTTTATAAATGAGTTTTTCTTTAGATATAAAGAGGTCTTATCATGCTGAGACTGTAAGCTATATATGGACATGTCTGTTTCATTCAGCACTCTCATTTTGAATGGACGTGGGTGTCACGGTTCACGTTCCTGGGGCGCAGTAACGACTCACATAAACCTCAAGATCTCATTTCAATAGTATCGGTTTGACTAATCCTTAACCAAGATGTGGCAGCAAGTTGAGACCACTGGTTACCATACCTATCCTCATAGAAACAGATTTGAAACTAAACAACACATGAGGCATCCAATAGAGTGCAGAAAATGATAGATGACAGGAAGTAGAAAAAAGTGGATGTTAAGACAATTTGTGCACAAGGGCTGAGAAAAGAAAGAATGTCCAGAATTTGATCTGATGACATTTATGTGACCTGCTCCATTATTTTGAGTCGTTTTGACCCAGATATACATTGAACTGAATGAATGAAAAAGGGAAGTCTCTGTCTAATTATACAATTATGGGGTTTCCAAACCATTGTCGAGATTTAATCGTTTATATGGTGGCTGTCACTCATAAAACCATGTTTTTGGAGATTTTGAAGATTCCAAACAATTTTATTTTTGAAGATTCCAATTGTTTTTTTTTAAATTCCAACCAATCTAAACTTTTTTGACAAGATTTGTTCAAAATTATATATACATTTATAATATGGACATATATATAAATTAAATATATATTTTTTAAATTTCAGCCAAAATCTGCTAAGAGGTAGCAACAACAATACAAATAATTTTAAAAAGTGTTTTTGCACTATTATTTAAAACAGGATGTGCATTTTAATGAGTTTAAATTAAATATTTTTGTTACAAGGGACAATAAAAATGAATTTGTGCATCAGAACCACTTCTTTTTACTTAACTTGATTTTCAAGTCAACGAATTTGCGACAGCTGAATGTAACATTTTTGAGTCTCTGAGTAATTTAATTCATAAAATAACTCATTTTTTATTTTAACTCATAAAATAAACTTAATTCCGTAAAACAAGTATAATGAACAACGCAAAAAGCATTTCGGACATGCAGCACATTTTATAATTCATGCTGAAAAAATCAAAAAAGTTCACCCCTCACGCACATTATCACAGTATAGGTCGTCTGACAGGAAATGAGCAGGAATATTGCTAAGAAGAGTATATATAATATTTTTTTATTTTGTGAATGAGGGTTGAAATATGTAATATTTGTGCACATCATAAAATGTGCTGCATGTCCGAAATGCTTTTTGCGTTGTTCATTATTCTTATTTTACAGAATGAAGTTTCTTTATTTCCATGTTACTCAAAGACTCACATGAAAAATATGGGGAAGTATAAGTGAAACTTTTTTCCTTTAGTGTAGATATATTAGTGTAGAATATATTTATGTATATATAGCGTAACACTTTACAATAAGGTTTAATAGTTAAGTACATTAATTAGCATGAAATAATAATGAACTGCACTTCTACAACATTTATTAATCTTTGTTCATGTATTTGTTAACATTATTTGAAGCACTGTGAACTAACATGGACAAATAATGAACAACAGTCTTTGTATTAACTATCGTTTAAAAGGTTGAACAAATACAGTAACAAATTGCTCGTGATTATTTTAGTAGTTAATACATTAACTAATGTTAACAAACTAAATCTTATAGTAAAGTGTTAACCCCCCTCCCCTCATAATTTAAGTGTGTGTGGTGTTGTAAGTCAGCACAGATGTTGAGATGTTAGCACATGTCTTTGAGTTTTCAGTGCAGAATCACTTGTCTAATCGTCAATGATGGTGTATAAATAGCACCAGCCCATTAAGCCTTAATATATCGTTATCAGCTAATCGTCAATTACTGTTGCAGGGCAGGATATCACTCATTTAATCTTGTTATCTGAAAGGCTAATGCCTGGCTACACAGATCTAAACTGTGTGTGTTCTCTTCTACGTTGTGTATCATAAATGTGACTCATTTGATTTGACTTTCTTCCTTCTTGTTTTAAAAAAAAAAACCTTTGCGCCTTCATAGTTCACCTACAGCTGTTAGAAACAGCTCTGTTCTGGCAGCTCCTCAAAGCTACCCTAAGGTGAAGTTGTTGACCTCACTGACCGTGTCATGCACCGGTTGACCGTCAACTCATAGAGCCGGCAGCTGCTAAAAAAGTTGTGCGTGGAGCCAGCCAGACCGCTTGGCAAACTCCGAGTTTCAAGATTCCCGAATCCCATCTCCATGCCAGCTGAACAGGCAGATACCTGCTCCTCGTGTTCCTGCAGATCCACCCGTATGTGAGAACTCCAGCAGGAATCACGCACTGTTAGCTCTCTATGCACCTTCGCTCACCTTTTCCTTTCCTTCCTTCTCAACACCGCCAGCCAAATGCTTCACTTGAATTACACAGATTAATAACACAGGTGTTGGAAACATCTGGCTGTATCAATAATGATGCCTTTCAAATGCATCATTGTTAACTTAGTAGCTCAATGAGACACTACGTGCGTATATAACAGTGTATTTTTATTGTTTTTAAGTTTAAAACTTTCTTTAATATGGAACATTTAAAAAAATTACTCTTTTAAAGAAAAAAGAAACAAGGAAACACACTATGATCTAAATTGTGGTGATCATTATTGAAAGAAAACCATACTCTCTGTCATAGCTAATTGTCCTTGACTTGTTGCATTTCTCGTGACCAAGCATCATTACCATAAAAAAACAAATTGCACAATTCATACTGTATGTGTTACTGTTTTGGTATTTTATAGTGAGTTATTGTCACAATACACATGAATATCAGTTAAAATTCTCCTTTGTCACAGAAAAAGTAACAGCATGTTGGAATTAAGACAAATGTTCAATTTTGTCTTCTAATAATAATCTTTTCTGAAATGAAAACCAAAGCAAAAGCTAGAAATGGAATTGAACAAGCAGTAAACCAGGCAGAAGGGTGGGCAGAGAAACAGAGGACGAGATGGAACAGTTACTTACGATAAAATCCCCCTTGTTGTTTTTCACAACTTCGACATCTCTTTTGGCACGTGGGCTCAGACCACAGAAAATTTCACACTTGTTCTTGTTAGGGAACACCTTTTTATCTCTAACTACCTTTCTCTGGAAAAGTAAACACCCTATGGCTGGCATTTTAACTTCAGAAACAAGCACATAGTGTGAATTTGGTACAGAGGACAATTTTCGGCTGTTTTGAACAATCTGTTGACATTTTACAGTATGTTTAGGTGATGATGTTTTGATTTGAGGTTGACATATACATCCACAATTCACCAGCGGTGGAAAACCGCTGTCAACTTGTTGCTTTACATTTCTTTGTTTTAGATTACAGCACAATGGGTGGGCAGATGGGACTTTTGTGTGAACTTTATTTGCTCTGGTTCTGAGTAGCCGGTTTTGTCCCAGTTTGCATATAAAAGACACTTACTCTAGATTCCCCTGTTTATCTGCTATCAAGAGAAATTTGTCGTCAGCATAAATACTAACCGATAAGACTGTGGCTAATCATATATAGTGGAAATGAGAGAAAAAAAAAGAGTGGGTGAACAAGATGACAAGAGAAAGCTACAAGCCCAATAAAAGAAAGCACATGAAAAGGGAGGAAAGAAAAACAGCCCACATCCTGGTGTAGTGGTTTTACGCTCTCTCTTTCTCACTTTCTCTCTTTTTCGTTGTTTTTCCCACCGTTCAGCCTATCTCATTAGGACTAGAAGTGTGCTTCATCATTAAAGACAACAGGAGGGGCTAACAAACCTGTCTGTTTACACAGATGGGATCATTTATGTGGTATAATTGACAGAACAGTGTGAGGGGAGGAGAGATTAACAGAGAGATAAACAGAAACACAGTGTGTGAAAGTGTTAATGTTAGTTTAGGAAGAGGAAAGAGTGCCAGGATTCTCACTGAATGACAAGTGTTAATCTTTAGCAGCCATCCATTCTCTTCTGATTCAGATGCAATGGCAACTGGATACAGGTGAAGAGTCTAGAATAATTTTAAATAATTTAATTAATTGATAATTCAATATTTTTTTTATAAAAATGACATAAAATACAGATTATTCCAGTTTCGTATCTGATGAATAAGTTGAATTTGCAAATATATCAATGATTTGCTTGTAACCATGTTATTATCATGTTATTACTACACTTGACACTTTTATTATTCATTTATAAGTACTTTTAACATGATAATTAATAGTATTACCTCAATGGAAATCAGTTTAAATTTACTCAAAATTTAATTGTATTCTAATAAACTTGATTTCTGCAAAGTGGTTGCAAGGATAGAACGGGGTGGTTGCTAGGTTATTGCTTAATTGTTTAAGCCAAATTATTCCATCTTTCTACTGAAATGATGCCTGCATTTCCACTGACTTCAGAGTTGAAAAATTACGTAACTGACTTTTCTGATGGTTTTTCTCAAACTCTAAGGTATGAGCATAATTTGTGATTGGCGATGCTTGCCAAACAATAACTATTTGTTTGTAATTGTTGATAGATCATCCTTGAGGATATGTTAAATTGTGTAGTGTCCTCATGAACCAGCGCAGTCTCATCCCAAGAAGTCATATATTGACGTCTTGGGACGTCTTTTGACCATACGTCAATATCCGCCTTTTTAGGGTACCCTTAAACGTCGTTTAGATGACGTTATCGGATCCTAACTCTACCCCAGACCTAAACCTACCCCTAAACCTACCCCGTCACCTAACTGAGGTTAAAGGTAAAGCGTCAGTTGTATGACGTCCCAGGATCGTCATATAACCGACGTTTAAGGGTACCCTAAAAAGGCGGATATTGACGTATGGTCAAAAGACGTCCCAAGACGTCAATATATGACTTCTTGGGATGAGACTGTGTTACATGAACTCTCACCTCAGTTTCTTCACTCTCAGGTTTCTTTCTATTTGAATGTTTTACATGAATGAGTTAAGGGATACTACACAAATAATGAAATAATGTGACTAAAAAACTTCCCTACAGACACTCCTCCTGACTGAAAGCCCTGCTCTACGTTTGTCAAGTGCCTCATTATAACAGCACTGAACAATATTAGTATGAGGTTTGACTGTTTCCATGAAGACAGCATCTTTTTTTTTTTCATTCTATTCATATACAAAGTTATGAAGAAGCCTCACAAAAATGTCAAGAAATACTTCCTGTGGTTATATTTTCAGATGTCAGTAGCATCTAGTAATGTAGATGTCAGATCTCAAAGTAAAGGAAGTTCACTTTAGACCCAGAAAAAGCTATCAGCTTCCTTGTGCTAAACCTGTCTGCAGATATTTCTCTCAGCAAGATAAACCCAACAGGCCTTTTATCTCATTATAGTAAACCCAACAGACTGTCTCAAAACAGCGGTTACAACCAGCCAGGGTGCCTCTCAGCACGATGTTTGCACATGAACTGTGTCAGTTTCTAAGAATCCAGCGCTCTAGACCGAACCACAGCCTCACCTAAAATAGCGCTGCCGTTTGTGTCTACATCAGAGTGTCCTCAATAAAACTTTAACTTTGAAAGCAATGTGCACACATCAGGACATCAGCAGTGCTGTCAGCTGATCAGTAATCAGAACTGAGATAAGATGTAGAGATAGAGTTCACTGGAGCTTTGCCAGAACTTCAGACTCGTTTTACATCACTGCTTTACATTATGCAAGTGACATAATTTGAGTTGTGCAATAGATGTACGCTTTTTTATAAGAATGCGGGTCTTGCCCATGCAAAAGTCACTGCTAATGCTGGTGTTACATATAGGTAAAGCCGAAAATGTTAAATCTTGAGGTTGTCATCATGCTGAATGAAGGTGTGCAGGTGTGAGTGAGATACTGTGCGGTACTTGCAAGTCTCACAGCGTGCAGTTTGTCACTTGGCAAACTTTTTTGCGCCGCTTCAAGCTGCAAGGCATATCTCAAAGACTTTTTGAGTAATAGCAAACTGTGAAGCTCTTCTGTTTGTGTGTGCGTGTCTATGAGATGATTTTGTAAGCGGGGCCTGGGGGTGTGTTTTCTCGTGTCTGTTGTCCCTCGTTTTTTTTGGCTGAGCCAGACGCCCATGTGGCTTACTTGGAGGTGAGGAAGAGAGAGAAAGTGTGAATGAGAGTGAGTTTTGGATGATAACACAAAGAAAGGAACAGCCCGCATACTCTCCCTGCTGTTATTTGCTGTGCTATCAACTCAAAATTTTTATTTTTTTAAATGATAATTAATATTTGCAGGGCAGAGTTTCTCAGAGGCCCCGTCCACACTACTACGTTTTCGTTTAGAAACGGAGACCTTTTGCTACGTTTGCACCTTTCGTCCACACTAAAACGGCAAAAACGAAGACCTAAAACGGAGAAGTTTAAAAACGCTGCAGACCCGTTTTGCGTTTTGAAACTCCGGAGGGCGTTTTAGTGTAGACGGGTCAAAACAGAGAACTTTAGAAACGGATGACGCAGACGCTCGCGCTCGGCTCTCTGATTGGGTGTCATCAGTCATGACGTATCATTCCCTGGTGCTGTAACGTTAACTGCCTACATGCGCGGAGGAAAGCTATTATTCCAGCGATCTGTGACAATTCCCATGCCGTGTGCAGCGGCGGTATCGACCGTACATGGAGCGTCGGTTTTGGGTTAAGCCGGGAAGAACCAGCGCATGGTGGGATAATTTTTATCAATGAAGTTGTGTTGTGTTTACACCGGCACGCGCATGCCCAGTGTAGGTGAATGGTCACGTGATCCGCGTTTTCAGTCGTTTTAATGTGGACGGAGAGCGCAGCTAAAACGCTGGTGTGGACGGAGATAGTATTCCTTTTAATTCTCCGTTTCTAAACTAAAACGCAGTAGTGTGGATGGGGCCAGAGACTCTTTGAGGAGAAACCACCTGTGGTTTGAGTTGAGCTTTGGGGGATTTACCCTACTAGTTAAACTGGGCATAAGTGGTCATCAAAGGACGCTTCAAGCTGGTTTAATTTACATAAAGAACACAGGAGTTAATTAGCTAAACTTAAGCCACTGAGAGGCGGGAACTCAAAGGTGTGAGATCAGCTGATTAAATAGTTTTGATACCCACTGAGTCGTAATCATTTTTAAGAAGTTGAAAGTTATAGAACTAGCACAAAAAATGATACTTAGGGAAATCCCAAACACTCAAATAGGTGAAACTTCTGGCACATGATTTGAATACATTGCTGATAAAACCTCATTAGTTTCCTTAAAGTCCCCCTGTAGTGAAAATCAAGTTTTTAATGTTGTTTATATGTCTATGTGGTGTTTTTAATACTGCATACTTCAAGTCAAACCAAACACCATTGCTGAGTATTTTCTCTTTAAAACTGCAGTGATCTAAAGACGGTCTCAAAAACACGGTTTGAAATCGCTGGTGTTTCTGACGTCACAAACCTTGTAATTAATCACGTCACGAGGGAGACGGGCTTTAGCATATCATTACTATGCTGTGAAGCAAGGGAGTCTCAAGAGAAGCCAGGTTATCCCGATATTTTTTTCTGTTGATATAAAAAATCAGGTAGATTTAGCAATATAGTGGACGTATGATAGCCTAGAAATCTAGACGCACCCTAGCGGCAGCGGAAATTATTTCGCTGCCAGTGTGGTCTAGCAACTCTCAATAGGCTTTTGAGCTGGAAAAACAAAAAACTGGTCAGGCCAATCACATCGTCTATAGAGTCGGCGGGCGGGCTTAACACAATGACGGCACAGTTCATGACGCAGTTCCGTGTGATTTCAATAGGTAAATTTCCCTGCTACTTGAAAACAATGAAGATGCAGGCGGTCTTACGAATCAGCTTTGGCCACGACTCTGGAGGACTTGGAGTTAAGAGAACGTCACTTAAGTCATTCTTAAAAAAGAAAGATGTGTTCGGAGTTTTGCCGACCTGATACGGCAAAAGTTTATTATATCTATATAGTGACTATATTATATAGTGACTAGGGATGGGACGGTATGAAAATTTCATATCACGATTATAGTGACCAAAGTTATCACGATTATCAATATTATCACGGTTTTGTTCAAATGAGATGGAAATGTTCAAAAAGAACTGATCCTCACACTGAAAACATTTCAACAAGTTTAAAATTTGAAAATCAACAAACAAAAAATAAAATTAGCAGCTATATGCACTTTTTTAAGCATAAACATTATATTAACATTAACATGGAGTCCTGAGAGTGAGAGGTATAAGTTTTCCTAGCGCAGGTTTTAATGAACCCATCATTAAACCCTATCATTAATAATTATAATAATATTCACTCACTTATGGATGTGTGCATGACTGAATATTATAATAATATTAATAAATAATAAATCACTTTCTCTCTCACACACACACACACACACACACTTTAAATGAGCAAAATATGTTGGTTGGGTGACTGGGTCAGGGTGACTAAACTACTGGAATACTTATAATGACTGTTGTCAATAGCAATGCATTATAACACAGCGCACATCCATGTATCGGATCACCGCAGACGCGATCTCTGGTTTCATTGATTTAATTTTCAATACAATCAAAACTGAGACGCAAGACATACACATTTCAGAGTAATTTAGTATTAATACTTCTACAATATTGTTGTAGTGATCTCATTTTCTTTGCGATTGATTTGGACACTGTAACTTGTATAGGCCTAATGGATTTATAAACCGGTAAGATTTAAAAACATTAAGTTAATCACAATTCAATATTTCATGTCCCTGAAATTATTTCTGTGGTAAAAATAAATAAAAAACTGTGTAATAAGTTTACTATGAATGAATAGAATACATTATCCCTTAAATGTCACCCTTAATAGTTTGAATACAGTATGTTCGTTCGTCTTGGCTCAAATCCACTTGCTGTAAAACTTTTCTCTTGCAATAATTACAAGTAAGATAATGAAATAATTCATCTCCAATCAATATTTTTTGTCTAATTATTTAAGTTAGTTGTGGTATTAAGGTAAAAGTTAACTCAGTGGGTGGTTGTCACGTAACGTTAGATGACTTGATGACGCAGATTTGACGTGTTTCCCCTTTTGCGGCGACTTTCCTCTTGCAAGATTTGCAGACAGTGTGTCCATCCTCGATTAAATTGCCCTCGGGACCCTTGTAATAGCCAAAATACCACCATACCTCCGATTTTGTCCTCTTGAATGGCTGAAAAATCTCCCGTGCCCTGTCACTGCCTTCCGCCATGTCTTCTCGCGCAAAAAACAGCATTGCATGCGCGCGCCTGCGTCAGACTGATTCTGGCTGGACAGGATTTACCGCGAGTTTTCAAAATCACGATAATCAAACACGGTTTTTATGATAATTAAATTTTAAACGATATTACTAACCGCCAGGACATTTTATCGTGGTTTATCGTGAAACCGGTAATCGTCCCATCCCTAATAGTGACCATTGTCTGCAAATTACCTTCAGACCAGCTGTTTAAAAGTCACTGAAAAAAAGTTGGTCCTTAGAAAATAAGTAGTATAATGTCTTACCAAACAGAGTGGCACCTGATATTTATAAATGTATAGTTTAAAAAAAAAAAAAAAAATTGTCCATACAATAAAAGTCAGTGGGGTCCAAAATAACATTGGATTCAATTAACTTTAACTACACAAACAAACAAACAAAAATTTTTCTAAACACTTCTCTTGTGTTTTTTGTGTTGAAAAAAAGAAAGTTATAGGTTTGGAATGAGGATGAGTAAATCCACTTTTACACAGAAACAGAATACGGTTGTCAGTTCTGTATTTGAGTCCTTAATACAGTTCAGTGTTCACACACAGTTCCATTATTTACGAGAGTGACAACCGCATTAACCAAACTACATTTTCAAGACTCACAACTGCATTCACGGAAAACCCTATGTAAACAGAACAGAAATGGACAACTATAGTTGTCTGTCACCTCATACAGTGATAGAATGTTCTGCAATGCACAAACGCGTATCTACTGTGTGTTGCGGGTTTTCATGTGTGGTTTCGGTAACTTACGGTAATGGAGATATGAGCGTTGTTTCATCTGAAGGTTTTAGATCCAGTCACCATCTTTGATATTACTTTGGTAACTGTCGGAATGGTTACTGGTACGGGACATTTCGAGACTCACACCTGTAAGGCTACGTTCATACTGTCAGTTTTTGGGATTGACAACCACATTTACTTACAGGTGTGAGTGCATTGCATTGCATGCGCTACAATGAATGCTTCTATACAACATCATCATGCACTCATTCAGAAAGACATGTTCCAGTTTATAAAGTTTCATTTGATGTGTCAAGTAGTTGTGGTGCGTCATGTCAAAAAACGTAACTGGTGCAGTTTTGTTGGATTTATTATTAGCCCTTAAAGGGGCAAGCATAAATAAATTTGATGGAAAAATGATTCATTGCTATTTTTGTATGTATCTAGACTAAAATGACACAGTTCATGCATTTTTTTTCAAATATGACCTTTATTTTATAAGTTACACTCTGTATCTCCCGAGATACATAAACCATTTAGGGTAACATTTTGCAATGTATTCTTTTTTTTTATTATAGTTCATATGACAACTTTTAAAACATTTAATGAACAATTAATTAGCTACATTTTTCCATGTTATCCATACAACATTAGAAAAATTGGAAAAAACTGAACTTTTTCTCCCAAGATGCATTGCCTATGTAGGATATACATTTAACATTTCATAATTTTTTTAACAGTTCATGTGCCGATTTTTAAAACACCTTTTTCCTGTTTTGTTTTTTTAATTCTACCATATTCCCTGTGGTGCCCCACACCAGATATATTCTATGGGCAATGGAAGCTGAGAAAACAGTTGCGAGCATTTTGTCCAGTGACCAGGCAAAGCCTCACTTTGCACTTCTGACACATCATGGATGTCTGGCCATCCTGACACATCCAAAACCTTTATCTTATTCAATATCTGTAGAGAACAGGCCTCAAAACATAAGAATATCTGTGAGTGATCAGCCCTGTTAAATACCCTTATATGGGCAATGTATCCCCCAGGATACAGACATTCAATGCCTGATAATCAAAGTTGTGAGAAGATTATTTTGAAAATCTCAACAAGAACATGTAAAACTATCCTTAAAAAACTATTTTCTAAAACAAAATCACTTTAAATTATCATTACCGTGAAAAATATAAAAATGCTTATCTCATGGCCAGTGTCTTTGTCCACGTATGCTGCCATTTTGGATTTTGATACAAATTTTTGGAATGTTAGCATAAAGTCACATGACCTGATTATATGACCCATCACCCCATCAGTGTTTCTCATCAACTGCAACCAAATAATGCCCCTCCCCCCATAGCTCCTCCCCCTTACAGCCTGTTAAATGTCTGTATCCCCCGAGATACATAAACTCTTTAAGGGTTAGAGACAGTCGCATTCGCTCTAGACAGTACGTTTGCAACCAAATAATCCATTAGTAATCTGATTGACGGCTCTTTTCTAATCCGATCGAGAGAACATGCAATCACTTTAACGGACTGAAAACCGAAACTGGAAAGGACTGCGTATGTGCAATGACGTAGAAATGTCGTAATGACGTATAATGCGGGGAGGGACGTTTTTACTGTATGCAGCACGGCATAATGGTTCATGTGCTCATCGTCTCATAAACAGGACCCGAAATAGATAAATATTAAGGCTGCTCTAAAAACAAAGAAAATAAGTGATGTAGGAGAATAGTATGCACAAACAGCTGGAAAATTCTATATTTTCGTGTAGTGCGAGCTTGTCAAAAATGTAATATACTCCTCATATGTTGGACCTTTTATTGCCTATTGTCTATTAATGTGGCTTATGTACATAAAAAAAAAAATCATTTGTTCGCAAACATTGCATGCAAATATATATAACCATGCCAGACTAAAAACCTAGCCATAGCTTAGCTTGTGTGGCTGATGTCTGTTCTTAACAAGTCTGAGTCAGCTGGGTTTTGAATTGAAGATGTTGATAATATTGTCATAATCCTAATCATCTGTTAATCATCTTTTGTCGTTTTTTCTCTTTCAAACGACAAAAGTGTCAGGATGTTACGGCATCCTGTCATCTTTGTCAAGATATGTTTCTTTCTAAAATGCATCATAGATAGCGGTTTAGCCATTTTTGTAATAACATAAAAAGGCCGCTGCTAGTTGGAATCCAGATATTGGTGTGAAGAATAACATAACTTTACTACTGGCGTGACATAACTGAAGACACAAATTAGCATATTCTTATTCATATTCAAACCGAAGATTTCCATGTCACATTTAAATATTTTATTCATAAACATTTGGTCAAAATCAAACATTGGCCTCATATGACACACAACATCCAACAAATACACAGACTACTCCATAGAGAACACCAGTGAAATCAATTTAAAACAGAAATCACTTTACAACTCAATGTTTATTACAATATGCAACATAAATAGAGGGGTGCAAAATACATTGAAATTCAACAGTAAGCTTTCAGAAAAGTTTATTTTCATTACACTACTGTAAAGAGGTCGTACAGTAAAGGAAAAGCACTAGAAAGGGAAAGTTGGAATACCAAAGAGTTGAATATGAATCTGGTATGCAATACAATACAATACAATACAATACAATACAATACAATACAATACAATACAATACAGTATACTGTTAATTACAGAACAGTAAAAAGTACATTAGGACTCCCTCCCTATGCAGTGGCCTCTCAGTTCTGCAAAAATACAAAATGTAAGAAGCACTTGGCTACAAATCAGTTTGACAATCATGTGTTTGAGGGATTTCAACATGCAGTATTTATTGTACATATAATAGTGAAAGTTCTCTTATCTAAATTATTGCTACTGTGTACTGTAATTATACTGTATCTGCAAGTAGTATAAAAACCCTGTAGACCAACTTCTCTCATTGTCATTCCATGCACAAGAACATGGTCAACTATAGTGCTTTGTATTTCACCAGGAGCAAATGTCTTTTTACCTCATCCCCTTCATTTTTCCTTTCCTCTTCCTCTTTGTCTCCCACCATAGGATTCATTTTCCAAATCACATAATCCCCTGTGGCCCAATTTATATTATCCCGAGATTCTGATTTGTGTGTCATCAGTTTTAATGTTTACACATGGATAAATGTGTGTTATTTGAGTTCACAGTATGACACTTGAGTATTATATTATGTGTTTGTGTTGTCTGAATGACGGCATGGTTAAACCTGTGCAAAATGAGGACATTTTTGTGTAAAGTTTTGCAAAAAATATTGAAAAAATGTGAACGTGTGTGAAAACGGGTCAAATAAACGTGTCTTTGTTTCTAGAACTGAATGGAGGGTTTGGAAAATTGGGCCAACTGAATCAGGTATGTGTAGTAGCAATAGTAGTAGCCGTTTTCAAATAAAAATGTAAAACTTTTTATGCTTTTTGGCCGTTCGTTTCCACGACATCTGTGTTTTGGGTGCCTGAAAACGCAAACTTTTGAAAACAGGTTTTAAATTGCACATTTTTGAAAACGGTCTCTGTGTAAACAACAAAAACGCAAATCTCTGAAGACGATGACGTCATGCACATGTGTATTACGTGTTCGATAGTGTTTTATTGTCATCTATTGGCCTGGCAGCAGAATACAGCATTTTTTGTCGTTTTCGCAGATCTGTGTGAATGGGGATTGGTTTGATAATGGTGTCGTCTGTATGCGGAAAACTCAAAGGAAAAACTTCATTGTGTAAACATACCCTTAGTAGTGCCTCAGTTAATGGTTCATTTATTAATTGATTCCTAATTAAATCAACGATCAATTATGGGAATTTATGTAAATTGACATCTCTAGTGTGTGTCGTATTAAAGGGATAGTTCACCCAAAAATTAAAATCAGCCTGAAGCCATCCTAAGTGTATATGACATTCTTCTTTCAGACGAATACAATCGGAGTTATATAAAAAAAAATGTCCTGGCTCTTCCAAGCCTGATAATGGGAGTGAATGGCTGTTTGACTTTGGAAGTCCATTAAAACGCATCTATTCATGAGGTGGGGTGATTTGGGGTGAGGTGGGGTGATAGTTTAAAGGGGTGTAATGTCCCTTTAAAGGCTCGTACACACCGGGACGAATATCGGCTCGCGTTATTCGTCAGCGTTTTTCAACGCGTTTTTTGTGTTCACACCCAAGCGTTTTTCGCTGACGATGAGCAGAGAGAACATGCAAATTCATTCCCTGACATTAGATGGCGCTTAATGTAAAACAGAAATACCCCGGTCCACAAAGTGCTTCTGACACTCGTTGTCACTCAGAAGAAGAGAGCAAGTTTGTTATATAGTTCTTTATTCTCGTTGGTGTCTCTTTATAAAGCCACAAACAAGACCAGCGGCTCTACATTCATCTGGCCTTGCATCTTCCTCGTCTCATTTCTTCCCGGCAGAGTGTAGACGCTGTATATCTTCTTCGCCGTTACGTATGTGTGCTCGGCAAGACCGTTTTGTGTTTGAGCGCCCCCAAGTTGTGTTTTACTGTAACTTCAGAAGCTCCAGACACGTGAGCAAAAGCGCCAATCTCATTGGTCGGATAGTTTTTGACGCGGCGCGTCAAACAAAAAAAAAAACGAACCCGAGGCGTTTAAAAAAAAATGACGCTTTTACGCGTGGCGTTTTACGCGTCGGTGTGAACACTCACATTGGCGCCCTTTGTTTAGTCACGAGGCGTTAAACGTCGGCGAATAACGCGTGCGAAATTCGTCCCGGTGTGAACAGGCCTTAAGAGTGATTTAAGTGTTTCAATGAGTTACTTTTTTTAAATGTTTATCCTTGTATGGTGTAGCAGTATGATGGAGTCCTTTTGATGCAACTCTTTTTTATATTCATCACTATAAACACTTCCAAACTGGTAAAAGATCACACAAACACAGAGGTCTGGAAAGCCAGAAGTATGTGCTTGTGTGTGTTGGGCTGGCTGCCCACGAGCTGCTCCATGGTGCTGTGGAATACCTGTGGGTTCAGAGTCACGTAGCTCTGAGGCTCTGTGACGTTCGCACTTCTGCCTCCTATTCTTTCCTCGCAGAAGACTAAAAAACCCAGACCATTAAAAAAAGCCTTAAATTGCTCACAACCGCTAGTATCTGTCTTTGAATGTGATTTGTTGTTAGAGGTCAATGAGTTAATTTGCTTCATGTTAACTTCACAAACAGAATAGAGTGAAAAGAAATCTCATTGTAATTAATATAATATATAAGACATATAATATACATATAACACATTCCTTGAGGGTTTGAAAGCAGAAATGTGCTGCTCAAAAGTGTCTGAAACCACTTATATATATATATATATATTGTATGTGTATATATTGGCAGTGTATAGTGTGTGTGTGTGTGTGTGTGTGTGTGTGTGTGTGTGTGTGTGTGTGTGTGTGTGTGTGTGTGTGTGTGTGTGTGTGTGTGTGTGTGTGTGTGTGTGTGTGTGTGGTGTGTGTGTGTGAAAATGTGTTATTTGATCTGTAAAGGTGTTTAAATCACCCTTTTATCAGGGTAACTACTGTTTAGGATGCACTTCTGGTTTTGTGTCTGGTTTCTTCTGGTTATAACTTTTGGTTCAACAAATTCATGTTTATTCAACTATCGTCTCGTTTGTAAGAAAAAAAATATGTTAAAAATACAAACATGTACTTTAATGTTTAACATTATGAATTGCCTTGTATCATAGACTGTGTATAACTGTGAAACTAACTAACAAAAATATAAACTTTTTAAAACCTGGCTCAGGCTCCTTGGAATCAATGCTCATGTGTTTCTTCTTCTCTGAAAAAAAGAAAAGAAAACCTCATTCAGAGTGGAACTATGAGCAGATTGAGGGCTTGTGTCTTTGTCTCCAGCAGTGCGGTTGTAACTCTTTGTTTGTTTGTTTCCATGAGTTAGCGATTATTGAGGTTGTGGGTCATAATCACGCGCCACGACGGCCACTGAATGACTGACTCTCTTTACTGTGAAAGAGCAGCTCTGTAAGGAAAGGAAGGAGGAATGGAAGGAGGAGGAAGATTAGTAGACTAGGGGTCTTCCACTATTACAGTGAACAAGAGAAGTCTGTCAGCTTCGTAGAAGCGGACACATCCAAACCTCACATATACCCAACTATAATTTTTAATTACGGGAAAGGTCCTCTTTATACAGCAATTAAAATACAACCCACTGACTGGAAAACATTTAAGAGTCTTCAGAGTTTCAATGTGATTTATTTTTCCTCACAGTAGCCTAAAGTTCCTTGCACACGAGTCCGAAATTTGTCGCATGTTAAAAAATAAATACGACCTCACGTTGTGTCAATCACATTTAGACACTGCCTCTGAAACTTTCGTCCACCATGAAAAAAGATTGTATCGGGTTCGATTTTTCCATTTTTCGCATCCCTAGCAAGCATTTTGAGAGGTGTTTTGACTATTTAGAGCCACCGAATGACAAATGCGAAAAAACGCATACGAAAATCTCATACTCAGTGTCCAAGGACCTTAAACTTTGCATTGTATCTTAAGATTTTATTTCGGTATATTTAAAATATATTTATCATGATACTTCAAGGAAATGTCTTATACACTCACCTAAAGGATTATTAGGAACACCATACTAATACTGTGTTTGACCCCCTTTCGCCTTCAGAACTGCCTTAATTCTATGTGGCATTGATTCAACAAGGTGCTGAAAGCATTCTTTAGAAATGTTGGCACATATTGATAGGATAGCATTTGCAGTTGATGGAGATTTGTGGGATGCACATCCAGGGCACGAAGCTCCCGTTCCACAACATCCCAAAGATGCTCTATTGGGTTGAGATCTGGTGACTGTGGGGGCCATTTTAGTACAGTGGACTCATTGTCATGTTCAAGAAACCAATTTGAAATGATTCGAGCTTTGTGACATCGTGCATAATCCTGCTGGAAGTAGCCATCAGAGGATGGGTACATGGTGGCCATAAAGGGATGGACATGGTCAGAAACAATGCTCAGGTAGGCCGTGGCATTTAAACGATGCCCAATTGGCACTAAGGGGCCTAAAGTGTGCCAAGAAAACATCCCCCACACCATTACACCACCACCACCAGCCTGCACAGTGGTAACAAGGCATGATGGGTCCATGTTCTCATTCTGTTTACGCCAAATTCTGACTCTACCATCTGAATGTCTCAACAGAAATCGAGACTCATCAGACCAGGCAACATTTTTCCAGTCATCAACTGTCCAATTTTGGTGAGCTATTGCAAATTGTAGCCTCTTTTTCATATTTGTAGTGGAGATGAGTGGTACCAGGTGGGGTCTTCTGCTGTTGTAGCCCATCCGCCTCAAGGTTGTGCGTGTTGTGACTTCACAAATGCTTTGCTGCATAGCTCGGTTGTAACGAGTGGTTATTTCAGTCAAAGTTACTCTTCTACACTGTAAAAAAAAAAGTTGGATTAACTTAAAAAAGTAAGTTACCTGGTTGCTTTAAAATTTTTAGTTAATTGAAATTAAAACTTTGAGTTAATACAACAAAGGAGATTGGTTTAATAAATAGAAACTCAAAATATTATGTTATCTGAACTACATTAATCATCTAAGTTGATTTGACAAAATATAAAAAGTTGTGATAACAAATCATGAAAATAATTTTTTTACAGTGTATCAGCTTGAATCAGTCGGCCCATTCTCCTCTGACCTCTAGCATCAACAAGGCATTTTCGCCAACAGGACTGCCGCATACTGGATGTTTTTCCCTTTTCACACCATTCTTTGTAAACCCTAGAAATGGTTGTGCGTGAAAATCCCAGTAACTGAGCAGATTGTGAAATACTCAGACCGGCCCGTCTGGCACCAACAACCATGCCACGCTCAAAATTGCTTAAATCACCTTTCTTTCCCATTCTGACATTCAGTTTGGAGTTCAGGAGATTGTCTTGACCAGGACCACAACCCCTAAATGCATTGAAGCAACTGCATGTGATTGGTTGATTATAAGTGCATTAATGAGAAATTGAACAGGTGTTCCTAATAATCCTGTAGGTGAGTTTATATTGTCTATATAGTCTGTTTATATATAACAAAGGAATTCTCAGTAAAATGTGCAGCACACAGACAAATGTTGAGGTTATAATGTTCAGGAACAGTGTTAAAAATAAATTTGAATCTCTCTAAGTTCGTCAGCCTTAGGACAACATTTTCTGGGGTGTAAAAAAATTGCGACAACAACTCTTCCTCTTCTCTAAAACAGCCCAACATGGCCTCACCCCCTTTGTTGCGTGTTTCTGGGGGCGGGGTTTATGTAAAGTTTTGGATTTGTGATGTCACCAACCCGGGAAGAAGCTTGTTGTAGTCCCTACCAGCCGTTTGTTGTAGTCCTTAAAAAGCGATTTCTCTAAAAGAAAATATCTCCCTTTGCATTGAACTTTGAGCATCGTAACTTTGCAGATGTTGTTTATGCTCAAACAGCAACATTACACACTAACTAAAGTTTAAGTGAAATCATAGACAAGGACCCCTTTAAAAGTACTTAAGGATTCCTGAATTTAACTGTTAGTTAAATTGTGGATGGCCATAAGATATATGTTCAGTGGACATGTATATAGTAGGAGAAGAGGACTCACTGCACCACTTCTCATTGTTCATTGTATTAAACAGGAAATCAAACAGCTGATGGATAGTCAGTACTGTGGGATGATGTCATCTCTCTTATAGTTCAGGACTGCACACATACAGAAACACACACAGCCAGTTTCATTAAAGAAACAGTAGCAAGTCTAACAATGACATCATTGTAGAAGCTCCTGGGATGAGAGCACACACTCAAACACACACTTACGCACTCAAACACACACTCTCACACACAAACACTTCCGGCAGTCCTTGTTGGGCATCCTGCCCTGACTTTGCTGTAAATCTGCTGTGTGTCTTACCAGGAAGCTGTCTCTTTTCGCTGACAGACACACACAGCTGCTGTATAATTCTTTCAGAGACGCACAAACTCACACACCGCTATTCAATAAGTCATTAGTTTCCTCAGAAAGTGTAACCCAGACTAATTTAGGATTATAACATATATTAATATAAATTAATGAGGTTCACAAAAAGTAAATAAGTAAAGATTGGTGATGTTAACAAATACTTTTCATAGAATAAATTGTGTGAAAAATGTTTTATTTGTAATACTTAAGAGTTATTGGTTCAGCCAATCAGAATTCTGTTGATAGGATCCACCAGAAGTTTAGTGATCAAGAAAATCGAAATAACTGAGTAAAATTTTGAAAATAGTCTTTAGATCTCTTCAAATTATCTAAAAGAGGAAGATATTGAGTGGATTCTGTAGTCATTTTACTCAAGGTAAAAATATTCCTGCACATAGACTGTTATTTCCAAACGCATTCTCATCCTTTGGCGTCATATAGGTGACCATATACATTTCGTCGAAATCTTACGCACATGGCACCCTTTAGCGTCAATATAACACGCACTGTTATGGGTAGGTTTAGGTCTGGGGTAGCATTAGGTTATGACGCCTTGGGATCTGCGTCTCATATTGACAGTGATTTACTCAGTGATTTGTTCTTTTATTTATTTTCATTGTATTGATGTAATTTACTTTTAATTTTTTATTTATTTTATTTATTGTGTTTACTTTTAAAAAAGGGAAAGGCCTGCGCAGTTAAAGGAACATGCTGACTTTTTGGGACTTCGCCTTCTGAGAATAGTTCCCAGTATGTATACGATTAAAAGATGTCTGTGTCTCATATGACCTTTTTATTTGTACACACTGTGACTATACAAATAACAACATATAAATAGGAAAATGTTGGCTTTATTTGGTCACTTATTGGGAGCAGTATGCTAGCTGAAGCCATTTACTTCCAGTCTTTGTGCTAAGCTAGGCTAGCGGTGGGTGCGTCAGACAGAGTTACGGGACGCACAGAGATGAAAAGGGTATGCATGGACTTATCTAACTCTGGGGGATACGGTGAATAAACTAAAGTCCCCAAAAGTCGGCGTGTTCCTTTCAGCAAAGATTTATGCAAATTCTATATTTTTACTTTAACTGTGGTCTCCTGTCATCCTTCAGCAATTACTCTTCACCTCCGTAATCGAATATAGTGATCTTCTGATTTCTTAATTGGTTCATAAAACGAAGACCTAAATTATAAGTGATGAATCCATTACAAAAGCTTCCAGCATGGTTAGCAGAACTGGCAGTAATCTCACTTTTGATAAAACTAACAAATTTGAAGGGGTTGGTCCTGACTGTATGACCTGAGTAATGCTGATAAATGTTACAGAAAGCTGATAATTCAAAGTTCCAATGTTTAGAACACAGTTAACATGATTAGAACATGCAATTCTAATTATCTCTGGTTATCTCTCAGTACAGACACTTGTCCATTGTTCTCTTGAGATATGCTGTAAGTGACTGAAACTTTACCAAACTGCTGGACTTGAGACTCATTCAGAGATAATAATGAGCTCCAACAAGAAATAAAGTTGCAATTCTGAAATATAACTATATTCACAACTATGAAAAATAGAGCTGCAGTTATGAGATATTTCCACATTGTGAAGCACTGTAATTTTGGCTTCTTTTAGCTTATTGCCATTATAAAGTGAAAGCAAATTGCTGCGTGAATAGAGATCGTGCTTATGTGTGTATCGTACATGCTTGATGGAAAATCTCCTTTAAAAAAAAAGAAAGTTCAGCTTTCTAATGTTTGAGACGCTCACGTGTAAACACTCAGTGTGACCTCAGCTGTGTTCCTGGAAACCCTTGAACTTGGCGAATGAGCCCTTAGGAGACAGGTCTTTGGGTCCACAAGGTTAATATTCAACAAGCTCCATACATAAGCGGGAGAGAAAAGGGAGGGAGAGGAGAGCGAGAGATGTGGCACATTCCGTAGAATCCACACAAGCGCTTCCAGAGTCCAGAACTATGAATGGATCTAGTGAGGATAGTTAGCTAATGCATGCAGATGCATACATACTTTCACACATTCAGATATATCATATCACACGGAGGTAAACCGCAGAATCTGGCTTTGGGAGGTCAGAAATGTCAGATGACGCATCACACACAAGCACATATTGCCACACATGACATGCACATATGCAGTCGATTATGGAAATAATATGGATAAACCGGATTTATCCAGATTTACATATGCAAACTTGAGTTCCCTTGTGATTTATTTCAATGATGAATTTCCATTGGCAAATACCAACTTACAACCAAACTGCCTCAATTTTTCATTTGATAACTTTTAAAAAATTATTTACTTGCTATTAGATTACTTACTTGCTATCAAATAATGTGTTTTGTTCATTGTAAGCCACCCATAAACTTTTTTTTCTTTTGAAGTTCAATTAAAACTGAATTTATAAATATTATTAGTGTTGTTTGCTATGATTTTCATATAGCATTTCTCAGAGTAGAGCAACCACTTAGAATACCATAGCATGGCTTAATCAACGAATTAGCAAAATGCTAAAATACGCGAAACATTTTAGAAACCACATAACAACATGCTAAATAATATTTTAAAAAAACACTCCAACAGTATTAGCTGCATATCAACATGCTACAGAACACAGAACAACTTAGCAACCAGAAAGCAACATGGTAAAACCACTCAAAACACCTTACCAACTGATTCAACAAGCTCCAAACACCTTAACATATTCACAGCAACATGCTAAAATACACTCAAAACATTTTAGAACAGCAACATGTTAATTAAAAAAAAAAAAAGGGGGGGGGGGGGCATTTAGAACACCTTAGCAGCTGCATAGTAACATTTTAAAACCCACTCAGAACACTATAGAAACAAGAAAGCAACAAGCTAGTTGCTTAAAAAAATACTACCTTAGCAGTTGCATAGTAACATGTTAAAAACCACCTAGAATACCTTAAAGGAGTAGTTCACTTTTTAAAAAACTTTTGCTGATAATTTGCTCACCCCCATGTCATCCAAGATGTCCATGTCTTTCTTTCTTCAGTCGAAAAGAAATTAATGATTTTGATGAAAACATTCCAGGTTTTTCTCCATATAATGGACTTCAATGGTAGCCAAAACGGTTCAAGGTCCAAATGAGTTTCAGTGCAGCTTCAAATGACTTTAAACGACACCAGACGATGAATAAGGGTCTTATCTAGCGAAACGATGCGCCATTTCGAAAATAAATAAAACAGTTTAAGTATTATTAGCACAAATGCTCGCCTTGCTCTGTCCTGAAATGCACGTTGGTGATTCTCCTGTTCGAACTCGTTCATCAAAATGAACAAATCTTTTTTCGAGTCATCGCATCGTTTCGCTAAATAAGACCCTTATTCATCGTCTGGTGTCGTTTAAAGTGATTTGAAGCTGCACTGAAACTCATTTGGACCTTGAACCGTTTTGGCTACAATTGAAGTCCATTATATGGAGAAAAACCTGGAATGTTTTCATCAAAATCATTAATTTCTTTTCGACTGAAGAAAGAAAGACATGGACATCTTGGATGACATGGGGGTGAGTAAATTATCAGCAAAAGTTTTTTAAAAAGTGAACTAATCCTTTAAGCAATTTCACAAAAACACAGACACCACACCCCTCTATGATACCCTAAAGGACCTATCTGAGAGGTTTCTAAGTCGCAACATCTAGCTATGGGGTGCCTCAGGGCTCAGTGCTTGGACCACTTTTCTTTTCCATCTACATGACATCACTAGGATCTGTCATTCAAAAACATTTTTTTTCCTATCCCTGTTAAGCTTACGACACACAACTCTACCTCTCATTCCAACCAGAGGATCCGACGGTAGCTCCCCACATCTCAACCTGCCTGACAGACATTTCTTGCTGGATGATGGACCGACACCTTCAACTAAACCTTGCGAAGACCGAGCTGTTTGTGGTCCCAGCCAATCCAAAACTACATCAAGGTCAGCCAGGAACCTTGGAGTTGTGATTGATGATCAATTGGACTTCACAGACCACATTGCTAGAACTGCCTGGTCCTGCATATTTGCCTTATACAACATTAGGAGGATCAGGTCCTTCAGAGCATGCTACACAACTCCTTGTTCAAGCTGTTCTATCCAGACTGGACTATTGTAATGCTCTCTTGGCAGGCCTTCCAGCATGCACTGTCAAAGCTCTGCAACTGATCCAGAATGCTGCAGCTAGAGTCCTCTTTAAGGTTAGAAGAGAGCACACGTCACACCTCGCCTCACAAAATTGCACTGGTTGCCAATTGTCGCTTTCATCAAATTCAAGGCACTGATGTTTGCCTACAGAAAAACCACTGGCTCTGGTCCCTTTTATCTAAACTCAATACTCCACACTACGTGCCATCCAGAAGCTTGCGTTCTGCAAGTGAATGTCGCCTCATAGTGCCATCTCAAAGAGGCACAAAATTACTTTCATGGACCTTCACCTGGACTGTTCCCTGCTGGTGGAATGACCTGCCTAACTCAACCTGAGCTGCTGAGTCCATAGCCATTTTCAAGAAACAGCTGATCCATTAATATTAACATTTTATTTTATTTTATATATCTATTTTTTTTATATGTACACTGCGTTAGCCTAAACTCGGAAGGGTTACAGAACTTGCATAGTGTTGTCCTTGTTGTTAGCTTAATAGCTTCTTTTGCTCTCCTCATTTGTTACTTGCTTGGGATAAAAGCGTCTGCTAAATTATTAAATGTAAACCTAAATATAAAATGTAAATGTTTTTTTAATGCATTTTTAATAAAAAAAATGTTTTGCATTTCAGCAATAATCTGCCAAGTCTTTTTTTTAAAAGAGACCAAACTTAAGTCTTTACTCCAAAGCATTCAAGATTTATGACAGTTTAAGTTGGAAATGTAATTTTCAGGTTTGTGCTCAAAAAGTGGTAGTAAAGGGATAATAACAATTTTATAAATATAATTTAATGCCATAAAATTCCCTAAAAAATACAAAATATTAAATAAAAAACATTATCTAAACATTATCATATAACTAAAATGTAGTACATTATTTTCATTGAAATATAAAAAAAACATTTGGTCATTTTTGACTGCCATGCACCAGATTGGTTAGTGTGCCTCAACCGGTAATGGCAGCAGACATGAGGTAATGGAGAATCGATATGTGTGTGTGACGAGAACCTCCTTGACCTCTGCTCCACTCTGTTTGTGCTGCTCTCTTTTGATGTTGATGTTGTTTATATGTAGCTTCAGTGTTGCAGTGACCCACAGTGGACAGTGCAGATCTTGGATGGGAATTTAATTGAATTAATGCCAAAATTGATCATGTGATCAATTCAAAGTCTCAGTAATATTGATGAGATTCACTTACTGGATTTGAAAATCACAACTCTCAAGAGAGCTTAGTTCAAAGGTTTGATAATAAGTGTGAAGTAAATTTTCCAAACAGATGGAACAGCTCTGACCCGATAACTCTCCTTCGTCAGAGGAAGTGAACAGGAAAATTACTTCATTGAACTTGGCACTGGCACTAGCAAGCATTAAGTGTGAAATCTTCCAAACAATGCGCAATATGCTTATTTATTCACAATGTATGTCTACCATCTGTGAGCAAAAAGCCCCAATGGCAAGGTATAAAATAACAGATGCTGTGACATATAGGAACACACTCACGACAAAAGCCAACAAAAGATTCAGTGCATGGAATGGAGACAGAGCCAATTTGCACAGAGTCCTGACTATGGACATCTGGGTTTCTTTGTTTTGTTTTTAAATTTCCAAAGCAATCCGAGTTGCCTCTAGTACAGCTCAATTAGGCTGTTAAGGAAGGACCAAGAATTGATAGCCTATATGATTCATTGTAAAGCCTCTCTGTATAAGCTCACAGAAGATTTAGCCAGAAGTTATAGACTAGTTCAAATCTAGACTAAAAACACATCTCTTTGACCTAGCATAGGCCTACACATAACACATTATATACTTCTATAATGTAGTGTTAGGCTGCATAGATTAGCTCTGCCGGAACCGGGAACACTTCCCATAAATTCTGATATACATCATAAGAAGGATGGTGTCTACGGTAATATTAGTCTCTCTGTTTATCCCGAGGTTTACCGCAGTCCGGCGGATCCAGGCCGTATCGGGATCTGATAAAGGACCTGCGCCTGGACACGACGACAACGCAGGCCTGAAGTGTAAACTAGTCTCTCACTGTAAAGGCCTCCTTCCCTTCCCTTTACCTCTGTACTGATAAAATGTTGTCGGGATAATTCCGGTTCTCGTGGCTACGCGGAAGCGATAAAAAATTCTGTATTATACATTTTTCAAGGTTTGGACCTTGGAACCTATTTCATGGTTTGCGTTTTTGAGCCACCATGCACTCTTTTGTGCAAATGAGCGACTGGATCGCATTAAAGGATAATTCCGGTATTTAGCACTTTAAGTATATTTTCTAGTTTGTTTTGGATGAACTAGAGTGGTGGACAGAAATTTTGATGATGGGTCCTGTCTTGACTTTTTGACTATTTTAAAATCGCCTCTGACCACTACAGAGTGGCTGTCTATGAGCATGCACAAACATGTCCTTAAAACAACCCTTAACGTTCGTTTTCCAAACTGTGCAACTCACAGAGTGGTTAGTGGTGTTCGTTGATGTTCCAAAACAAGTAGCGTAGCGAAATACAGTTTCTGTCGTGTTTTATTGCACGAGTTATTGCAATGAGTCCTCCAACAGAAATCATGCGATTTTACAAAATGGCAAATAAAACACGACAAAAAAAAACTGTATTTCGCTACTCTACTTGTTTTGGAACATCAAGGGTTGTTTTAAGGACATGTTTGTGCATGCTCATAAACAGCCACTCTGAAGCGGTCAGAGGCGATTCTAAAATAGTCAAAAAGTCGAGACAGGACCCATCGTCAAAATTTCTGTGCCCACTACTCTAGTTCATCCAAAACAAACTAGAAAATAGACTCAAAGTGCTAAATACCGGAATTATCCTTTAAGGGTTTTCTGTTAGAACGGTGTCACGTTAGCGCCCCCTAAGTTAATAACTAATGATCGTTGTGATGGAAGTGAATCAAACAATCAATTTATTCTAAAGCTGCTGTAAAGCCAAAACAATCTCTGTTACTTTAATTTCCTATTATCATTGTAAAGCTGCTTTGAATCAATCTATATTGTTAAAAGCGCTACATAAATGAAGGTGACTTGACTAATGGAGCGGCAGCTGAGGTGTGTGTTTCAGATTAAGTCACTGATAGCTAGCCAAAGTATCAGCTGAACAAATACAGGAAAAGTAATTTATTATGTTTACAAGCATGAGTGTGAATTAGACAGTGTGCAGAAGTGCTGCGTAATTCAATACATTGCATGGATGCAATGCATGTTTTATTGTTTACAGCTAAAGAAGAAGCTAAAGTTCCCTTAATGTGCTGCATATGAAAAAAAGAGTTTAAAAGAGATTTTTAAAAGTTAAAGGTAATAAGTTGAGCTCAATCAACAGCCTTTATTTCATATGTTGACAGCCAATTTTTTAACAGAATTATAAACTTCTCATTTTTGTTTTTTTAAGTCTTCCAAAAATTGGTCCCATTCATTTCCACTGTAAGCGTTGTATTGTAACCTTGATTTTTGATTTTTATTGTTATTTTTGTTTTGTTTTAATGGAAACAAGAGACTAGTCAGTAGACTAGTATTTTATGTAGTAATCAACATTATGCCACAAATGCTGCTGACTGATTGTTCTGAACATGTAATATTATGACATACTATAATAGACCTTATGCACCAGAGAAACAAGGGCCCCGCCATCTTTAGAATATTGTCTTTGAACTTCCGTTTTTGCGGTCACTCTGTATATCTCTATGGCATCGCTGTCCATGAGTAATTAGCTGGTGAAGTTGATTTACTTATTGTAGAGTTACCGTACGTTATCATGAGCATTGTAATGTTTATCATAAGCATTGTAAAGCTTATGTCTTAACAAATGGACCTTGGAATTTTTTTAAACAAGCCGTTCATTCATACCTACGCAAGATCGCTGTGAAAATACAGACTGGAAGTCAAAAGACAACGAGCTCAGCGCTGAAAAGGGGCGTGGCTACTAGTGTTGCACGGTGTTACCGATACTTCAAAAGTATCGCGATACTCGGAAATTAAAAACGTCACGATACCTAAATTTATTAGTATCGATACTTTTTTCTCCTCACGCACGCAGCAGAAGAAGCTGCAGCTCTCATGTGACAAACACTACAGCGAATTTTTGTCCCGCCAAAGTCTTATTTGATCGGTGAGTAATGTAACTTACTTGCGCGTGTGACAGGGCGAGTAATGTAACTTAGATGCGCGTGTGACAGGGCGCATGTCTAACTGAGAGAGAGAGAGAGAGACAGGGTTTCCGCGGGGCATTAAAAAGCATTAAAAGTCATTAAATGGATTTTGTGAAAATTAAGGCCTTAAAAGGCATTAAAAAGCATTAAATTTGATTCTTACTGGCATTAAATTTTTTTTATAGTTTTGAAGAGAATTTTATATAAATTTATTTGAATATAGCCTTCATAATTAATAATTTGTATTTGCTGTCGCAAAATATGTACGTTCGTGTGATAAATACGCGGAACCAGTTTAGTAATTGCTTCCGGCCGGAGCAAAAAGTGGTGTGATGCGGAGGTGACGCACGTCTGTTGTACAGCGGTGGACAGGTCTGAACCTTGTAAATAGTACATTGTGTTTAATTTGTCGTTTAATGAGATCTAATATATGTAGCTAGTAGCGAGAATAGACCCGACTGTTACACGCATGCACAGGTCCAGTAGCAGAACTTTTGCCAAGCATGTCAGAGGTTTTGGGTTCTAATCCGCAGTAAGAAGTATACATTTTTCCCCTCGTCAAAACCGATTGTTTATTAGTGGTTGTATATCAAGCAATGACATGTTTGTGTGCATTGTTTTGTGATTTCACCGTAACAAAAAGAGAGTCTCTCCGCAACGGATTGAAGCGCGCGTCTGAGAGAAGTGTTGTGCACGAGCCGCAACAGAACGCAGGCAAACAACGTATATTGTTCTTCTATACTCTTTGACGCAGGGCTCTCAAGTGTCACGCATTGAGCGTGACAGTCACTCGTTTCGGTCTTTTGTCACGCTCACATTGTATTTCTCACGCTGAAAAACTATTTATAATATATTGAATATGCCGCAGCGCCCCAAATGTCTCTGGCCGCGCCGCTCTCACTATGAAACCGACAGGAATCAAGCGCGTCTCCTCTGCAGTTCTTAGTCGATCGAGCCTGCCACTTATCAGCCAATCAAAAAAAAAGAAAGGGTCTACACATTAGCCAATTAGAAAATAGCACTATTGTATCTGGGTAAGATTCAAGATAAGTCATGATCTCCTGTTTTAATGTTACAAAAAATTCACAACTTGTTTGACACAATGGCAACTTGACTGCTGTTAGAGAAACGTTTCCCAGATAATTATCATCAGTTTTAATGAGTGTCTGTAACTTAGTCAACAGTTTTACAGCCTGTTCCCTAACCCTAACCCAGCCTGTTCACTGACAACACCTGCTCAGAACAAGTAGTCTAGGCCTAGTCATATTTTCGTCATCGCACGATGACTGACATATTGTCACATTATAAACATTTCTCTCTCCAAATAGGCTTAATAATTTTGCATAGTCGATGTTATAGGTCACTCAATCATGTCATATTTTATAATTATATCCGGGCCATGGATGCATTAATCATTGCATCTGTCTTTCAAAGATGTCTGGTAATAAGCAATTAAGCATGCTCTCATCCGCCCTGAGAGGAAAGCCCCTAAAAAGGCCAGGTTAGAGGATGCTGGCCCAGAGAAGGTGGAGAAACGGGCCCATTAGAGGAGGAGACGGTGCCGGTAGAAGAGGAAGAGAAAAAATACTTTGTATTTGGTTGAATTGTCAGTGCCATGTGTCAAATCTTCTCTTTTGCAAGTGTGAGCAATTATTAATAACAACAACAAAAACACTAATAATAATATTACTAATGAAACACCACCATTCCTGCGACCCGTCCTATACGCCGCGAGATGTTTAAAAAATGGTGGGGACAATCGACATGTCTCACCCGCAAATTACACCTATATGTTCCAGAAAAAAAGAGAAAAAAAAACATTTTTATATATATATATATATATATATATATATATATATATATATTATATATATATATATATATATATATATATAATATATATATATGCATATACATGGTTAGTCATGGGTCGTATATGGCATTAAAATTTTTTAAAATGGCATTAAAAAGGCATTAAAAAGGCATTAAATTTCATTTGAAGATACCTGTAGAAACCCTGGAGAGAGAGAGAGAGAGAGAGAGACCTGCATGGTCGCGCGCGCACGCACTCTATCTGCGGAGCCAGGCGAAAGTAAACAAGGCTTCCGTCTCAAAACTAAGCGCTGTCTTGCTCTCTCCCACATATTAATCAAAATAAATCGACACGATGGTATGGTCTGAAAACTAAATTTTCATGTGGAGCATTCGGAGATTTGTTTTCCTGAATTACCGCTGGGTGTGAATTGTGCTAAAATATGTTGCCTTAATTATCTTCTCTGAAAAGCGTTCCGCACATTCAGCTGATATAAACCACACTTTAAATAAACGAAAACAAACCTATCCAGTGATGATGTTTTCTGTGATGACACAAATCTTGTGGGATGTCCTAAACTGCGGGGATAATCACACAACGCGCACACGTCCGATAATGACACGTCCAATTCGCGAACTAATGACTCATTTGAACCGATTCGTTTTAATGAATGGTTTAAACAACTGATCTGTCCAACACTGATCTCACGAGACATCTGAATCGGTTTATAACTAATTGGTAACACTTTACAATAAGGTTTCATTTATTACATAAATTACATAAAAATACAGTTTGCTTACTCAAGTGTAAGCTTTAAAACAAATAAAACCACTTGTTAGCATGAGACTACTTTTTTCCACACACTGCTATCAGGAATCGATAAGAGAATCGTTAAAGAATCGGATCGATTAGCAGAATCTTCAGTGGCATGGATATTGATAAAATCTTATCAGTTCCTGTTAACTCTTATGTTGCTTATGATAACTGAGATAATGGTGCTAAATTTATTATTTTTTTTACCTTGAATGTCATTGCTCTAATTTATTTTTTATATTTTGTTCAAATGTTTAACATATCTGCTGTTCATATGTTCATTTATTAGTGTGGTGTGTATGATTAGAATGTTGTCCCGGTTTTAAAATAAAGCACAGCAATGATATTTGAGAGTGTTTCTCCCTTTTCAGGAAAAGTATCGAAAAAGTATCGAAATCGCAATACTTGACTTGGTATCGGTATCGAAACAATAATTTTGGTATCGTGACAACACTAGTGGCTACATAAGGTCTATACCTTGGCAATTATGGCAGCACTTATTCATCATCAAATGATAATCAAATGATGTCAAAGGGTATGTGTTACATGTTTGGTCATATTGAGTTATTTTGTGTTTCTCCTGTGACCTAGTTTTGCTGTGTTCTGATTAGCTCATTATTCCCACCTGTTGTCTTGTTAATTATCCCATTAGTCCCAGTGTTTAAATACCCTTAGTTTCCTTCTAGTGGCTGCCGTCGGTCTATGTAAGTTCATTAATGTTTGGTTACTTTCTACATGTTTCCTGTGAAGATTTGCAGTAAAGTGTGTTGTATATTCCTTTGTCATGCGAGTCATTGCTACAACCAAGCACATTACAGTATGAGAGTCACGGAATCATGCTTTGTATTTTCAGTATATTATATAAAAAATTATGTTTTATTGAAATTATATATGAATAAAAAAATATATAAAATATTTAAATAATTCAAAGTACTGTTAATGTTTTAAGGGGTCATGAACTGAGAATTAAAATTTTCCTTGATTTTTTGACAGTAAAGAGGTTGTAATACTAAAAAAAATATGATACGTTTCAAAACTCAAAACTTCCTTGTTATTCCAAAGTGAACGGAATAAGTGAAAAGTGACATGAGAACGAGAAAACGTCAAACACGATTTTCAATTTGCATACAGTTAGGATTGGCGGTATAGTTCTGTTCTGGGCAAGAACTCCCCGTGCATCCATGCAGCCTAGCATGGATAAGAGCAGGGCGAGCAGCAATTACCCCCCTTATAGGGTCAACAGAACAGAACCAACATGAATGTATTGCAGTTATCATTAATTCAAGATTTTAATGTACATCATAATTCGAGAATTGATTGTGGTTCAAGGGGAATCAGAATGCCATACTGACTGCACAAGAGGAGGAGCTGGGGATGGAGGAGGGAATTAGCTCCTGAGAAACGTGATAGCTGCTGATAATATTGAGGGAGCTTATATGTATGTGATAGGCGTCATATTCCTATAGGTAGAAGTGGATCAGTCGAGAATCCTCCCAGAACTGATGCTACATTTAATGTATTTTAATGCCTGATCTGATTTCTGAAGTTCAGACAGATTTTCTTTGTCTAAAAATCGTTTAGTACTGAGTGTTTACGCATCAGCAAATCAAGCCAGTGACTAAACGATCAACTTTACATTGCTTCACTGATGAAACTAATCTGTTATTTAAACTGTGATTAAATTATATACAGAAAGCAGAAATACTGATATAAATTATATCAAAGAACGCTCCCTTTAGCAATTAATGAAGCTGTCACAGAACAATCTGGACACTTGCCAAAACTCCCATTATTTAATCAATGACACTGCACAACTAAGCTCTTAATGTATTTATGTTGTGTTGTCACTGTTATTTATGGTGAAAGCATTCGTGAGAGTACAGAAATCGTGTTGCAATAATGAGATCACTGCATTCACGCGATCAACAAATTTTCTGTCATCTGCTCAATGCTCATCACTGCAACCTTTCATGTAATGGGAATAGATCCAAATGTTAATCACTTTTCACGATTCATTACGCTCGACAGCTGTAATAGTAAAAACGTAGTAAAAGTATTCAAGAGGGTTCCACTTAGCAGCAGACACGGCTCTTCAAACAGAGCACTCAAATCAGAGGGCTAAAATCAGAATAGAAAATAGCCATTTATTTCTTAATTGTGACCATTTTTGATGTAAAATCATATAAACATTATAAGTGCGCCTCAGGAAACAATATAAAATTATTTAAAAATCCAGTTCATGACCCCTTTAGGTGTTGTAGGCAAAATTCCTGTTTTCCTGTGGATCGGTTAACCTAATGAACTTAATGTGTCTGTTTAATCATCATGCGTTGGTACTTTGGAGATGCATTGCTTCAGCAAACATCTGATTGTGACAATTGCCCTCACAGAGAGTGTGAATGCCATTCAGGATGCCCGGTCTTTGCAGCCTGGCAAGAGCTGAGCCATCTGCCATTCACCCTTCTTCAACAAATGGCATCATGCGCTTCACGTGTGGCTTTGAGCCCATATGGCACTCCATGTCTTGTATGAAGATTTGGGAGAATGGATGCTATCATAAAAAAGTGAAAAAAGGGACTTAACTTTTGATTTGTCAATAAATGTGCATATTCAAAAAAAATGGCACTTTTTTTTTTTTGATGTTGACATTGACATTGTGAAGCAAGAGGATTTAGAGCAGAGGAAGAGACTGGTCTTAGCAGGGTGACATTTTTTCGCCCGACACAATGACATCAGGATCCCAATAATCCTCTTATGTCTACATGTCTATCTACTCTAAAGTCATGAAACCGCACCTGTTACCACATAAGGTGCTCAGAATAACAGCAGTGGACACTGATTGGCCGGTGTCCACTAAGGTCAAGTTTAAGTGTATCAGTGTTGCACTTTGTTTTGCCTTGCATTTAGATAATGAGTCTGGTTTTAAACAGTCACATAACAAAGACTGAGAGATTTATGGTAGTATGTAACACTCATACAGCCTCTAAATATGCTTAAGCTAAAAAAAAAAGGAAGAGGAAGAGGACGAGACAGAAAAAAAGGTCAGACAGCCAGAGAGAGATAAACTAAATATAAAACAGTGATACTGAATAATACAAAATATAGCATGTGAATAATTTTAGCAATACAGTGGTCAAACAGTCTGGCTGTAGAAGGTGTGGTCAGTATCAAACTCAATGCAGTGTTTATGACTTTTATCTGAATAAGACAGATAAATGATATCATATAATGATCATCTATAGGGTTTCACACATACAGTGTATAAATATTGCTAAAGTATCTGTTAGACAATAAGAAATAAAATATAAGTTATAAAATATATTTAAGTAGTTCAAACAACTTAAAAAATTGTGAAATTGTTCATACAACTTTTTCTCAGAATTACCGAACAATACTATCATTGCAGTTATTTTTTTATTATTATAAATTAATAATGAAATATAATATTATTTATTAAAAATACAATTCAAACATGTTTTTCTTAAGATTTAATTATTTAATATCATTTAAAACATATTATATATTATGTATAGACAATTTTTATGTTATTGTTATTTTTATGATGCTTGTGAACACGGGATATACTTAGTAATTAGTTATCAGTTTATCATAAAAAAATAACAAATGAGCTCTTTAATATTTCAATTGTTTCTCCTAAAAGAGTCTTTCCTAAATACGGCAGTACAAAAGTCAGAAATCTCAATATGAACTTAACATTACTTTTCAAATTCTTCCAAGACTTTTTGATTTTATCAAATTAATATTATCTTGTGTATATTTTGAATATGCTCAGGTGCAGAAGAGAACTGTGGGATCTAATGGTCTAATGGTTAGAGAGTCAGACTGGTAACCCAAAATTACCAGTTTAATTGCGGGTTCGATTCTCAGGATCTGAGGTGCCCGTGAGCAAGGCACCTATAACTGCCCACTGCAGCGGGTGTGTGTGTACACGCTTTGCAGTGTGTGTACACTCCTAATCTGTGTGCACTAACTTGGATGGGTCAAATTCTGAGTATGGGTTTCCATATTTGGCCTTCACATGTCACTTTCACTTGATTTATACTCCTACGTATGTCAACAGTTGTTTGATTTGTCTTTATTTTTATTTCTCCTAAAAGGAATTTGAGGAGAAACATTTCAAACAAAGTTGATAACGAAATGATAAAATTATGAAATAATAAATAATAAAATTAAAATGATATACTTGGAAACAGAGTTTGGGAAAGTTACTTTTAAATGTTTTTCATTATTCCCTAAAAATTAACTAATTGTGCTACTTTTTTTGCATGCATAATAGGACATGGTCGAAGAAAGCACTCATATCAAAATGATCAAATACAAATGTGATGTTCAGTCATTTTTACTTATTGGTATGGCTGAATTGGATCAATGAAGGTCAGCAGTAAAGATTTTGGTTAATAAAGTGAGATTAAATACATAAAGTACTTTTGTATTATTTAACATAATTATTTTAATAATTAGGTTTTGCTAATATTCAGTTTGGATTTCACTGTTTTTAATTCAGTTTCAATTCAGAGGAACACTGAATCTGTTTTTGTCTAAGATGATTAAATGGATGCTCACATTTAGTCTAGCACTACAATAACCATCATGCCCACATAGCGCACACAACGCTAAGGTCTTTAATATGACAGATTATGCATTTGATATATTTTTCAACACAGTCTCATGAAAGTGCGTATCTATACCACAAATGTTATTTCTCGTGCCATTTATACACCAAAAATATGTTTTTTTTGCGTGCATATGCTACTCATTGAAAACCCCTTGGGTAGGATTAGGGGTGGGGAGTGCGTGCGTATTACACGCCATAAAGTGCGTATCATATTCACAGGAAAACTGCGCATCATATGCACGCAAAAACTGCGTATCATATGCACGCAAAAACTGCGTATCATATGCACGCAAAAACTATTTTTGCCTTATAAATGGCACGAGAAATGACATACGCACTTTCATGAGATTGGGCTGTATATTTACATGTTGAAGTTGTTTAACCCAGGAGAACTTGAGGGCCCCTCTCTCCTCTCCTGTTCTTTCCCAATCTGTCCGTTAGAAAGGCGAATTGTGGACGCTGGATGCAAGGCATTTGAGGCGGCCTGCACATCAATGCAGCTGCTGTCGTTCTCACAGAACCGATTTCAGGGCCGCCAAAGTGAATTTCACAACACAGCGAGAGCACAGAGCACTGGAGGCAGAGCAGGCTGTTAAACACACAACCACTCCACTCTAATCGCCACAGTTCCACCTCAGTTTGTTTCAGATCTTCATCCAGACACAGCAGGAAAAACACTGCTGTCTTGCTTCTTGCATATACTGTATGCTTAAAATGTAGGCGTAGTCTATAAAGAGATAGTTCACTACAAAATGAAAAGTCTGTCATCATTTACTCAGCCTTTTGTTATTCAAACCTGCATGACTTTCTTCTTCCATGAAACTAAAAGGAAAATATTTTGAATAATTAAGAATATATTGAATGGAAGAATACATTATATGTGCTGTCAAGCTCCAAAAAAAGACAAGAAAAAAAAGACAGTTTGTTCTATAATTTTCATTTTATCATTTTATTTTATTTTATACACAATGCACTGGATCATTTATAATTCAATATTACCAACATTATTTAGAATGCATCCTTTAGTGTTCCACACATGAAAGTCATTCAGGTTTGGTGTCAAATTTTTTTACTTTAGATAAACTATTGAGGGGTATTCAATAGTTCACTTTCGAATGGAAACTTGCAATGCATCCTAGGATGCTTTGGGGAACGCCAGCATGACCGGTGTCTGAGGCACGTGTCTAAATGTGACAATGGCCTATGACATCACTACTGGTGCGATCAGAGTATAAAAGGGCACCTGTAGTACACATCAACAATTTATTTTGTCTTTAGGATCCAGTTGTTTATGTACGTGTGAAGACGATCACTCAGCCAATTATTTCAGGAAGTATGTGCCTCTGTATCAGAGATGACACGCAGCTTGAGGACACGCAGCTTGTGCGTTGTGTGTTGTAAGGAGCAAGGGGTAGGAGCACGCATGTTCAGTTCTCCAGAGATTTTTGAGGTGCTCTTTGTGATGCGATTGCGAGACTGACTGAAAGAGACAGGTAAGAAGCTTTTACTTCTTTGTTCTCACCTGAGGGATAGTAGTTAGTGTTTGCAAGAGTGCGTTCGGCTCTCGAGGGAGTCATAGGCTCTCACAGTGATGTGTTTGTGACTGTTATATGCGTGATTCTTGATTAGTAATAAAGTCTAGTGTTTGAGCTCTCGAGGGAGTTGAACACACTCCTTATGATGTGGTTGCTGTGATAAGCTCTTTTGTTGTTTATTATCTCTTGAGGGATGAGAATATAGCGCCTACATCCCGAGGTTTGGGTCTCGCAGCCGCCATAGCGACCGGCAGGTTCGATCACAGAGGTAGTGGGAGGAGCAAAGTCTTATGAGATTTTGGAGTCTAGAGAGTATTGGAGTCTAGAGAGCCCATTTTCTGAGTCAGGTCTTGAAGCAGGGACCTCCAGTCCCTGGGATGAGCTCTTTTGATCTCGAGAACCTGACAGGAAGTAGGTTTTTCGTACCAGTTTGCGAACCCTTCTTTGTCATAAAGCACCTTTGGGAGTGAGTCTTGAAATCTTACGAAGACATTTGTTTCCGAGTGGTCCCAGCTAGCACTCAGCTGGTTCCCCTTGATGGCAATGTCTTCGTGGTTGAGTGGTTGAGTGTACGTGAATCCTCGATAGTATGATTCCCGACTCCCTATTAGAAAGCTCAGTTTGTTGCTGGAGTCTCAGTTGAGTTTATAATGGTGCGGCTAGCACTTTTGCCTAGCCCCCTTATACTTTCTTGTGATCTGCCAACCAAGGAAGGCTTGAAGCTCTTCTGGACTCTGGACTCCATCAGGAAGTGTTCTGTTGTACGGCACCTCTAAGAGTGCTGGAGCCTAGAGACCAAATCATATGGCAGGTTTTACAATGGTTGTAGCTATTAGCTGGTAGCTCCTGGGGTCATTGGTTATTTAAGATGAGCATAGAGTAGAACCTTCCCAGTTATGTGCAAGGTCCTCTTCTCCCTGCAATGAGCTTGTTCTGCCTTCAGCATCAATCCACTATAGACAGTGACATTGAGTGGTATGGCTCTCTATAAGCCTCCTTGGTGGTATCTTTATGGTGCCATGTTGTTAGGCCTCCTCTCACTCAAGAGAGTTGTCCTGCTGAGGGTTTCCAGTCTCCAAACCTACTCTTGGATAGCAGAGTTGAGTTTTCAGGCTCTTTTGTTAAGCATTCTTAAGCCTAGAGCTCAGTTAGGCTTCCTATTGCTATAGAGGGTCGCTATGCTGAAGCCTCCACTCTGAGAGCTCAGTGGAGGCAGTGGACTGGGTTGAAAGCTCTTTTTTGAGCCTCCCCGGTTAACTGTCTTCAAGGCAGGCATTGCTAGGCTTCCTCTTGCTCTAGAGAGTCGTCCTGCTGAGGCCTCCACCCACAGAGCTTGACCGGTATCAAGTTCTTTGAGAGCATCCTTGGTAAGCAGTCCTTAGCGTAAAATGAAGTTAGGCCTACTCTCGCTTTAGAGAGTTTCTTGCACAGGCCTCCGTTCTTAGAGGTTAGTTGGTGTGGCTACACCGGGTCATGTGGCTCTCTGTGAGCCTCCACACTTAGGGAAGCTTTATTAGGCTTCCTTTAGATTTAGAGAGTCTTCATGTGGCACTCCAGAGCTCCGCATAAGATAATGTCCATCTTGTCCAAGATGTGAAATATGATGTGAACTACGTAGAACATAGTTAGGCCTCCTCTCATTTTACAGAGTCATCTTACTGAGGCCTCCATTCGTAGAGCTCCCATTGCATACTATTAGGTCTTTGGCTCTCTGCATGCCTCCTTGGTGATATTTTTTTAGTTATGCTAGGTCTAATCTCATTTTAAGATGGGGTTTCCTGAGACCTCCGCTCGTTACGGGTATCCCCTGATGTGACTGGCTGATATTCCTTATCCTTGGCCATATTCCCTTGAAGGTATTTGGAAGAATACCAGGCCCTGAGCTCTGCCTGCGGGGTAAACAGCCACAGGTGCGGCCAGGAAATTGGACACCTTCTAGGACAGGAAATTGTCCAAATTTTCATTTACTTTATTTAATTTGTTACGGCATTCATTCTTTCAGCATGGTGGAGTGGGTATTTGTACCCCAAAGTACTGTTTAGGACACAGTGTGAATTTCCATTTTGAAAAAGGAATGTCTCGGGTTACGAATGTAACCATGGTTCCCTGAAAAGGGGAACAAGACACTGTGTCTTGTTTTCATGCTTCAGGTATAACTGCCCACGTCTCCTTCCGACAAAAGAAGTTGTTGACGTGTACGACAGGCACCCTTTTATACTCTGATCGCAGTGGAAGTGACGTCTTAGGCTGTCGCCGGCCAATGTTATTGTCGCATTTCGATACTTGCTTTAGATACCGGTCACAGAGGTGTTTAAAGCCTCCTAAGACCCAGTGTCTTGTTTCCCTTCTCATGGTCTCATAAACATGGTTTATGTGAAGCACTTTAAACACTGCTTGTCATAGGCCTCATTCCATCTGTATTTTGCAGTTTCAAGAGATGAAATCCTATAATTCTGTTACAAGTACTTCAGCTTAATGGCACTAAAACCTGTTAAAGGCCTAGCGCATGCTTAAAAATCTCTTCAACTGAGTAAGCAATTTCAGTCAGGCCATTGATGGGTAAAAAGCTCTCTAAGGGCAATTTGGATGTAGAGATGGTGATTACTATCTGGTGCGGAGCTCAAGCGATGAGCACCCTCTGCATTTCTTTTTAACAACATACCAAATAACATTCATTTTGATGTCTCACGCATATCTGTAATAAATGTGTAATGTGTAAGTGTGAGAGATATTGCCATTATCTGTGCATGTTACAATTTTCTGGCTGTGTGTTTGTGTTTTGTGTGTGTGCTTGTGTGTGAGAACAGCCAGTCTGTCTGTGTTTGCTCCATCCTTAACCTCTCTCATTCATCCTACAAGGCCTTAGTTGCATTGCGTATGAGCTCTCATCAAATGCCGTCGGGCCAGTCAGGGACACACATGTTGTGATAATGACCCTGGGGCCCCTCTGCAAACAAAGTGACCATGTGCGGTCACAGGTCAAAATCTTGATGTTACTTATGAGGGAACTAAAAACTTTTATCAAGCGTTTTTTTAATTTTATAATGCATTTAAGTGTACACTCCACAATATATACTTATATGATACTATAGCACCTGTGGCAAAAATAATACATTGCAAATTGCATATATCTAAACGATAAATGTTAATTGTTGTGATAAACAATGCCTTCGACATATTTTAAAATTTATCCTATACACAGACAAAAGAAATGTAATACAACCTGGAAAATTTTAAGTTTAATTTAATAATTGTGTTGTGTTTACAATTAGAAAAAATCTTACTTAGGTTATATTTATTTCAATGGTCAACTTTTGACATACTTCTAACTATAAATAACTTTGCAACTACATGTCAACTAACGCTCAATGGAGTAAACTGTAGTAGACTTTAGGTTTAGGCGTTACCTTGTTAAAATGTTACCTTTATTTAATATAATTTCAGTTTTAGTAATTTTAGTAGGCCTACTTTTAACTTAAATGAAAATAAGAAATCTTTCCATGGTAGCTTCTGAAATAAGTGTGAGTTTTTATATAACAATATGGTTGTGCCATATAGTAAGTAACACACAAAATGATTTTAAAAATATAACATTTTCTCTGACATTGATGAAGTCCTGTAGTTATGAACAATAGGTAACACAGAAGGGTTTATTTTAGCACTAGTTTGAATGTAGGTCAGGGAAGCCAGCTCCGGGGAAGAGAGGATTGAAGGATAAATACTACACCTCAGGTTGGACTTGCCTTGGAGAAAACAGCAGCTGCTAAAGACTGAGGTTAAACATTACAGGACTGTATATGTGAGCGCTTGTCTTTGTGTTTGTAGTGCCTGCTTGTTTGCTCAAGTTTCTTTGCTCAAGTCTGACAAAAAAAAAAAAAAAAAAAAGAGCATATCTTACAAGCAGACAATTTGGTAAGCAAACACAAACGCCACAGATCCTGGATGGTTGAAACATGACATGATTTAAGGGTTTAAAGATGTTTAAATCCATCTTCTCTTAAGTTAAATGAAGTCAAAACAAAACACGACAATCATTAATCAGAGACAAAATGAAGTAGGCGACACTTTAGCTTACTTTTAAAAAAAGTATTTATTACAGAAATAATACATTTTAAAAGAATATACTTGTCTTTTCAGACACTTCACAGCATATTAACTGCAATTGAAAGACGATGTAACAGTTTACATTTGAATTTAAATAGTAATTTTTTTCTTTTGCAATTAGCTGAACTTTAGAGTGAGAAACTTTTATGTCATGTATTTAAATATATGTAACTAATTATACATTTGTAATGATATGTTTACAATTGTAATATTGCATAACACTACAGTTAAAATTATAATCAAGAACTTTACATGTGCTTTAGTATGTTAGTCAACTCAAACACATCACATGTACTTATGACAAAAATTATTAAAACATGATTTAGAATGTACTTTAAAGTAAAACCTTTAATTTTACATTACAGATTGCACTTTTAAAGGGTATACTAAGTGTGTTAAGATACTCGCTTTAGAAAGAGTACATAAGTACTCTTAAATAGATTTTATTCCATTGATTTAATCTGCAATACATTTTTAAACATACTTTTATGATTTGAATTGTACTACATATTCAATGCAATTAAGTGCAACTTTTTTTTTACAAGGGACAAGGGAGAGCAGGATTAAATATATGACTTTTTATTTATACACATTTTGATCAGAAATAATATTTTAAAACTTTTATTTAGGAGGATGCCTGCTATGAGGCTAAGACTTCTCATATTACTTTTCTTAACCACTTTTATCCATTCATCATGATATTTCCTCTCCCTCTATCAGTGCCTGTCTCTGTTTCAGCATGATTCTTTTCCTCATTCCATTCCCTCAGATCATGAATAATAAATTGAAAATATGGTTTCATAAAGGATTTGACTGAGACTGAAATGAATCAATATTGTGTGTGTGCATGTGTGTTTGCATGCATGTCTGCACAGTGTCCAGTGTTTCTCCTGCAGCAAGAGTGCGCTGCAGATCTCTGACCCTTCTTTATCAATAATATATGCCAAAATGAGCCAACCACGCATTAAATTTGACCTTGGTTAATAATTAATGATGAGCTAGTGCTGCAGTCAGATCTGCCTTCTCTTTGGGTGGGCCATGCAACCCTCTTTGTTCCTTTTATCGAGTAGATTAATCTGAGAGAGAGAAAAGGAGAGATAGTTTTGAGTGAGTGAGTGAGTGAGAGAGAGAGTATTCAGCCCATTCTCACCCAAGGCGTCATCTAACTGACGCCTTGGGAATCAGTTTGACCATGCTTCAATATTCTACGCTAAAGGCACCCTTTAGCGTCAGTTAGTTGACGCGATCCCAGGGCGTCATCTAACTGACGCGTTACCCTTAGCGTCAGTTAGATGACGCCCTTCTACCCAGACCTAAACCTACCCGCGTCATCTAACTGACGCGTTACCTTAGCGTCAGTTAGATGACGCCCTGGGATCGCGTCAACTAACTGACGCTAAAGGGTACCTTTAGCGTCGAATATTGAAGCATGGTCAAAATTGTCAGTTAGATGACGCCTTGGGGTGAGAATGCGTTGAGTTATTAATGGGGTTTAATTGCCATGACTACAGTCCACTCAGACAGAGAAGAGGCTTTGTGTGTGTGTGTGTGTGTGCGTGCGTGCGTGCGTGTGTGTGTGTGTTTGTGTGTGGTGTGTGTGTGTGTGTGTGTTTGTTTTCAGGTACTCTCTATGAAAGTCCCCATAAAACATGGAAACCCAACAGTATCTACACTACCATTCAAAAGTTTGGGGTTTTGTAAGTTAATCTATTTTACAGTGTAATTTATTCCTGTTTTGACATGGTCCAACAGTATGGTCCCACTTTATTTTAAGTGTCTTTAAGTACTATGTACTTACATTAAAATTAATAATTTGATACAATGGATTTATATTGTCAATTATTATTATTATTATTACACTGTTGACCCTTCTCTTACACCTTAAACCGACCCATACTACCACACCTGACCCTAAACTTACCTGTATTACACCTCAATAACAACAAAAGTGCTTTACAATACAACATAAACACAATAAGTACATTGTACTTGCATTGAAAAATAATCTTATTGACCTCAAACTTTTGAAAAATGATTACGCTATTTTTACATTTCACATGGTTTCTATTATGACATATCTTCAATTAAAATACGGGAAATTAAATATGTAAATATTCAAATGAATGTACATAAGTCAAAGAATAACTTCTGAAGATAAATCTTTTTCACTGGGATTCTGCTTTGTCTGTCATAGGTTATTCAATTATTGAACTAAATTGTCAAAATAACATTTTAAAAAGAATAGTTGATTTAGTATTTTACATTAATGACACATTACTTTTTTTAACCAAATTTACCAGAGTAGGGGCCATCTTACCCCTCTTAATATTTGTTGTTTTGTGTTACAACAACTAAATTCGCAATTGTTTACATTTATTTCCTATAACAACACATTGGCTGCTGCATCATCATCATTCATGCTAAATTTATATCTAAATATGTAACAGTTTAAAAGTAGATCCACATTATTCTTGAGAGGGGCATCTTCTCCCATGAGAAGACTAGCATCAATATTTATGCCGATTAATTCTGAGAGTGCTAGTCTTGGTGTGTCAGCTTTACCTTATTCCCTGGCCCTTTCTATTCCGAATAAGTTCCTGTCACTCTTACTGTTGTCTAATGAAGAGGTAAAAGCCCCCAAATAAAATAACAATAAAAAAACATTAAAATATAAAGTTTCATCTAAAATGATAGATCATATTTTATTACACACTTCCCGAGTCAGTGGGATCTAGGTGTTTAATATCCGCAGCGCCCTGAATGCCACGTATGCAGTCCAGACCACTGCTTTATTGCATCAGATCTCCCAATGACCCTCTCTTCCTCTCTTCCTTCTCTCCTTCGCCCTGCTGCTAAGGAAACAATGCTTTTGACATTTAGTACGGTGGGTCATGTCCCTGTCTGACGCATGATCCTGTTTATTTGGGTTTTTTATTGGACCAGATGACTCACTCTTTCCCTTGCACACGCCACATCAGTTACCACAGAAACCACCCGGGCCTGATTGATCGAAAGTGGACGACTTAAAGATCCGGACGCATCACAGCGGACGAGCATCAACAGGTGAATCACCATTAAGCCTGCTGACCCTCTCAACCTGAATGAAGTGCCTGTGACGTGTTCATTTGTCATATTGTGACCTTTTAATAACATTCCCTTCAAACATAATGAAACTGTTTGTGAAATTGATTTTGAAATGAGCTGATGCCGACAGCGCTGTTTGTGCAGATGGTTAATTGTCTGTCTGGAGTGAAAGTCACATCAGTTGTTTTGGGGTTACACTCACACCGGCCAGACAATCCAGCTTTATAATACACACACTCAATATTATTACAGGCCTGTGATGCCTGTCCTAATTATCATGTGTCCAATGTTTCTCACATTGCCTCTTTTCTCTGCCACAGAGCCACTGTTACACTGTAAACAAGTCTCACTCACTCCTAACTTTTTCACTTTTACTTTACATTTATCAGACACAGTATTTTTGATACTTGCCGATACAGAGTACTGATAACCGTTTATTTATGGCATTTGTAATTTAAGAAAAATATTGGATGAGAAGCCATTGAATCATATTAGTTGGCTTAATTCGTTTAGCTAATAATTATTTCCTGTAGTTATTTTTACGCATCATTATGCCTGTTAAAATGTATTGAGCTTCCATTAATTTTACTGTTCATTTTATTGCTCTATCATATATAATATATACATTGGGGGTGTTGAAAAAAATTGAGATTTGAAATTATAAAATGTTCATTTTGTCTTCCTTATGATTAAATTGGACAATTTTCTTCTAGAAAGACAAGGTGTTGTTTGGTCTTTCTAGAAGAAAATTGTCCAATTTCTACAGTATGTTGGTTCTGATCTACTTCCTAAAGGAAATAAGCCGTTTCGTTTAATTGGTATTGTTTAGTTCAACTTGATGAGTCACAACACAATGTGATGTATTCATTTCTGTGTTCTACAGAACATAAGCTACATACAAATAATTCTGAAGTTATAACTACACGACACAGAAAGTGCTTTGAGTTGTTACTCAATAAAGAGTTAAGTAATTCAGCAGCTGACTTTTTTTAATACTGCAATCACTTTGTAGTGTATTTTCGTTTACTGTTGTGAAATGGAAAATCAATAATCGCTAATCGAGAATCGTTAATAATCGAAAATCGACTGTAATCGAATCGGGACTTCAATAATCGTAATCGAATCGTCAAATCAGACAGATTAACCACCCCTACACTGTAAAAAGAAAAGGTGCCTGGAGGAACCTTTTGGGGTTCTTCACTTTGCCACACCGGCGGAACCGTCTGTAGATCCTCTAGGAACCATTTAAAAAGGGGCGGTTCTCTGAGGAACCACCCAGGTTTCCTGAGGAACTCTTATAAAAGGCACTGCGTGGAACCGCTTTGGGTGCCTCCAGGAACCATTTTTTATTTATTTATTATTATTTCATGTTGTTACTATGTTACCATTAACTTCTATTATAAACAAACTAACCCAAATACAAAAATAATAATTGTTTATTACATATTTATTTATTACATACCGCTATTACATATTTAATACATACACTTCATGCACTTGGGAAAATAAGCTAGTAATAAAATAAATAATAATGAATAGAATACACAAACAAATAGTATAATACATAATCAACATGAATAATCAACCATGTATATACAATAGGCTATACAAGAAAAGACATCTCAACAAAATGCATGGAAACACATGTTCCATGTAAAATCAATGTTTTGTCAAAAAAAGTGCATCTTCTCTTAAGTTGTGTAAAGCTTGTTGAGTCTGATGTTTCCAAATCCAAAAGCTCTATCAGATGCCAAAAACAAACAACAAACGGTGATAATGTAAACTCATTGTGCTGTAGTATTCCTGAAAATTAAGATCCTAACTATTATCTCTATACCGAAATCTCAGATGGTTAGTTATTCAGCTATTTTGAATCGTAAAATATTGAAGCCTGGGATGCCGTGAGACTGGAGACTGTAATGTACACTATGGCTTTTGAAAAGCTTAAATGTGTGACTTGAATCAACAGTGCTCATAAATGGTTGAGTATTCTCACTAGAAACAAGATAGATAGTTAAGGTACGGTAAAATTATCTGTTGTTGTTCTGTGAATTTTCAGTCATTTCAATTAAAATCCACACGATCAGCAATTTCGCGTGTGGTCAAAAATGTCACTATGGGACCAAGTTGGTCAGTGAAATTGGCTGGATTTGACCAACAGAAAGCTGCTTGGAAGAGACTCCTGTGTGAGCTGTGCTCGTCGCTACACTGATGACAATGGTCAATGGACTTTTTTGCCTGTGAAATTCACAAATGTGTTATGTTGCAGCGAGGCCTTTACTCGCTGCAACATAAAATGCAATCAATAATAAAATCTTCACATGTGGACATGTGAGGTATGTAATGAGATAGAAAAGTGAAAAGCTTCTTCCGTTTGTTTTTCCTCTTTTCTGGTGGATGGTCCAGGCACTTCAATGATTTTCAGGTCTACAGGAGGATTTTTATTCTTGTTCAAACTTGTATTTCAGCTTACCGAGGTCTCTGAAAAGAACAAAAATTACTGTTAGTAATGTTATTAAAGTAATAGTTGTGAACTTAAAATAATTTCCTCAGCCTTGTGACATAACAAACCTGTTTGACTTTCTCTCTGTGGAACCCAAGCAGATCTTGGGCATAATGCAACCGCAGTCACCATTCGCTTTCACTGCATGAAACACAAGCAGAACAAAATTGTGTAAATCATTCATGAAATCATTCTTATGTACACTTGTCTAGTTCAATTCAATGCAACAATTTATGTAAAAATTTATATTCTGTTAAGCTCCAAAAATGTTACAGAAAATATCCTAAAAATATGAATTAAAAACCAATGTAGTCCACAACTCATATGTTATGAGTTGTGTTGTAAGTCTTCTGAAGCCATATAATAGCTTTTTTGTCAAAAAAGACTAAACTTGAAGTTATAATTCAGAGTTCAAATGTCTTATATTCAAATGCAAATAATTAAGGTATAAGAAACATGAATGAGATTACACAGTCAAACAATACAATTTCACACAGAAAAGTTCATAGTAATAAAGTACTTGCATGTGGTGTAGTAGGTAACTTACTGTAATTCAATGTTGCTTCTGAAATGTTCAGATGATTTTAGAAATGCAGTGGTTGTTCTGGGAAACAAAAGAACAAAGCAGATTATATCCATTCAAAACATAATATGTATTGGCCAGTAAAGGGCTTTAAAATGGTATTTGAAAGAATCAGTGCACCTGTAGTGAATAAACAAAAACAGACCAAACTAACGCTAACTATATCCTAGCGTTATTCATAACAAACGCCATTGACAGCAGGAATCCGCTATTAATTAGTTGTATCAGCAAATTGAAGACTGAGTTCTAAAGAATACATTGAATTGAATGACTAACGTTAAAACAATCTAAGACAAGAAGTCAATGATTTCCATTTGTTCATTTAGTTCATTAGTTAGCATCGCGGCTAAAACCTTCATAGCTACCACATACTGTGCAAAAAAACGAGTGGTAAACGCGGTAAAAACGATAAATAAATAAAAATTAATTTAGTTTATATGTGTTTAAAAATATAGTGAGTAGACTATGTATTTATATTTCTTTGGCGAGTTTACAAACCTTGTAAAGAAGAGCCGAACAAACAGAAACTGAAGCTTTGATGAGAGGAGCCGTTACTTTCAAATCCGATGATGATGATCAGCTGATCTTTGTTGCGCGCGTCCGCGCGAGTAGCGCGACTCGAGGTTCACTGAAGCGATGACAGCAGAGGAATAGCAGCAATTTCGTGACAGAATAAAACTTTTATCCTCCTCCTGCTTCTTCTTCTTCTTCTTCTTCTTCTTCTTCTTCTTCTTCTTCTTCTTCTTCTTCTTCTTCTTCTTCTTCTTCTTCTTCTTTCTTCTTCTTCTTCTTCTTCTACTGTTGTTGTTTAAGGTTTCAATTATTCAATAAACTAGGCCTATACCTACTACTAAATAAATGTAAGCCTATATGTATACTGAATCAGAAGTATAATTTATGAAATATATTTATGATTTTTTGTTGTTGTTGAAACTCAAGTATAATAATAATAATAATAGGATAATAATAATCTTATTCTGGCCTCACAGAACCATTGGGTTCCTCCAGATGCTGGCTTTAACATAAGAGATCTTCTAGGAACCACTTAAATGTTAAAAGATCTTCCAATAACCCTTTTATAGCATTCAAGTTCCTCTAATTTCCCCCAAAGCACTTCGAGGTCTCATGATAGTGAAAAGGTGACTCCAGAACCTCTGAACTGAATACAAAGTGCTTAAAGGATCCCATAAGTTCCAGCAAGAACCGCAAATATTGTCAATGCGCCTCCAGTAACCCTACTATCGGAGAAAGAGCTTTGAGGCACTTAAATTAAAATTTTAAGTTCCTTGAGTATCCGACAGGATATTTGAGGCACCTTTAGTTTTTACAGTGTAATCAGTCACTTGGTGACCCAGCTGTCACTTTAAGAGATGCACATATACAACATACCATTACAATAGCATTACTGTGCCGCTTTTCTGTAATAATGTAGGGAACCACTCGTTATACATATCACGTAACAGTTCAAGATTTTACTCACATATACTTTAGTTTGAATTCAACTGAGACATGCTTGCTGAGTGAGCGATCAGCAACCAAGAGCATGCAACAGAAGTCCATGCACTCTCTCTCTCTCTCTTTACCGTTAGCCAACACAAGTAATACGCTTTTACTTTCTTTGCTATTGACATATCCGACCGAACTACAAACTTTCCAGCAATGTATGAAAAAAGGGAATCACACGTGCACTCTGCTTATCAACTGGCGAGCGGCAGCTATGCGTGAATATTTAGTTCACGAGTTCACACTTACATACAATTAAAGGGAGTAAAGTTTAATGCGTATTTGGCGTGCTGTCCGGGGGGAGGGCTCCGAGCTCGGAGTTCGGCCCGAACCCAGAGTACTCCCCCCGTATGTAAAGTGGTTTAGGACTAGAAGAGTGGAGAAGGGGTGGTGGAGGGATGCAGCTAAACTGTCAATGAAATGAGGTGAGACTGCTGAGTCTATATATACACTGTTTTAATCATTGATTGCTGAGTGCTCTCCACCCGTGTTAATTATCTGAACGTGCTCCTCCCGAACTTTGTTAATAAAACATCATTTTGTTTAATATTCTGTTCATGCTTTATGTTTGCCAGAGGTAGATTTCAACATTATATTGTTTATAAATTGCTCTTCAAACCACCGTTACTGCTGGGCAATAGAAGGGTATTCAGCCCTGCACATTACATATATTGATAGACGTCTGAAGATTTGAGCACAGGAAGTTGTGGTAAATTCTTAGAAACTGAACGGGAAATGTTACTTATCTGATCACATGCCGATTATTTTACTGTTATGCCTTGAACAAGGAAAACTACATCAAGATGTTCTCGTCCATTTTTCTTTTATTATTATTATAGTATTTTCTGATAAGAATAAAGAATTACATCTCTGGCCTCACTGGCTCCACAAGCCACTGAAAATGTCTAGCCAGTCACAGTGAGTCATGTTGTGTGAACTCTCACCATAGAACAGGGCTTCCCGCTGGCTTCATCCCAAAAGTTTTGATGAATTAAAACTCTCTTTTGTCTGGGTCAGCTCTGGCTTTGGTCTTTTAATGAGGATATCACCAGTAAGATCTATTTTTGGAGGCCTTTTAGGAAGACTAATGAAGAGGCTGTTGGGTTTAGTGTACCATAATGAGGTACAGATTGTCTGGGGAAGCTTTTGATGAAAATGCTTTTCTTTTTTCACCGTTTTATTCCACTCCCAAAAGTAGAATAAATCCAAATATAATCTGTCTTCATATTGGCAGTTGACGTACGCTGCCTGATAGAATCCATTCTACTATTATTATATGACAACGAACTTATTAGGAAAAGTAATATCTGCTCAAAGTTTGTGATTCGAGTTGCTTTGAGCTGTGTAAAAGCAAGTGGTAAATGGCAGATGCAGCAGGACATGCACATTGTGTTCCCATCAGTGAGGAATTCATAATAAAATGTAGCTTCAGCCATAGTATAGTTTTGAAAATCCCTATTTACAATGAATGACAGCAAGAAACACCATTGAAATTGGGATCTTCGATATCAAAGCATTCATTCAATTATATCAACATCATACTGTTAACTTGTCTGATAAATTTCGATGAAGCCAGATGTGTAAATCAATGCAGATTCAGACAGGCCAGCCTCTAATGAGAGGAAGCATTTAAGCTTCGACATGCACTCAAGGAAAATCACAAAATCATCAAGGAAATGAACGGTGACCCTTTCGTCATTCACCGCTCTCTATCCTACATCCTTCATCCATCTCTTTGTCTCTGGGGGAGACCGGTTAGCCCATCTTTCTGACAGCTTTTTAATGGCCACATAAAACAGCAGGATCTAATAGCTCACCGGAACTGGGTATCTGAGAGCCCCTGACTGCTCCCATATACGATTTCAAGGGGTCACACAGAGGGGAATTCAAAGCATCATATTCCACAGAGAGACAAATTAGGTCTGAGAAGAAAATGCATTTATATCCACTGAATCATCAAACCTATCTAAAACGACCAATTTCAGTTTTACCAAAAATAAAGAGGATCAAAAGATAAATAATGATGTCTGAGATGATAAAAAGATACAGTACAAATATTTTGAAAATAGTATGTCTACAAATGTTTTGTGTGTGTGTGTGTGTGTGTGTGTGTGTGTGTGTGTGTGTGTGTGTGTGTGTGTGTGTGTGTGTGTGGTGTGTGTGTGTGTGTGTGGTGTGTGTGTGTGTGTGTGGTGTGTGTGTGTGTGTGTGTCTATACCAATAGACATTTGAAAAAAAACCATGTCACGCAACACATTCTAAATTTGTTTTATAATATCTGATTTTTACTGGCTTTGACATACTGTCATGACATACAGGGAGGATCTTGAATAGAATTTCCTGTTTAATCGTTGCCTTGTCACATGACAACAAAATGGGTTCCTGCATGTTGGTTACACCACATTTTGATTTGATATGGCTGACAATTATAAAAGGAAGTGTCTCTTTGGCACTTGTGAATTCCAGACGGAGAAAGGTCACCGGTGGCTTCATTTGTTGTCACACAGAGCAATGGCAGCATGAGAGACAGGTGAGAAATGTCATTCACTCATTCTGACACAACAGAGAGGTAATGAGCTCCATTAATTACTGACGTACCCAACAGAGGACAAATCGATCGTGACTTTTCCTGAGTTATCTGCTTATAACAAAAGCAAATAAGCAACCACATACAGCTGATCTACAGGGGTTGGACAATGAAACTGAATCACCTCTCATTTTAGTGTGGGAGGTTTCATGGCTAAATTGGACCAGCCTGGTGGCCAATCGTCATTAATTGCACATTGAACCAATAAGAGCAGACTGTGAAAGTCCAATTAGCAGGGTAAGAGCACAGTTTTGTGGCGTGTATCAGGATGACAATGCACCAATACACACAGCAAGACTGGTGAAAGATTGGTTTGATGAACATGAAAGTGAAGTTGAACATCTCAACAGTCACCAGATCTTAATATTATTGAGCCACTTTGGGGTGTTTTGGGGGAGCGAGTCAGGAAACATTTTCCTCCACCAGCATCACGTCGTGACCTGGCCACTATCCTGCAAGAAGAATGGCTTAAAATCCCTCTGACCACTGTGCAGGACTTGTATATGTCATTCCCAAGATGAATTGACGCTGTATTGGCCGCAAAAGGAGGCCCTACACCATACTAATAAATTATTGTGGTCTAAAACCAGGTGTTTCAGTTTCATTGTCCAACCCCTGTATCAATATTTCTGTTGCATTTCATGAAAATATACACTGACCCAACATACGTTAAGTTTCTTGCACATCCAAGTGAAATTATGAAATCCGGAGGTTTAGCAGGTCTGAAATAAAGAGCTCATTAATACTTACACTCTGCAGCTGTCTGTATACTGGCATAGTGTCAATTTTTACTATTTAATGCCTGACTAATTGCCCAATAACTGCAGATTAAGGGTATATAAAGTGGCCTGCCGTTGCAACGGAAGGGATTTGGATTACAAACGAAAGTCACAAAAGGCAAATTATTTTAGGAGAGGGTCATTATGCCGGAACAGCAGCCGTTAAGGATTTGCGTCATCTGTTTACACAAGGCCATGAGCTTAGAGAGGGAAAAAAAGAGGAAAGAGGCAACAGGCAGTTGCTGGTGGAGAGCTGGAACAGGTGGGAGATTTTTTACTCATCAGGCTACAGTAGCAGCAGACTGGATGGAGAGCGACCGCTGGGACATGCACATGGAGAGCAGGTGCTCGTCAGCTGCACAACATTGATCAACTTCCTGTATCCTGAAAGATATGGAGAAAGACAAAAAATTAGACAGATGGAGGAAGGGAGAGAAATTTGGAAAGGGGAGTGGGCAAAAAGAAGGACCAAGGGAATTATTACAAGTGTGAAACAGCATGCATCTCAAAACGGCAATAAGATACAATTAGGCAACAAATAGAAAGTGAAGCACAAGTCTGTAAAATCTGAGAGCACTGTGCAGTTAAAAAGCAAAAGAGAAAAGGATATAAGACAGATTTAACTGTGCTGACTGAATGGGACCTTTAAAAATCACTACTAAAAAAAGAAGGGGAAAACCGAGAAAAAAAGAAAGAAAGAAAGAAAAACAGTGTAACAAAGGTCTCAGCTGCTGAAGTATCCAGCCGAACAGCTGGTGCCAAGAACAAGGTTGGATGACAGAGTGTTTTCAGTTTAGACTGGAAATGTGCCAATCCGGGCCAGCCTCACTCAGGGACACACGCCAACCACCGGCGAAAGCCTTCGGTGATATTATATAACTCACTTCTATTGGAACAGAGGCGGATTCAGAACTCAGCTCCACAGAAAGAAATTATATGTTTTTAATTTACAAACCCCAGTACAGTTTGGGCAGTTCAGCCCAGAGACACTATAAAAAGCAAAAGAACACAACTCCCACCATTTATGCCCTTAGAAAAGGAAATAACTTTCCTTTCTTCACCGCTTTTTACGGTCTGACAAAAAAAGTGAAAGGAAATATTGTCTTCACTCCGTTTATACCAGCTGACTATTTGAAAGATAAGTTAATTTACTTGTATCATGGGAAACATTTACAAAGAAAACAATTGGTGCTGGGCCTTTTTTTGACTTTGCAGAGATTAAATTATTCTAAAGATAAAGCGCAGACGATTGATAATCACCGCAATAATAATCTCAGGAAGCCCCGAAGCCTTCTTGACCTCACACAAAGATATCATGCATGCTAAATCACTCGGCTTCATCTGTCTAGCCTCCACTCCCGTTCCTCAACGACAGAGCTCCTCACAGACAAATTGCTCTCCTCCTGCGTGTTTCTCTTTGAGCCACAGTGGGGTTAATGAAAACGCCACAGCATGGTAGTCACAACCATCCACCAGCAGACCGCCAGAAATAATTTCCAGCCTTACGGCATAGTTGAGCCTCGGCCAATCTTCCACTAGAGCCAAGCTCCAGCCATCGGCCCAATGTACAGAAATAACACTGGTCCTGCTTGCATGTTTAATGCCCCGGAAAAATGCCACATTCATTTAGTCAGGCTTTAAATCACTGCTATAATGTATGGTAGGTAGAAGCTGTCCTCAGTGTAGGTCACGTACTAGCCAGGCTGGAGTCAGGTACTTTGACAATTACCGATTTATTTATTTTCTCACACTGAACAACTTATTCCCTTTCAGCTCTCATTTGGCCACATGCAAGAAGAGAAATGGACAGGATTTGTGGTGTTTAAGCGGGTGACTACAGAGTAGTGATATATTATCCAGGTTGAATGATATTTGGCATTTGTAACTGTGCCCGTTTGTCTTCTTAACAAAAGTGGTCATTGAAACTAGTGTCAGTTCCAAAATCTAAGAGCGTTGTCAATACATTCTGGTCTAGTATTATACATATTGCAACTAGTGACATCTGTGGCATTGTGCTGTGTGATAAAACTGCACATTTTAGGGTGGCCTTTTATTGTGGCCAGCCTAAGGCACACCTGTGCAATAATCATGCTGTCTAATCAGCATCTTGATATTCCTTAGGTGGATGGATTATCTCGGCAAAGGAGAAATGCTCACTAACACATACAGGGGTTGGACAATGAAACTGAAACACCTCTCATTTTAGTGTGGGAGGTTTCATGGCTAAATTGAACCAGCCTGGTGGCCAATCTTCATTAATTGCACATTGAACCAATTAGAGCAGACTGTGAAGGTCCAATTAGCAGGGTAAGAGCACAGTTTTGTGCCGTGTATCAGGATGACAATGCACCAATACACACAGCAAGACTGGTAAAAGATTGGTTTGATGAACATGAAAGTGAAGTTGAACATCTCCCATGGCCTGCACAGTCACCAGATCTAAATATTATTGAGCCACTTTGGGGTGTTTTGGGGGAGCGAGTCAGGAAACATTTTCCTCCACCAGCATCACGTCGTGACCTGGCCACTATCCTGCAAGAAGAATGGCTTAAAATCCCTCTGACCAATGTGCAGGACTTGTATATGTCATTCCCAAGATGAATTGAGGCTGTATTGGCCGCAAAAGGAGGCCCTACACCATACTAATAAATTATTGTGGTCTAAAACCAGGTGTTTCAGTTTCATTGTCCAACCCCTGTATTTAGACAGATTTGTGAACAATATTTGAGAGAAATAGGCCTTTGTGTACTTTTGAAAAAGTCTTAGATCTTTGAGTTCAGCTAGTGAAAAATGGGGGCAAAAACAAAAGTGTTGGGTTTATGATTTTGTCCAATGTACACAAAAGGACTATTTGGCCCTGATCTGTCTAAATATGTGGTAGTGAGCACTTCTCCTTTGCCTAGATAATCCATCCACCTCACAGGTGTGGCATATCAAGATTCTGATTAGACAGCATGATTATTGCACAGGTGTGCCTTAGGCTGGCCACAATAAAAGGCCACTCTAAAATGTGCACTTTTATCACACAGCACAATGCCACAGATGTCGCAAGTTGAGGGAGCGTGCAATTGGCATGCTGACTGCAGTAATGTCCATCAGAGCAGTTTCCCGTGAATTTAATGTTAATTTCTCTACCATAAGCCGTCTCCAAAGGTGTTTCAGAGAATTTGGCAGTACATCCAACATCGGCCTCACAACCGCAGACCACGTAAAAAAAGTGTTGCATTTATAATTTTGTTCAGTGTATATATACACAAACATACTGTATATACCTTTGGAAAAAAGCCTCAGCTAAATGCATAAATGCTTGTTTCCCAAAGCAACTAATGCATTCAAGGTATACATTTTATCAGTTCTTGCATTGCCTGAGAATTGAACCTGTGTTGCTAGTGCCGTCTTAACTGCCTGATATTTTTTTTTGTCTCAAAATATAACTATATTATTGCCTATATCTTTTTTTTTTAAAGTTTGATGTACAAGTATGTTCATCTTCATCTACATACAAACAGTATTCTTGTGTTGGGCGATACATATAGTACATCACAACTGCTTGATTGCATGTATAGTCAAATGTAAACTATATTATTTCCCAGCGCTAATCTGCCAAATGTGAGTATCAAGAAATTAAGACATTATAAACATTAACACCATGGCTTTGAAACACTCAAATAAATGCAGCCTAGGTGAGCATAATAGACATTCAATAACCTTACCAACCTCAAACTATTGAATCGTAATTTACAGAATTTATTTAGTACATTACATTTGTTCATTTATCAGACACTTTTATTTAAAGTGACAAACACAATGAGCAACAAGTAATAAATCAGTTTCAGTTTTTTTGTGGTTATTTTCTTATAAATTCTTGGTTTTGTTCCAAAAAAAAAAAAAAAGGTTAAGAATGAGATGAGTGATTACATCGTGTAAAAATTAATTTTCTGTGATTTTTAGAGTGAAATATTCCTTCAACTTTTTCAAATTGCAGGAATACATAGAAATTTTACAAAATACACATCGATGACAAAAAAAACACCAAAAAAAATAAAAATAATAATAATATAAGGATAGACAAAGAAAAAGGTAAATAAAAGACCTTATAATTTGAAAACTTCAACTTTGAGAAAGTCAAGTTGTAAATGGAAAATTTAAATGTAAAACTACTAAGGAAAGGCTATAGAGTTCCGGCAAGAATTTTACAGTATATTGGACTTGAATTCAGTGAAAATAATTTAATTCAAAGCATCCTGAATTCTGTTTCCTGTAGCAATGCAATTCCAGACAGACAATTTTCCTGTAGGACTACAAAAAGATTTATGTTCAAAAATGACAAAAGCTGGGTGGCGGATATGTCCCAGTCTCGCCACAGAGGTCATGAACTAGGTTATGAATGAGACAAAATAATTACTGTGAGCAACTGAAAAAAAGGAAGCAGTAAATTACACCTCTTTTAGAAAGGGCAGAATGACGTGGCCATTACCAAAAGGTTATGATATGGGTTAATTGCTTTTTCAGTCCAAATGATGACACCTCTAAAGTAAAGTTTATCTGGAACAGCTGTGGCTGATCTCTTAGCACACTGCAAGGGTAATGACAGGGCACAGGGTGAGAGAAATGTCAAGGGTCATCCTGTGTTTTCACCGTGCCCTGCCACAACCTAAAAATCTACATCAGTTTCAGTTAAGCTGCAAATTGTAGTCTTGTTCACCAAATTGTTATTTGAAGCTGTGGATCAATTCATGTAGGGTTTCTACAATTTTTTTAACTGAAAATACTATCAGAGCTAACACATGACATTGTGTTTATTTTCCAAGGCTTGTTTCCCAAAAGCGTTATGAGCCAAGTTGACAGTAGAGAACACTAGTGGCAATGGTCTCCACGTTCAACTTGGGCTCACAATGCTTTTGGGAAAGAAACGAAAGGACTAAAGATGACTAGGAACTAAGGCAAAACAGTGGAAGCAAACCCAAAACAGACTATACTGTACATGTTACAAGCTCAAGGTTGTGGGCTGCCTAAAAGTCCTTTTAGGCAAGTCCTGCCACTCGGCTGCCATCTTGGCAACGCCTCTGGGCAGCTATTTCTAACTAACAAGACCAGGCTCCTATCTAAATGAATGGGCAGAGAGTCAGAACTGCAGTTTCACTGGTCACCGGGACATAAAAACTGCATGTATAGAAACAGCAGTAAAATATGATAAAAATTGCTGAAAAACTTGGACGAATTTGCCCCAAAATAAGGTTTAAAACGCCTTTTCCCCCACCGGTTATACTTTTACTACGCATGCGCAAGAGTTCACGACAACGCAAGGTCTCTCGCTCTCTCCCTCTCTGCCGTACGGTGCACGCGCAACGCGGTTTGAAGCACACTCACTCTAGATTCGGGGAGATTTGAACTAATTTGCAGGCATCAGGGAGCCGCTATCAATATGCGGGAGACTTGGGATGTCTGATATTTACACAACGCACACATACAGTGAGTACATATCAAATCTGCGGCCTTTTCAAACAGTAACGTATTCTCCGCTGTCGCAAACCTCAACTGTGCGCATGCGTCAGTGGAAGCAGATGATAGGCTTAAATGTTTGACTGTTAAAATCAGACGATTGGCTGTCCAGCAGGAGGGGCGGGACATGTGCATACAACCGCCATCTTTGGCGTTACAGGTTTTCCCTATATAGTTCTATTGAGGCTTGAGGAAGTGACATGTCTCTTATATAAATTGTCTCTGGCTCAATTTACCGAATACCTTAAATCCAATCAGCGGAAGATGTCTGGGATAAAAGTGCCTTCCAAATGTGTAAAAGTAGAGACACTTGCTTTGTACACACACAAACAAAGAGTCCCTTAGATGAGCAGTCATCCCACATCGGATGAAAAGTTTCTTCCTCAGGCATGTCCAAACATGTCCTCCCTAACGCAGAATACTGCTGAGGGATTTAAGCCCCATTACTGATCTTTGTTTACATCTGTGCAGAATTGGCTTCATTACATTCAATCTCAATGGATGAAGACTAGAATCGTGAATATTAAGTGAACATTGCCGGAACACTTTAAAATATAATTTTGGGTGAAGGTAAACACTTATGTTAATATATTATGCAAAAAGAAAGAGTGGAAGGATACATGTAAATTGGTTGCCAGGGACAATGCCATGGTCAATTACATAGTTTAGAGGGATTATACAAAAATTTCAAATACAGAATGCAATGACCAAATAGAATAAAGTATTTTAGAGAGTAAATACGCAGTAACAATGGTCAATTACATAGTTTAGAGGGATATACAAAAATTTCAATACAGAATGCAATGACCAAATAGAATAAGTATTTTAGAGAGTAAATACGCATGATTTAGAATTGTTAATTTTAATTTTGAAAATGAACCCAAAACTTCCGGAGATTCTCAACAGGGGGCCGGGTCCCACAGGACAATATATATATATTATATATATATATTATATATATATATATATATATATATATATATATATATATATATATGTGTGTGTGTGTGTGTGTGTGTGTGTGTGTGTGTGTGTGTGTGTGTGTCTGAGTCTACATTCTGTAACAATTATATTATAATTTCTTTAATTTTCATTGTTATATATATATATATATATATAAATAAATAAACAATGAAAATTAAATAAATTATAATTGTTACGGTATATGTAGACTCAGACACACATATATACATATATATATATAAATAACAGTCAAATGAACTTTACTGACAGCAACTGAACAGAAGAGCGGTGATAACTGGAGTAGGCAGTTCAGAAATACTTTGGAAGCAGTGAACACTTGGTGATACGAGTATCCTTATCTTACAGGTCCAGGAGATCGTTGATAAGACTTGGAGCTGATGAAAAACACACACCTTGTCTGGGTAAGTATGCTGGCATGGATTACTTGCAGGTGAAAACAGGAAACACGAAGGAGACAAAGATGCTGGAAAATATTCACAGGAGGGAATCACTGTAGATCATCAAGAAGTATAGCCTAACGCGGAAATCACTATAGATCAGGTATGAGTCCACTTTGTAGAAACAAAACCAGACAATGAGCTGGGACGAGGTGTGTGCATTTATGGCAGGCTGCTGAGAGGTGCAGAAAAGGTGCAGGTGTGTGTGGTTAGTATTCGGGTGAGGGAGTGCGCTGTGATTGGCTGCTGAGAGGACCGTGACAATAATAATAAAATCTAACATTAAATGGCAACATTTTCATTTCCCCCACCCTAAATAACAATTTGTTGTTATATAAGAACACACAGTTCTTGAATACTTGGTGTATATAAATATATGAAATATGTTTTTTGGTATTTCTACTGTAATTGTAAAAAGCTTTATCATAATTACAAGAAAAAAACATATTTAATATTTATATCTTTATATTAGAGAATAGCCTACATGTTATTCTCTCTGTGTTTCTATTTTAACAACAATTATAGCCAGATTATATTAAGAATGTTTGTTATTGAAACAACAATAATTCTTACAATAATAAATCGCAAGATTTATTTTTGTTTTTAGAGTAAGTATAAATCGCACTAATCAACAGATTATGTAATACAATTCCAGTGGGATGTACATGTAACCTATAACTGAACTCAACCACAGCAGGATTTGTATTCCCTGCTCGCAGCTAAATGTGTTGAAAAGATTCCTGGATCATGATGGTAATATTCAATGAGTATCTCAAATTAAAAATGGAAGTTATGATAATTTGTTGCAAATGTGTTGATAGATGCTTTGATCTGTGAACATATAGCACTAACACTAACAACCACAATATACAGTAAATAAATCAGTATGTACATACATTTTAAACATGTTCTAGCTTCAGTATGATACAAGATTCAACGAAACACTAACTCTTATGATTATATTATGGTTTTCACTACGTTAACACCTTCTTTGAAAGATTATTTGTCCATTACAAAATGCCAAGCTGTTCCCTAGAGCAGAAGTCATCCCATCCATTACATATAGTGTGGCATTAACTTGCGGAATTGCAAGCTTGTCCATTAGGAGAGTAGTATATGTCCCCCATGCTTTTTGTGAAGGAGCTATAAAACGTCTCGGTTACTAATGTAACCCTCATTCCCTGAAGGAAGGACTGGGAAACGTTACGTCGATGTGACGACATAATTGGGATCACTTCAGGGAGCCCTATCATCTTCGAGTGTCTACAGAATGAGCCAATGAACATTGGCGTGTGTGAATCGCATCAAGTGCCCCGCAGCGCGGGTGTAAATGGGAAGCGTGTGCACGCACTCATTGTTTTTCTCTGAGGAGCCGAGATTGTGACGGCCGTACAGCGATGGTCAGCAACAGTGGCGACGGGACGTAACGTCTTCCATTGCCTCCTTCAGGGAACGAGGGTTACATTAGTAACCGAGACGTTCCCTATCAGTTGGTCACTTTCGACGTTATGTCGACGTGATGACGTAATTGGGATCCCTATGGAAAATGCCATGGTACACCAAGGTGGGCATCACCTGACTGACGGAACTTTCGGTTTCTTTCGTCAGTTGCCGCACGGAGCTCCCTGAGGAGCTCTGGGTCAGAACCACCCTCGTGCATGTCCATGAGCGCCTGGGCCTGGTGGACCTGCAGGAGTGTCATGGCATGGAGGGCGGAAATAGCCTGTGTCCACAGGCTTTGTACGCCTTTGCCGTAAGACCGGACGAAAACGTACAAGCCTTGGACGGGAGGCATGGATTCCCCCGTCAGGAGGAAGCGGACGCTGGACAGAGTTGCATCGCAACGGCACGCTCCACCGGTGGGAGGTGAGGAGGAAGGAGCCACAAGGATGGCTTCTGGTACTATAAAAGAGCTGTCTACGTCTTAGTGAGCTCCTCATGCACTTCCAGAAATAATGGTACTGGGGCGGCTCGCTGAGAACCATCACGGCCCGGCCCGAGAAATCAATCGTCCAACCGAGAAGGTTCAGAATGTGGTGGAGGGTTCCACGCAAGGAACCTCCTCAGATTACCCTGGCTCAGTGCCGAAGTAGGTCCAGAATAGGCAATACATCGGGGCATAGGCGAAGGAACTGCACCTCCCTTGCGGTAAGCGATTCGACTCACGTCATAGTCATATTCTGCAATGGGAACATGAGCTATTCACAAAAGCGGTCTCAGTGTGCTGAATGCCCAAACACGAGAGGCAGCTATTGTGGCCACCTTCTTGCACCAGGGAACAACCGCATCCAGAAACGCACAAGCGGAATGACATCCTGAAAAGGACGCAGGGTCACAGTTGTGTTGCACCTTTCTGTAAAAAAAAAAAAAAAAAATGCTCTTAGTGCCTTCTCATAGTGCTGAGGCACTCAATGAATGGCCGTCGTGTACTAGAACACTTTAGGGAAACGCCCACCGAACCGACACAACACTTTTTTTTTAGCTTGCAACTTTTCGGCCCTATGGATCAGCAGTATGTCTTGTGAAAAAAAAAATTATTTAAAAAGTTAAGCATGGTAGTGCTCGGTGATATTTTGGGGCAGCTTTGAATCCTCCGGGACAGGAAATCTGGAGCGTGTGTAAGGCAAGATGTATTCATTGAAGTATCAGGAATTCCTAGGAGAAAACGTCATGCTGTCAGTGAGGAAGTTCGAGCTTGGGCTTCATTGTACCTTTGAACAGGACAATGATTCCAAGCATACCTCAGATTCCACCAATGCTTGGTTGAAGAAGAAGTCCTGGAAGATTCCACAGTGGCCATCACCTTCCTCAGAAATGGGGGCAGAAGCTAGTGTCTGGTTGTCTCATAGGTTGCAGCAGGTCATAACAGCAAAGGGTGTTCTACTAAGTACTAAAGATGCTTGCAATGAAGGGGTTGAATAATTTTGAGACTGCAGAAGTCATTAAAAAATTGCATTTTCAGTTGAATTTGAGGAAACCATTTGAAACATTTATTGTGTTGAGCTATTTCAACTTCATGTTTTTGATTTGTTCATTGCAAACAGCTGAAAGTCTGTACATTTTGCCAATAAACCTGCTTTGCAATTGGAGTTGAATAATTTTGATTACAACTGTAGTATAAGTTCTTTTGTTTATCCTGAGTCAGGGAACACAAAAGGTACAGTAGTCAAAACATCTCATCTAGACATGTCTCCAGAGCCGGTAATTTGTTTGTGATCGCAGCAGCCTGGTGGACTGCCTGGCAGTGACGACACTGCAGATGTAAATCAACAAGCATTAGAATAATTAATGTCAGCTGTTTAATATGGAAGACCTATCCACGACTAGTAATAGATACATTTCTCAGACGGTGCATATGAAATACTGGAGCCCATCCGCTTTAATTACGAGATCAACTACGGCCATTAATCTTGAATTGGGAAAGCCAACTAGACCACCAGCGCTTGGAATCTATGTCATGAGTGTCAACCACATCACTAAAAGATTAAATGGACATGGGAAATCAAGTGCAAGTTCAAGTTTTGTGGTGGTACCATGGTGTAATACTAATGATGGTATCAGACAGTATTACAATGTTGCCTTTTAATCATTCTATCAGACTAATATTGTTTTTAATATAGACAATAAAATGCATTGTGCTAAATTCAATTAAAATTGGGTTAAATATTTAGAATTTGTGGCCAGAGAAGCATTTCAAAACAAACTGGCAGCTCTTCATCATGGTTACGAACTCATTAGCAAGTGTCAACAATAGTAATGTTCCATAGAAATGTGAAAAAAAGAAAAAAAAGTTGACATAATATGCTTGTTGAATCTCGCCAAGCATGTTAAAAAATAAATAAATAAAGAATATTTCATTAAAGTAGATCAATTCCAATGAGGTCACTTAATTTAAAATGAAAGTTCGATATGAATTAAAATTCACAACTTATTATGTTATATACAACGGGGCTGTTGAATGCTTGAATCTGATTGGTTGACGAACGTTCTAAGATGTGTAATTATTTTCAGGGAAACGCATGGCTAAAGTATTTCCACGAAGGTCTTGATCGCATTACAGTTCCATATCACTTTGCCAAAATTTCATTTACATTCTATAACAGCATTAATAACTGCATTAGTCTGCTATCAATGGCTCAAGCCTCCGTTACTAGTGTTTTGGAATTAGTTTTGGGAGGAGATGCGAAGAAATTATGTGTCCTACACACCATTGTTCAAGACATTTGTCAAGTTTTTGTCCTTAAAACACTCTTGTGTATAGAAATAATTTCTTATGGATAAAAACCAGAATTTTATTTTGAAATGCCACATCTGAACACCACACTTGGTGGTGTGGTAACCGTAGTATAAGCTTAATAATTGACTCTGGTCTGTTGAATTATTAGAAAATAATGCACACACCCTTCGTATCATGGCCGCATTACCACCTTGGGTGTACATTATATTCTAATAATTATATTCTAATAATTCAATGGCCTGTCATCAATGAATTGTAATATTTTAAATTAATTAATGTTCTAATGACATTAGATAATTGAAAAGTTTTATGAGCAGTTTTCCATATACCCAGCCATAGATATATTTACAATATTTCTAAAAATTGTTTACTCCTTTGTAAAACTGAATATAATTTACAATTTATATAAAAAAAAATATTGTAAAAGGACATATCTCATTAAAAAAGTAATAAAATGTTTATAATTAATTTTGAAGACATTGAAAATTGCTTGAAAAACAATAGCATATTTTTTGCACTTAGTAAACTTCAGTAATTGTTGTGGACACAGTATTTCTTTCATAACTCATGCACCACTGCATTCACATGGTAGGGGAGAGTGGGCCACAACTTAACACTTTTTGACTTTCTTAGTGTGAATTCACTAGGGGTTCAGAGAATATTTTTTTTATCACATTAATTTCACACATGCCTATGTGGTTTTTATTTCATTGATACAGTGTATACTTTTTTTCTTTATTTTCCCCGAAAGAATGGAAGTGAAATTTGACAACATGCCCCAACATGTGAGAGGCACATTGTAACAAGACCATATGACAGCTTAAAACTATCTCAACTGTTAAATAACAGATATAAGATTAAAATAATATCAAATGTGTCTCATTTTAACACAAAAAAACAGAGATGAAAAATAAACTTCAGTAAGAAATGTACTTTTGCTATGGTTAAACAAATGTTTAGTGATATCTTCCAAAGATTTCACAATTTTGGTGCATTTTTTCCCTCTTATAGTGTTGAGGTAACTAGTAAATTCACAAAGTTTCGTCATGCTGGCATGAGTGTTAAGTTTTAAACTACTGTATGTGTGTTAAAATTAGCTCTGCGCTAGTTTGAGCCCCGCTCAACCATGCAATTACCAGACACAATATCACGGTATATTAAATGAGGTGTTTCTAAGATATATACATAATCAAGCAAAACATGAATTGTATATATACAATTATATAATATATACAAAGAAAAAACACTAACCTGTAACTCTATCATGTTAACAGTACAACTTTTGTTCTACAATTTCATGAAAACTTTGGTGCTGTAGCTCCTCTTAACTACAGACGTACTAACAATATTTGTCATTTTTAAATACAAATGCTTGTCTCTTGCCCTTAGTTTAAGAATTATCTCTCTTTCTCTCTCTCTCTGCCAGTAAATCTGTTTGAGGGCTAATCTGCCACCATGCGCCAGCTGCTCCCTTGGCAACAATGGCGTTGCTGTTGCCATGGCAATACTCACTCAAGCCTGATCATGCAGGATCAAGGACTGGCACGATGCCAAGGCAGTCAGCAAGAGTGTCACTCCTTCTGCACGTTTAATAAGGAGGCGTGGAGTCAAGCACAGGTGTACGGATGGGTCTGTGTGAGTGTCAGTTGTGTGTGTAGTGTGTGTTGTATGTCAGCTGTGCTCTGGGCAGGTGTCGTTATGAGAGCGAACGCTTTCTGTGTTCGCGGGCTGGTGTGTTTTTGTCCCTGTGTATAATGTGCATGTAATGTGCGACTGTTTATGTGTGTATGCATGCAATTAGAGAGAGAACTGTTAGAGAGAGACTAGATCAGCCATGTGGTCAGTTCTCATTAGCTGGCAGTTTAATAGAGAGATGACCTGAGCTTTTATAGCCAAGCTGGACGTCCATTAACTGCCACTAACCAGCTGTTCGAATCTAGGCCAACTATTACAAGTGGTCACACAGTGCAGACTTGTGTTTGTGTATGAAGGGCAAGGAGTTTTATCAATCAGTTACTAGAATGTATTTTTCAGACATAGTCGTCAGTCGTTTTTCTACTGTCAAATCTGGTAGACTTCTCTGGAAGACTTCCTCCTCATTATGGAAATAATATACATTAAAAGAAAATACTTAAATGTAATGCTTTCGGACACGTAATTGTAATAACATGCAATTAAGTGTATGAAAAAATGACATGAAATGTATTATAATGTATTAAACTTGTATTAAATGTAATTAGTTTCATTTTTTGTTGAATGTGTTTTTTCTCTAAGTATATGAATACATCTTTATTTAGTAACTTATAATTACTTATATCATCTTTGAAATATGTTTACTAAAGGCAAGCATTTAAGGTAATGTAAAATATACTTTATCATTTTCTTTTGAAATGTCTGTCTTGTATTTTAATTTGTTTGTAATTATACATTTGTAATGATGAAGATGCAATGTAGTAAATTTAAAGTCCCCCTGCAGTCAATGATTGCATCCCTAAAACCAGTGGCGTAACTTTGTTTTAAAATGTGGGTGGGACAGGTGTGTGTGTGTGTGTTCGTGATATTTTTCACGTGAATAGATTTATAGATCCGCAACCTTTGCTTGTACTGTAATGATCTGGTGGCTAGAACTTTTGCCAAGCATGCCAGAGATTCTGGGTTCTAATCCGCACTTGTGTCGTTTTTTTTTTTTTTTTGCATTTTGTATTGTGATTTCACAGGAACTAATAGAGAGTTTCCGCAATGGTGTTAAGTGGATAGACTTAAGCGTGTGTCCTTGAGCGCGAGCCACAAGAGAATAACTGTATCCACACCACTGAGCAGCGGTAACAAGCACTCTGCATGATTTCAAAAACAACACATTTTAGCGCTACATCGTCTCTTATTTAATAACGAACTAAATTAATGCTCTGCTAGTTAACTGAGATGTTTTATTTATTTGTATTAGAGTGCATCCGTGCCTCGAAATGTTTCAAAAAGTGGTGGGGATGATATCGACCCTGAGAAAAAGTAGTGGGGACATGTCCGACCCGTCCCACCCGCAAATTACGCATATGCTTACAACTCATCTTTCATCACCAAAATGACATATTTAAAAGTTTTTACCTTGAATAAAAAATGTGTCATGCCTTAAAATAGCTTGAATGTAACTCTACAGCATTGCCTCATTTAGTATACGAGGTTCTATGAACATGTAAATTAGCCCCGCCTCCACTCACTCACACCTGCTCAGAGATCCACTCATAGTGATCATGTGATCGTTGACGATCACACGTTGACCTGATTGGTTGAAAGGTAGTTTGTGACATCAGAAACACCAGTGATTTTGGTTCATCGCGGATTTAAGGTGAAAATACTCACAAATTGTGAATTTGAACATGGTTTAAAGAATATTAAAAACACTACATAGATATAAAACAACATTAAAAGCTTGATTTTCACCACAGGGGGGCTTTAAAATATTATATTAACTTAACTTATATAGATGTAATATTGAAAAACACTTATATAGATGTAATATTGAAAAACACTACCGTTAAATTCAAAATCAAGCACTGGTTACACTTTAGTTTAGGTGTCCGTGTTACATATATTAAGTACTAATCATTAACAACATGTACAGTATTTACTAGGGTTAGGGTCAGGATTAGGGTGTAATTTATACAGTAGTAATTACTATATGTAATGTGTAACAAGGACAATAAAAAAAAAAGTTAAGCAAATACTTTACATGTGCTTTAGTGTGGTAGTCAAAATCAAAATAATTTTACAAGTACACATTAAAATCGTATAAAATTTAAAACGTGTAACCCATGAAAGTGAACTCTCTTTAACTTTAACTGTAACTTTGTTTTTTGGTCTATACTGTGGAATGGAACACTATTGTAACTGTTTGATTACCAACATTCCTCAAATATTGTCTTTTCTGCAGACTATGATGGCAGAATATTCCTTTTTGTGAGTGAAAACAATAATCAGTCCATCTGTATGCCAAGACAGTATGCCAGACAAAAATCTGATCTGTAAATCTGATCTCCTTGGAAAGCAACAGTTTAATTTTGCTCCCCAAAAAATAAAACGATCAGTTGAAACCCACACATTGTTCTAGTTAGGCAGCTGACAGCAGATGAGTGACTTAATGAACACAAATGTTCAGCCTCATAAGAATGAGTGTGGTGACATAGTCAGACAGGAAGGAAGCTGCTAACGTGGTTCTGTTGCCATAGAAACCAGGTGATAGCTTGCACTCAGAGTGTTTGGTAAATGACATAATAATTTCCATGACACAAAGAGCTTAACATCACGGGCAAGCGGAGAAATTCAGTTTGGCATTTAACAACTGATGAATGTGGGTAAAGCTGAATATTTTGTTGGCACATAAAGATGGTTTTCATTAACGCTTCAGAAGGTAGACTAGAACTATATAAATGGATGTCACAAAAGAGCACACATTTCAGTCATGGTCTAATATTTGAGGGAAACATTTTCAGAGAACCTAAATTTCAGCCTGTTCCTTACATAAAGCTATCACATTGCTTCGGAAACTTATGCATGAACAAGTCATAAAGTTTCATGGTACTTTTATGTCATTTTTGGAGCTCAACAGCATCATATCCTTCTGTAAACATGCAGCCGAAACAATCCACTATTTCTCTCATGTAATAGAGTAGCAAAAACTTAAAGTCAATGATTTTCATTTTTGGCATTGAGGCTTTAATGTCCTGCCTGCAGAAGCTGCTTAAAGAATTAGTTCACTTTTAAAAAAACTTTTGCTGATGATTTACTCACCCCCATGTCATCCAAGATGTCCAAGTCAAAACATTCCAGGATTTTTTTCCATATAATGGACTTCAATGGGACCCAAACAGTTCAAGGTCCAAATGACAGTTTCAGTGCAGCTTCAAAGGGCTTTAAACGATACCAGACGATGAATAAGGGTCTTATCTAGCGAAACAATCAATTCAAAAATAAATAAAAAAGTTTAAGTTTTATTAGCACAAATGCTCGCCTTGCTCTGTTCTGTGATGTACGTTCGTGACTCTCCTGTTCGAACTCGTTCATCAAAATGAACAAATCTTTTTTAGAGTCATTTAGTTCATTTCGTTAGTTGAATGAATGAAATGACTCGAAAAAAGACTCGTTCAAAATGAATGAATCTTTTTTAAAGTCATTTCGTTCGTTGATAGAATGAAATTGTCAGGGTTGCTGGGGCAGGTAGCTGAAGACGAGACAAGGAGCTTCAATATATAGATTTATTTAACAAACTTAAAACTCAAAAACAAACAGAACAAAATAACAGACTCCAGGACTTCAGGGCTAAACACACAACCATACATTGACTACGATCGACAAACACTCAGGAAAACACAGGGCTTAAATACACATGGAATAATAGAATAATTAACAGAACACAGTGATAAAACTGAACACAAACGAGAGCGGGAAAACTTAACAGGACTAAACCAAAAACCACAAAGACAGGGGGAAACAAGATCTCAAAATAAAAACTCAAACACACTGAAACGTGACAGTACCTCCCCTCCCCGAAGGCGCGTCTCGCGCCGTATAACATCCAAAGGGTTCGGAGGGTGGGCTCCTGGAGGCTGACGATGGCATGGTGCAGGTCCGGGAAGCCTCCAGGGCGGAGCAGGCTGTGGGCGTGGCCACGGCGGAGTAGGCTGTGGGCGTGGCCAGGGCGGAGCAGGCTGTGGGTGTGGCCAGGGCGGAGCAGGCTGTGGGCGTGGCCAGGGCGGTGCAGGCTGTGGGCGTGGCCACGACGGTGCAGGCTGAACCTCGGGTGGAGCTGTGGGACCCTCGGGCGTCCAGGGCGGAGCTGTGGGACCCTCGGGCGTCCAGGGCGGAGCTGTGGGACCCTCGGGCGTCCAGGGTGGAGCTGTGGGACCCTCGGGTGTCCAGGGCAGAGCTGTGGGACCCTCGGGCGTCCAGGGCGGAGCTGTGGGACCCTCGGGCGTCCAGGGCGGAGCTGTGGGACCCTCGGGCGTCCAGGGCGGAGCTGTGGGACCCTCGGGCGTCCAGGGCGGAGCTGTGGGACCCTCGGGCGTCCAGGGCGGAGCTGTGGGACCCTCGGGCGTCCAGGGCGGTGCAGGCTCTTCAGGTGGCCACGGCGGTGAAGACCCTTCAGATGGCCACGGCGGTGAAGACCCTTCAGGTGGCCACGGCGGTGAAGACCCTTCAGGTGGCCACGGCGGTGAAGACCCTTCAGGTGGCCGTGCTGGTGAGGACCCTTCAGGTGGCCACGGCGGTGAAGACCCTTCAGGTGGCCACGGCGGTGAAGACCCATCAGGTGGCCACGGCGGTGTTATTTTTTCCGGGCCTCCGTGGATCTTTGGCCGGCCACGGCGAAGGCGTATAGCCCCCCCCCCCAAAATTTTCTTGGGGAGAAGGACAGGTTCAGGAATGGAAACAGACTTGACATCTACGGGCGCTGGGTCAGCGGGGTCTGGGTCAACGGGCTCTGGCGCTGGGTCAACGGGCTCTGGCGCTGGGTCAACGGGCTCTGGCGCTGGGTCAACGGGCTCTGGCGGTGGGTCAACGGGCTCTGGCGCTGGGTCAACGGGCTCTGGCGCTGGGTCAACGGGCTCTGGCGCTGGGTCAACGGGCTCTGGCGCTGGGTCAACGGGCTCTGGCGCTGGGTCTGGGTCAACGGGCTCTGGCGCTGGGTCTGGGTCAACGGGTTCTGGCTCTGGTCAACGGGCTCTGGCTCTGGCGCATCATGGGACTCGGAACTGGACGGGGCCAGCACATCATGGGACTCGGAACTGGACGGGGCCAGCACATCAGGGGACTCGGAACTGGACGGGGCCAGCACATCAGGGGACTCGGAACTGGACGGGGCCAGCACATCAGGGGACTCGGAACTGGACGGGGCCAGCACATCAGGGGACTCGGAACTGGACGGGGCCAGCACATCAGGGGACTCGGAACTGGACGGGGCCAGCACATCAGGGGACTCGGAACTGGACGGGGCCAGCACATCAGGGGACTCGGAACTGGACGGGGCCAGCACATCAGGGGACTCGGAACTGGACGGGGCCAGCACATCATGGGACTCGGAACTGGATTCATGCTCTGGCGGACAGGCGACGGTCTCTGGCTGGATGGTCTCTGGCTGGACGGTCTCTGGCTGGACGGTCTCTGGCTGGACGGTCTCTGGCTGGACGGTCTCCGGGGGAAGAAGCTCAGGAAGGTCATCATAAGGGTCAGGCTCTGGCGGGCATGCAATGGGCTCAGGCTCTGGCGGGCAGGCGACGGGCTCTGGCTGGACGGTTTCCGGGGGAAGAAGCTCAGGAAGGTCGTCAAAAGGGTCAGGCTCTGGCGGGCATGCAATGGGCTCAGGCTTTGGCGGGCATGCGATGGGCTCAGGCCATACTGGACTCGGGACCACCAGAACTCGATCACATCCCCTACTACGACCTCCACGGGTCCCGCAAAATATGGCCATCCGGGTTCCCACGAAGGCCTGCTTCCAGCTCTCCATCTTCTTTTTTAAGGTCGATCGTTCTGTCAGGGTTGCTGGTGCAGGTAGCTGAAGACGAGGACAAGGGAGCTTCAATATAATAGATTTATTTAAAAACTTAAAACTTCAAAAACAAACAGGAACAAAATAACAGACTCCAGGACTTCAGGGCTAAACACACAACCATACATTGACGACGATCGACAAACACTCAGGGAAAACACAGGGCTTAAATACACATGGAATAATAGAATAATTAACAGAACACAGGTGATAAAACTGAACACAAACGAGGAGCGGGAAAACTTAACAGGACTAAACCAAAAACCACAAAGAAAGGGGGAAACAAGATCTCAAAACATAACTCAAACACACTGAAACGTGACAGAAATGACTCGGAAAAAAGATTTGTTCATTTTGATGAACGAGTTCGAACAGGAGAGTCACGAACGTGCATCACAGAACAGAGCAAGGCGAGCATTTGTGCTTATAAAACTTAAACTTTTTATTTATTTTTTATTATTATTTAGACCAATGGTTTCGCTAGATAAGACCCTTATTCATCGTCTGGTATCGTTTAAAGTCCTTTAAAGCTGCACTGAAACTGTCATTTGGACCTTGAACCATTTGGTAACCATTGAAGTCCATTATATGGAGAAAAATCCAGGAATGTTTTCATCAAAAACATTAATTTATTTTCGACTGAAGAAAGAAAGACATGGACATCTTGGATGACATGGGGTTGTGTAAATTATCAGCAAAAGTTTTTTTTTAAAGTGAACTAATCCTTTAAGGGTAGTGGCAGTGATCAAGGCTTCTGGAATATTCTGAGACTAAGGCATTAAGTTGTAGCTGCTAAAATTGGAAGACGGCTTTGGGAGGGTTAGATCAGCGAGGCAGGATGAATCATTTTTTGATGTTTCACAAACAAGTGACAGAAAAGACTTGGGAATAGAATTCTGTTTTCAAAAGACTTTTTTGGGGGTGGGGGTTGTCTCAGAGCGTGCACACAGGGATTTCGTTCCTCATAAATCACCGTTTTTGATGTTCCTGATGATGTTTTTGTTTCCTGCTTTGATGTAGGTGTCTGTCTGGAACAATCCTGCAAGCGTAGCTTAGCAATGATTTAAAGCACTAATACTATCTTATTAGTTCTTCAAAAAGAACATCGAAAACATACTTACTACTCAAGTCAAACGTTTGCCAACATATACAACCATTCATAACTTTACCATATATTTTGGCAAAGCTGCTCACTCTCCTACTGATGTCTCAGGTAAATTATGTCTTCGTGAAGCAGCAGTTTATCAGCCCCGATAAACGGAGCATGCAGAATTTCGAAAGGCGACTCAAGCCACGCGAGTCAGATAAGCATGAAAGGTCAATGGCAATCTGACAAAACTTTATTTTCTGTCAGTCATGGGTCAATAGATTATTTAAAGGTCACATACAGTTGATTTGTGCAACTTCTATGGCGAAATATTGGCACACTCTTTCTTTTTAGCTTTTAGTCTTTGTAGTGATACAATTTTAAAATATGTATATAATAGATATTTTACATTTTATTCATTTATTTTTAATTTTTATCAGATCCATTCAGCAATATAACAATCAATTTAATCAATTAAAAATGTCTAAAATGCTTATTAATCAACTGAATCACATACAATGCCTGTCAAAAGTTTGGAAGCATTACAGTTTTTAATGATTTTGAAAGAAGTCTCTAATGCTCAAGACATTTAGAATGTTACAAAACATTTCTATTTAATAAAGGCTTTAATAAATTCATTAAGATGCAAATGCTTTTCATTGAACTTTCTATTCATCAAAGATTCCTGAAAAATGCATCATGCATCGTTTCTACAAAAACATGTTAAGCAGCACAACTGTTTTCAACATTGATGATAATAATAATAAATGTTTCTTGAGCACCAAATCAGCATATTACAATGATTTCTGAAGGATCATGTGACAGACTGAAGTACTGATGCTGAAAATGACACTAAAGTTGCTGTACTTTGGTATGCCTGGATAGCTGTATTGAACTGGTTTCATAACTGAACTTTGCAACACTGACACAGTTATTGAACTGAATTGAAACAACAGTGAACTAAATTGAGCTGAATATTGACACTATTACTCTATGGAGAGATACTTTACAGTTGAAATTGCATTTTACAACATTAAGGCTTGGTTTCACAGGCAAGGATTAAACCAGAATTAGGCCTTAGTTTAATTAAGACATTTAAGTAGCATTTATAAACCTGCCTTTATTAAAAAAAAAAAAAAAAAAAAAAAAAAAAAAAATATATATATATATATATATATATATATATAATATATATATATATATATATATATATATATATATAATATATATATATATATATATATATATATATATATATATATACTGGTGTGCCTCTTGAGACGAAACAACAGCTCTGACATATTTTAAGATATGTCTATGCAAGTTGCTTTTAGTTAAAGGGTACCTATTATGGAATTTTGAAAATTACCTTTCATGTAGTGTGTAACATAGATCTAAATGAACGAAAACATCCTGCAAAGTTTTAAATATGAAAGTTCACCATATACAAAGTTATTGTCTCTCAAAAGTAAGAGTCGACTCTGAGTCGCTGATATGAATCGATAGACGAACGATGCTTTTTCTCTGTCTATATGAAGTCACCTCGACAAGTTATTTGAATAAGATACGCCCACTCATTGCGCGCGCCGCGCAGACACCAGTTAAACTTGAAAACATCATGTCGACGAGACGCTGTGTTCTGAAGTGCGAATCAAAAGCGAACTTTTTTTTCACTGCCCAGGGACAAGCATGTGAAGAATCAGTGGCTAGAGTTTATATTTACAACTGTACCCGAACCTTGAGCTGTGTTCGCGTCAGTTTAATGACAATTCCTTTGCAAACATAAATGCTTTCAAGTGTGGATTCGCGAGCCGCGGGATACTGAAGCAAGGTTCAGTAAAAAATTTATTTGGATCAGCTTCCTCCTCCGAATCACGTAAAGGAGGGGTTTGGAAAAATGAGTCGTTGAACGAATCATTAGGGAGTCGGTGAGCAAATCAGGTAAAAATAAATGTATATTATAAGACAACAAATGTGTTTTTTGTCATTGCATGCACGTAAAACTGTTGTTGGGGACTCCCAGAACAATATTAGGAACATTTTAAATGCCATAATAGGTGCCCTTTAAACCAGCTCAAACATGCATTTTAGGACTAAACTTAAGCCTTGTCTATGAAACCGGGGCAACATGCTTATTTTCCTGTTTATTAATGTGAAGCTGCTTTGAAACAATCTGTATTGTATACCGGCCCTATCATACACCCGGCGTAATGCAGCGTCAGGCACGATGCAAGTGTGTTTTTTTGCTAATTTCAGCCCAACGCAGTTTTCACATCATGCGCCACATTGTTTAAATAGTAAATGCATTTTCGCCTATTTGTCTGCCCATGCGCGTTCTGGTCTAAAAAACGAGGTGTGTTCAGGCGCATTGTTATTTTGAGGCAACTGAAATAGACTGCAACATTTTTTATTTTTATTTAAAGAGTGCGTTAGTAATGTGCATCTGCGGGCGGGTCCACAACGCACATACACTCTGCTTATTACACACACAGGGACGGCCAGCAGCACACAAACTAGCCAAATATTAAAAATAAGGATTACAATGTAAAATATTAATATTGTGTACATAAAGATATGGTGTAATCCAGCTTGTCCCGTAGATGGTCTGCATGCGCTCTTTAACCTCACGCACGAGCAAATCCGTTTCCTCTCTGGAGAAGCGTTTCTCTTTCCGTCTTTCTGCTTGCAAATTCTGCCATGTACATAGCATTAGTTAGCTGAGCTTTTAAAAATTATTGCACATTATGCCCAAAACAATCATTACTCATTAAGAGAATAGGGACAACCCTTTTAGGGCCAACCATTTTTCCCGTTGTTAAACTAGCAAAAGTGGATTCAGACACGCCCTGAGTGCACTTGCGCCGTGTGCTTTAGATCATGCGCTTAGATCTTTAAAATGGGGTCCAAGGTCTTACAATTTAGTTTTCATTTGGTGAGTTTAGCAAGCAGTCTGACACAGATTTAGGGGCCATCACACAGGGTTTCCCATACAACTCAGTTTCCCATACAACTTTGTAACTCGCTGCATAACGTACTCGGTTACTAACGTAACCTCGGTTCTCTCTAGAGAGGGAACGAGTACTGCGTAATATCTTACGCTATGGGGAAACACTCTTTCCTCGAGATATTGAAGCCAAAAATTATCCTTAATTTTTTTAATCATGCAAAACGCTTTTGCAGCAGCAAGCAGACAAGGGCGAAACAGCTCGCGCGCCCATTGGCTGCCTCGCTGGAAAAGCTGCAGCCTATCGAGTGAAGGCACTGCGTGACGTAATGACAAATGAAGACGCTTCGCGCTCATTTCGTCATGTCCCGCCAGTATAGGCGTGGCCCTCGCCCTGTAAATACCCCTCGATAGCTGTATTTCTCTGATTTTGTACACCGAAGCGAACCAGAGCATAGTTCAAGCACGGCAAGATACGCAGTACTCGTTCCCTCTCTAGAGAGAACCGAGGTTACGTTAGTAACCGAGTACGTTCTCTTACGAGAGTATCTCTCGTACTGCGTAATATCTTACGCTATGGGGACCCCATACAAAACGCCGTGCGGACAGGGATCCAACACCAGAGTCCCGGGCCAAGCCCGGGGCACATCTAGTGCATAATCACCATAACTCACATAGAGTAGAGGAGGAGAGGCTAGAAGCGTCACTCCTTCATAAAAGTCCCGTAGGGGTACCGACCCGTAAGGGCAACATAGCCGCATTGGCGGCCGATAAGCCCGAAGTTCAGACCGCCAAAAGCTTAGCTTGTAAGGCGGGCACCTCCAGGTTATAGTACTTGATAAATGTCGACGGCGAGGCCCAGCCCGCAGCCGTACAGATATCCTGCAGGGAGACCCCGCTATACCATGCCCACGACGAGGCCACGCCTCTTGTGGAGTGCGCTTTGACACCCAATGGGCACCGCAGGCCCTTGGAAGTGTAAGCCAGCGCTATGGCATCCACTATCCATCTGGATAGGCTCTGTTTTGAGGCGGCGAGTCCCTTAGAACGGCCGCCAAACAAAACGAAAAGCTGCTCGGTCTGCCTGAACTCAGGCGAGCGGGACACATAAGCCCTTAACGCCCTGACAGGGCAAAGGAGACTCACGTCCCTCTCCTCATCGAGAACCGGAAGGGCTGACAGGGAAATTACCTGGGCCCTAAACGGTGTATTGAGGGATTTCGGCACGTAGCCGTGCCTCGGTTTGAGTACGACCTTTGAGTCGTTAGGCCCAAACTCCAGACAAGACGCGCTTACAGAAAGCGCCTGTAAGTCCCCTACACGCTTCACTGAAGCGAGAGCCAATAGAAACACCGTCTTAAGGGACAGGTGCTTCATGTCCGACAGCTGGATCGGCTCAAACGGGGCGCCTTTCATGGCCTCCAAGACCGTGGAAAGGTCCCAAGCCGGGACTGAAGGGGGCCTGGGAGGGTTTAACCTCCGAGCTCCTCGTAGGAAACGCACGACTAAGTCGTTTTCCCCAGCGACTGGCCAGACACCGGTTTAGCAAACGGTGCTATGGCCGCCACGTAAACTTTGAGCGTGGATGGGTCCTTCCCTTATCCATCAGCTCCTGAAGGAAGGCAAGCACTTCCTTAACCCCGCAGTCCACAGGTGAAAAGCCACGGGCTCGACACCAAGTAGAGAACACCGACCATTTCGAGGCATAGAGCCGTCTGGTAGACGGAGCTCTAGCCTGCGCGATCGTGTTTAGCACTCCTTCCGGGAGGCTAGCGGGTACCCGTTGATGGCCCATGCGTGCAGGGACCACAGTTCCGGGCGAGGATGCCAAATCGAGCCTTCCGCCTGAGAGAGGAGGTCTCTCCTCAACGGTACAGGCCACGGGGCAGTGCTGGCCATCCGCATCAGGACCGGAAACCAAGCCTGGTTCGTCCAGAGCGGAGCTACAAGCAGCATTGGGCATCCATTTTCCCTGATCCGTTCCAACACCTGAGGCAGGAGCGAGACAGGGGGAAAAGCATACAGGGGACCGCTGGGTCAAGCATGGGCCAGCGCGTCCCTGCTTTTCGAGAAGAATACTGGGCAGTGAGCGTTCTCGCGGGACGCGAACAGGTCCACCTGCGCTCTGCCAAACGTTTCCCACAGCAGCCGGACCGTCTGCGGATGCAGCGACCATTCTCCTGTCGGGACGTTGTCTCTGGACAGCTTGTCTGGACCCGTATTCAGGTGCCCAGGCACGTGCGCCGCTTTCAGAGAAAGGAGGTTGCGCTGGGCCCAGACCAAGAGGGGTTCCGCCAGCCTGCAAAGGCGTGTGGACCCAATGCCGCCCTGGCGATTTATGTACGCCACCACTGACATGTTGTCCGACCGGACCAATACGTGGTGGCCTATTATCTGGGGACAGAAGCGCCTTAGCGCTTTGTCGACTGCCATTAATTCCAAGCAGTTTATGTGAAGGAGCTTCTCCCGTACTGACCATAGGCCAGCTAGTGGTCTGCCCTCGAGCAGCGCTCCCCGCCCCGATGTGGAGGCGTCCGTAGACACCACCTTCACACCCGAGGCGATCCCCAGACTCACACCTGACTGATACCAGTCGGTCACTTTTCCACGGTTTCAGAGCTGAGACGCACTGAAGGTCGACCCTGAGGCGAAATAGACCCGCGGTCCACGCCCTGGGGGAACTCGTGCTTTTAGCCATAGCTGCAGTGGGCACATGCAGAGCAGGCCCAACTGGAGTACGGAGGCTGCTGAGGCCATCAGACCCAGCATTTTCTGAAACCTTCTGAGCGGGACTATAGAGCCGTGGCGGAAGGATCTCGCGACGTGCTGAATATTCAATCCACGCTCCGGTGACAGGCGTGCTGTCATGGATAGCGAGTCCAACACTGTTCCCAGAAGGAAATTCTCCGACTGGGGAGCAGTGAGCTTTTCGCCCAATTGACTGTAAGGCCCAGCTCCTCGAGGTGCTCGAGTAATGCGGCCCTGTGTTCTATGAGCTCCGTTCGTGAACGAGCTAGAATCAGCCAATCGTCCAAGTAGTTCAAAACTTGCATGCCCCGAAGTCTCAGGGGGGCGAGGGCCGCGTCCATGCACTACGTGAACGTACGGGGTGCTATGGACAGGCCGAACAGCAGGACTGTGTATTGATATGCCTGGCCCTCGAAGGCGAATCTCAAGAATCGCCTGTGATGGGACGCTATTTGTATTTGAAAATAGGCGTCCTTCAGATCTGTTGACATGAACCAGTCTCCTTGGCGCACTTGCGCGAGGATTTTCCTGGTCGTAAGCATTCTGAACTGGCGCTTCCCGAGCGTTCTGTTCAGCAGTCGCAGATCTAGAATGGGTCTGAGCCCACCATCTTTTTTCAGTACCAGAAAATATCTGCTGTATAAGCCCCCTTCGCCCTGAGATAGAGGTTCTATAGCCCCTTTTCTCAGTAGTTCCGCTATCTCGGCTCGAAGTAGATGAAACACTTCGCTATACACCGTAGTTTCGACTCGCGCCGTATAACGGCGGGGCGTCGAGCGAACTGTAGCGAACAGCCTCTCGTTATAGTGTTCAACACCCATTCTGATACCCCGGGAAGCCTTGACCACGCATCTGCGTGAATAGCTAGGGGTAGAATGAAATCTGGGCTCTGGCCGCGGCAGGACGGCAGCTCGAGAGCCCCTGTGTACTGGGAACACAGCACCGTGTTTACAGCGTTCGAGGCGGGGGCGCGCTGATCACAGCGGGCAGCCTGGCCGCGCTCAGCTTCTCTATGGCGGGACGCGCAGAGAGCGAGCGGGGCGAATCCTGTGGGATTCGGCGCGTGTGAGGGAATGTGGGCACATTTACTAATGCGGCACATTTACTACACTGAGAATACTGTCAGCTCGCGCGACTGAATCACTGCTGTGTATACAGCGTGCGAGGCGCGCGCTGATCAAAGCCGGCAGCCTGGCCGCGCTCAGCTTCTCTGTGACGGGTTGTGCAGAGAAGACGAGCGGGGGTGAATCCCGTGAGATTCGGAGTGTCTGTGAGAAATGCGGGCGCGAGACAGCGGGCACATTTACTGCACGGAGAATACTCGGCTCGCGCCGACTGAATCAACGCTGTGTTCACAGCGTGCGAGGTGCGCGCTAATCACAGCGGGCAGGCGCGCGCTGATCAAAGCCGGCAGCCTGGCCGCGCTCAGCTTCTCTGTGACAGGTTGTGCAGAGAAAGCGAGCGGGGGTGAATCCCGTGGGATTCGGCGTGTCAGTGAGGAAATGCGGAACAGCGGGCACATTTACTGCACTGAGAACACTGTCGGCTCGCGCCGACTAAATGTGTGTTAGTTTCGTTTTACAGAAACCAAGGGACACGCATCGTGTAGTGTAAGCGGGCATTGTATGGGCGCGTTCACCACATTTTCTGCACAACCAACATGAGTTGGTTTTATTTGTGCTAGCCCTGCACCGTGGCGGGCTGTGTCTAGGTGTGGGAATGGGCACTGGGACGTGGGCATTCTTACAACACTCGTAACACCATCGGCCGTGGCCGGAACACCAGAAAATGCACTCTTTATTGGATTTATCTGGGTAGCCATAGAAACGGCTTTTGTGCGCAGGCAAGCGGGCTGAGACACCGGCTGCTTCACTGCGAAATACACTGGGACAGTCACAACGCATGGAACTGAACGAGCGAGAAGTTTTGGTGGAAATCCGGCCGCAGCGGGATCTGAACACCGTCACTTTCCTAGAGAGACTAGGAAGGCCTTGAGACCTCGGGCTTTACCTCAATCCTCGGCCGGGCCCGCGCTGAGGGGGCTGCGTCCCGCAGAGCGAGAGCGCGGTGTTTGATCTCGGGCCTGGCGCGCTGCTAGTTAGCCGAAACGACGGCCTTTGTGCGCAGGCAAGCGGGCTGTGGAACCAGCTTGCTCACTGCGAAATACACTGGAACAGTCACATTGCTTGGAACTGAACGAGCGAGAAGTTTTGGTGAAAATCCGGCCGCAGCGGGAACTGAACACCGTCGCTTTCCTAGAGAGACTAGGAAGGCCTTGAGACCTCGGGCTCTATCTCAATCCTCGGCCGGGGCCCGCGCTGAGGGGGGCGGCGTCCAGCAGAGCGAGAACGTCGAGGAACACGGAGCGCTCAGCTTCCGTCATCTCGGATAGCGTTAGCCACAAATGTATCTCACCATTCAGGCCGATGTAATCCACGGCTTGAGAGAGCGGACGCATCGGCTCAGTTTCAATGCCGTCTCCGGTAGTTTGTCGAGCTCAAGTGCGGACGCGGCGGCAGACGGCGGCCGCTGTCCGTCTGGGAGCGACTCGAGCGAAGCCGGCGAAGCTGGCGGGCGAACCGGCGAGCTTTGGCGGGCTGGAAATAGCTCGGAGCGCGCAGGGCGCGGCGCTTCTTGCGGCGCGGCATCACGGCGGGCTGGGATGCGGGCTCGGAGAACGACGCCAGGCGAGTCCGCAGAGTCACCATAGGCAAGCGTTTACAATGATGGCATCCGCCGTCAGCGAGCGCGGTGGCCGCGTGATCCTCACCCAGGCAGGACACGCAGATGACGTGGCGGTCCTCGTCGCTGAGTGGGGCTCGGCAAGAACCACAGGAAAGCATCTTTAAAAAGACGCAGCTCTTTTAGAACAGTAGAAATGGGTGTTGCGTCACGTAAGCAAACACACACACACACACTTAGCAGAGTAAAAGGATATAGTACGCCGGAAAGCGCAGCAGGTACGGCAGTTGAAGGCGGCTGGGCCAGCGACTTCAGAAGATGGCACGTCCCGCTGAGAAGGCTACAAGTCAACGGCGCGGCTTCTCACTCTGGATCCCGCGATGCGTGAGCTTCGCGTGAAGAATGAAAAAATCAGAGAAATACAGCTATCGAGGGGTATTTACAGGGCGAGACCACGCCTATACTGGCGGGACATGACGAAATGAGCGCGAAGCGTCTTCATTTGTCATTACGTCACGCAGTGCCTTCACTCGATAGGCTGCAGCTTTTCCAGCGAGGCAGCCATGGGCGCGCGAGCTGTTTCGCCCTTGTCTGCTTGCTGCTGCAAAAGCGTTTTGCATGATTAAAAAAATTAAGGATAATTTTTTGGCTTCAATATCTCGAGGAAAGAGTGTTTCCCCATAGCGTAAGATATTACGCAGTACGAGAGATACTCTCGTAAGAGAACATATACGATGCATCGTTGAAGAAATCAACTTGCTAGTCAAGACTGTTTCCTCAAAACTATATTGTCGCAAAGTGGTCGTCAAACCACATTGGTTGATGGCGTCACGCATGGGGTGGAGTAATAACTTCTTTTAATGAATCTGTTTGAGATTGAATTAATGCTAGATGTTTTGCTATAAATTACAGACATAGCATCTGAGGACTATTTCTCATTTTTCTTAGTTATTTCGCTTCATTTCCAGATTTAATCATAGGCTCGTTCTTACTTAGTAGAGCATGTTCACACATGTGCACTTTTCAAAAACGGTGCTTTAAATCTCTTGACAAACTAAAAGAAGTAAATTAATGTTTATGTATTCTAAATAAAAGACACAGATTGTACTGAATGTCAGCTTCCTTATTTTGCTCAGATAAGAATTCATTAAGTCCACATATCGTGCAAACTAGAAACTATGCTTCTAACCACAGGTCAAGAGCTGTTGTTCCAACCCAACCCGATCTCACGACCAATTCGTACGAATTTGTACGAGTGGCTAATTCGTAACAATTCATACGACCTGACTCGTACGAATTTGTACGAATTTGTAGGATTTTTGCTAAATCGTACATATTTTACGAATTCCAAATTCGTATGAATTCATACGAATGACCTACCCCTGACCCCGCCCCTAAACCTACCCATTACGTGGGTTTAGACAAATCGTACGAATCCGTACGAGTGAGTTCGTATGAATTGTTACTAGGGCTGGGGTAAACGATTATTAACTAAACGATTAGTTGGGCGATTATTTTATCGATTAGTCGACTAATCTAACGACTAATTGGGCAATTAATATAAAGATTATTTTTCTGCTCCTCGATTAATAAAAAAAACATAATGTATCTCAAATAAATACGAACTAGCGTACTGAATCATGATACTGTAGCTGGCTAACGTTAGTCTAATTTATGTATTTGAACACTGTCATTAAAACTCTATAACCGCCAAAACCGTGTTATTAAAATATTTTGTACAAACATTTTTTATCATAGAGAATGTTTAAGTAGCTACTAATATCAGCTTACCAGGAAACGGAGGTGGAGTTAGTGGTGCTTCTGCTCCTGCTGGAGATGATTCAGGAGAGTCTGTTCTGTTCCCCGTTACCGATCAGAGCGCGCGCTGTCACGGAGCAAAGCCTTGTTTATACTCGACGCGTCCGCACGAGCGTGCGGCAAATATGACGCGTTGGGCACGCAAGAAACCCCATATCGCGTGCACGGCTTCTTTTGTAACAGCGCGCGCGCGCCGCGTCCGCGGATGAACGACTGCAAGCCGAATCTCCCCGAGCCGTATGTCTCACCGCACCCGCACCCAGTTTGCGCGTCTAAATTGCAAAGTTTTTTTTTTGTTAAGGATTTGTTTACTGTGTTTGATTCATTTAATGGAGAGCACATTCACTTCTAGTGGTCTTCGTCCTCCATTCTGCAATGTTTCGGTCTCCCACGTGTGTTGGCGAGCTGTACTGCCGGAAACGGTGCAAAAAATAAATAAATGAAGAAGCGTCGACGCAAAAATATGGCGTCGACGTAATTTTGACGTCGAAGCGTCGACGTCATCGACGCGTCGCTACAGCACTAATTGTTACGAATTAGTCACCTTTTAATCACTCGTACAAATTCGTACGAATTGGTCGCGAGATAGCGTTGTCCAACCACACAACTTTGCGATACTGTTTGCGAATGTTCGTTGGAACGATGGTTTTGGGAAACACCGACTCGTTGAACTATGCTAATAACAATAAAACTTGCTAACAAAGTTAGCTAACGATGCTTTTGGGAAACGCACCCCAGATTGTGTTCTTGGTTTGATAAATTTTAGATACATTTAGTTCTTCTAGAGGGAATAGGGTTTCCTCTTGTTGATTTCATCATCAAAATGCCACATCCTTCTTGACTTTCTCCAGCGCTGCCTGCCCCAGCATCCTATAACAGCAGCTGGCGGTAAAGCTGTCCATTATTAATGAACCACGGCAGCCACATGTACATGCCACATTTAAGTGGTCTGTTGCAGAGCCAAAATAGCCTGCCCTGAGGCTTTTTTGCAGACAGCGTCTTCCTAAGGAAGGAAACTCAGACCCCCTTCCCTCCGCGTAATGTAGCCCAGCTGTTTTCGCTGCAGATAGGGCCGAAGGGAGGAGACAGACTCAAAAGAGACTAATTCCCACTTAGCCAGCACTTATGCCAAGATTTATTGTTTCCTGGTAAGGGAGGCCTGATTAAGCGTCAGGTCCAGTGTGGCAAAGCTAATTCTGATAAGCGCAGGGAGGATCAGGACAAACAGTATCAGATTTAAACTGATGCTGTGACACTATTAAGGTCTTTACAAAGACTCAAAGAGAAAAATATGGACTCATACACTAAGAAATACTGGATCTGTCTAGCTTAGCCAGCAGGATGCCATTCTCAAAGATCTTTACAAAAGATGGATTTCTAACCATGCTAAGAGGTGCTCCATTGAGAATCTTATAACAGAGGCACTTGTGCATTAAAGTGCTTCTAAAAATACAGGACTTCACCAGGTGATCTATATCCACACATCAGTGTGAAAATACATTAATTGTCTGACATGAAGAAGAGGCAGTAAATCACGGAGCACTGCTGAAACTGATGTTATGGGTAATTAGCTTAGCAACTTGTTGTTGAGGTTTCAGAAGATTTGAAACATCTGAAGAAGCGTTTTCTTTTTTTCTTTTTTCTTGACCAATGTGACTTCATATGTAAACAAAAATAAGACCACGTTCAGACTGCCAGCAAAAAAAATTTTTTTTGCATATCCAGATTTTATCGAGATGGGTTTTTGAAAGTCTGGACGGCAAAAAAACCCCCACGTGAAATCTGATTCAAACCACATTGGAGGTGGTTTGAAATGAGATTCAAATCAGATTTTGCCAAACAGGACTTCCTGGCTGCTCAAATTGGATTTCAAATTGTCTTTTGCATCACTCTGAACACGACACAAAGATAACGTCAAAACCGGTGACAGAAACACTTCACCCCTCGCTGCACAGTGAAGCTGGAGCAACGGAACATCACAATATATACACCAGCCTTCTCCATCGCTGGGTTTTTCTTGTGCGAAGGAGGAGTTCTGCACCGTGACTCGACAGGGCAGTTATTTGAAGAGTGAGATATAATGCACCTATATTTTTCCTGTAGACGTTTTGAAAGCCTTGTCAGAAACATGTAAGCCTATATTGTTACCAAATCAACCCATGCAGATACATTGATTATGTCTGGACACACATCTCAGTCTTATCTGATCACATGCAATTACCAGTATTGACAGTCCAATCTGATTTGATGCAGTCTGAACATAGCCTAAGAGTGGGTTCTTATGACTCATGATAATGCCAGTAAGTAATGGGCTGACCAATCATCCGTCCACTACACACTAGCAATGCACAAAAAAAACCCAGAACACCTTAGCAACCGCATATGCCATGGCAACCACCCACAACACCCTACCATATAGCAATGCACTTAAACCACAAAAAAGAGACTGTCCACACTGGTTTTAATCCAATCTAAAACTCATGCTCCAGTTTCAGTTACTGTTGACCCATTGCACAGGTTAAATGAATTAATGAATAATTGAATTAATAAATTAATGAATGAATAATTTAATTAATTAATTAAGGACAGCATGTCTTATACTATTAACTTATTAATTTAGTGTTTTTATTTATTTATAAAATATGAACTAATAATTTTATTTATATTATATTTTATATTATACTAAATCAAGATTTATTGTGTGTATTTTTTTTTTGTTGTTGCTTTCTTTTCAAATAATCAGCCATCCGAGCGTGGTATAGGTGTCACAGGCTAAATTTCACCTAAAACCTGAATTTTTCAAAAAATGACATAAATTTGCTGCTAATTTGTTTAGAGGATTCCTTATCCTGCGTTATTCTAAAAACAAAGCAAATGGTGATGTCATTTGAATCCACAAATGTTCCAGGTCACATTTAGCAGAGTTCCCATAGTGCACTCTGATGAATTACACTATTTTGCTTGGAAACACTCTTGTCACTTTTGATCAAAACACATTTTCCTGTTCCTATCCACAGAGCAGGAAAAGTCAAATAATTTATTGTGTAGATTGGAAGCTGTGCCAAAAACAAACTGCGGATGAGATACATATGTGCTTGAAGCAATAAAAAAGTGGCCTCACAATGTGATATATTAACACGACTTTAATCCACAAACATGCAGTAATTATTTGAAACTCCACGGTCCCTCCCTGTGAGACTGGGAAACAGATTAAACACTGAAGTGAGGGCCGAGGACGCCAATCACACGCATCACCTCAGTAATCCCTGTGTCTCCTGAGGTCTCTACGAGAATAGTTGAAGAGGGGTTATCACCCGGAGGGTATACCCCCCCCCCCCCCCCCTTCTCACCCTTGTTACTAGGGACCCCTCAGTAACCTCCAGGGTTCATCCTGTGAGGTCTGAGCAGTCCTAACAAGGCACTCTGACGCCCCCTAAAGAGCTCAGTGAATAAGATGAGAGAAAGAGGCCTCGTTGCCTTGGACACAAACAGTAGCCTGAGACCAATCAGACCTGATGGATCTCTTCCTCTGTAGACGGTCATCATGAGGGGAAAGGGAGGTGGTGTCATTGAGGAAGACACTTGGAGCTGGATTTAGCTTGAGAAGTTTAAGGGTTTTTTCTCTCTTTTTTTTAGACTGTGAAAAGGGACCAGCATGTTTCTTTATTAGTATAAGTATTATCAAAGTATTTTGTTAGGGCTGGATCCAATAAAATGTTCCATGCGAGTACTGGATATATATATACAATATAATTTCCTTTTGTACCCCTAATAGATCCACCATGAAAAGAAAACAGAAGAATAAAGACGCAATTCAGGCTCCAAAGAGTATGTGAACACTTATAAGTCACACTTAAAAATGCATGAATGTGTTTCATATAACCAAATATCAAACTTGCCTTAAAGAAAACTAACACAAACACAAGCACTTTATTTCACAAAATGATGCTTATGATTCATACTTAAACAAATACGTATGGCCTAATACGTATGGCTTTGTCAAAAAAAAATGAAGACAAAATGTATTTGAGCACTTTCTGGTTGTCAGACATTAGTTACATGATGAACTAAACCTGTGTTGTGAAGTTATCTGACTTCGAACAACCATAAAAGTTATGTTGGCACTAGCTGGTTACAAGTGAATGCACAAATGGCTCAGATAAGTGAAGTTAGTTCACTAGATAGTTGTTTGCAGATGCCATTTGGTTATAAATCACATTCAGATATTTTTAAGTGCGATATAGGCGTCTGAAAATATTTTTGATGTTGTTCTTTCTTTTATTAGGATTTCAAGTGTCAGAACCAGTGTTGTATTTCATCAGACTTTTGTAACTGGTATAAATCATATCTTTCAATTCTGATAATGTCGATCTACCCCTTAAGTAAAGCACTCTATACACATTCTAAAGTCAGTTGCATTGATTTTTGCTTGCACTGATCAATAAGAGTGGTGCTGGATTTAGCTGTTATTCTGGCATCATGACTCTCCAACAGATACAGTTGAAAGGCAGGATAAACACTTTGGTTGGGCTGTTTTCAAAAATATTGATCTCCGAACCTGCTATTTGCTCTGACAGTTTGAGCACAACCAAATCGGATGGCATATTGGTGAATCGCAAATTTGATGTAAAAGTCTCTGTGCTGTAGCCGTGGACAGCATATCCACTATAATGATCATTGCAACATAATAAAATGCCTTCGTACAAGCCCTAAAATCAACCCTAATACGCCCGCATTCCACTCTCAGTTGGAGCTGTCACTCTGTGTGGACATTGTCCCATACAAGAGCTGCTAATGTCCAGTCCACTCTGCTCCGTTTGTCTAACTCATGAATGGGAGCATAATGGCACTCCTGGTGGCTCCCGCCTTCCAAGAGCCGACCAGGGTCTGATTTGCCTCAGTTTGGGGCACCAATCTCAGGAACAAAAGTGGTCTAAAGGGAGGGGGTCTCCTTGTCGAGAGGTCCTCGGGTCAAGGCCTGAGCTAGCGCTAACAGGCTATTCCTCCACTTCAGGGTCCCGACTGGGAAGGAGACAGTGAAGTTCTGACAATAGGATGAAAGGGACCTTCTGAAGGCATTTGTCTTTAAGGAAGTGATGGCCATGAATGGTGACAGAGTCTGAATGAGTGCTTTCAAGGTGTGATGTACGCCTTGTTAGCAAGCATTGTGGGGGCAGCAGGGGGTAGAGTCCATTTATTCCCATGAGGAACTCATCCTTCAAGAAGGCAAGCAGCCCCTCAAAGACGTGCTATCAGAAACCTCCAATGTAATCATCAGCGTTCCCCTGGGGTGATCAATGAACCCTAGGGATGCCGTTGGTCTCCTGGAGGAGGAGGTGAATCAAACAGCAGTTTGCGTAATGTGGTGAGTTCCACGCTCTCTCTTCGGGATCCCGATGACTGATGGATGTTCTTTGTCATGACAGAACATCCATCAGGATCCTTTCATTAACCTCTTAGGAGATGAGCGTTCTCTCTTTCTTTTGTTGTTGACGTCTTTCAGAGAATATAAGAGCTACTCATCTAATTGGTGTTGAGGCACAAAAACTGGCGAAAACTTCCATTGCATCTTCCAAGTGACACTTTTGTCCTTTTTTTTATAGTGTTAGACACACACGTACACTTTTGAAGCCTTCAGAGACAAATGGATGTGTTTGTTTAACGTAGAAAGGATTAGTATGAATCAGTCTTCTGGATTGTACAGTTCTGTCAAATGGGAGGATAGGATTCTTTTCAAGCGACTCACATTTGTAAGACATTGTGGTTATGACAACAAGGTTAGGGGAGTCAAGTTAATAAACATCTATATTCAAATCCTGGATTGCAATGCTTATATTCAGAGTTAATAAAATAAAAAAAAAAATAAAAAAAAAGTATATTAACTATATACTTTTATATATAAAAAATAAAATATTATATTTATAAAATATTTTGAATTGATGTAATGTACATATATAACTTCAAAAACCAAAATAAATATTTATTAAAGTGTAAAATTATTTTATTAGAATGCATAATGTCAATATTTATTGTTTAGTTAGTTTAATTATTAGATGGAAAAAACATATACAAAAATTTGATATTATGTATTAGCAACTAGTTGAAATAATAAATATTTTAAGCTGAAGTGTTAACATTTCTAAACCTAAAATTTAAAAACTGAAATAAAAAAGTATTGAATATAAACAGATATATAAATATATATATATATATATATATATATATATATATATATATATATATATATATATATATATATATATATATATATATATATATATATATATATATATAAACGAAATTATTAAAATTGAAAATGTAAAAACAAAATATAGCGAAAACAAAATTTTCTATGTTTAAATAATAATAACAGATACATTTTATGATCCTGTCACAGTGCAGTCATTCTTTGTTCTCAAAGCATGCTCAATTATTTAGCAAAGAGACATCATCATAAATCTTTGCTATCGTAAGAGACGGTGTTAATTTGCAGAGGGAATAAGATATATGACTAAATGGATTTGAACCTCGCAAAGCTTTTGGCTGATCTAATATGTCAGCGCTTTAAGCATAGTCGAGGTTGCTGAGCCATCTGGAGAAATGAGCAAAGGCTTTAAGCAGATTTATTCTGGTGTGTTCTTTAAGATTATATCACTAACATATGCGTAGGAAACACTGGGGAGAAATGCCTTAGACTCATATATCATTTACTCTGTGTACCTTCTTAATGTGTTTCATACTTTAAAAAGTCAATGTAATGTAAATGTAGTCTGGGACGGGAAATAACCCTTTAAAGTTGAAGTAAGCAGTTTTTTCAATTTTAAAATATAAATTTCTCTCATCCTATCTTAATGTGCAGAGACACCTATGGTAAACCATTCACATGTTGTCTGTAAACACTGTTCAGTGGCTCTTTTAAAACATTGCTGTTTTTTTTTTTTTTAGAAGTCCAACATGCCAACTTTTGGATCAACCAATGACGTGAGTTTGGGTGAAACTACCTACAATAACTGACCGAATGGAGCAGGACGAAATGGGCAATGTGTGTATAAAACAATTATTAAAAGCCTATGTGTAATAGTGTTTTTCTGTGTTTAGTTAAGGGTTATTCAGAGCCGCTTTCATAAGAATAAAAAAACAATACTTCAACCAAATGATGTTCGTTTCCATTAACGGTTCTTGCAAGTGTATTTTCCACCAATGTGGACAGAGCACTGTACTAAAATAATCTTGAATCTGTACTACTTATTCAGTGAAGTTGCAACACAAAGAGAAACAGACAAACCAATGACTCTAATAGTCAAGTCAAGTCACCTTCATTTATATAGCGTTTTTAACAATATAGATTGTTTCAAAGCAACTTTACAGTGATAATAGGGAATTAAAGTAACAGAGATTGTTTTGGCTTTACAGCAGCTCTAGAATAAAGTTATTGTCCAGCTAAAGTTAGTTTTTGATTTATTCACTTCTGTTGCAAGGATCATTAGTTATTAACTTACAAGGGGCCGCTTACACGACACGTTCATTTGCACGACAACAGTGCTTGGTGGCTCGAGAACGCAAACTTTGAAATAGGTTCCAAGGTGCCAGTTTTGATTTTTTTTTTTTACATTATCGTTATTTAAACATGAAATTAGCCATCTCATTTTTAGCCAATCAAAAACATTGTTCACAACCAGTGTAGTTTCTGTCCCTATAACGAATCACTCTTATAAATCGATTCTTTTCAGTGAATTAAATCAAATTCACAATAATCGTTTTAAATGTTTTGATTATTGACATTATCTTATCATTTGGCAATCGAATTTCATTTCTTTATTCAAGATTTTCCTTTCAATTATTAAATTGTTAAAGGAACCTTTAATGACCTAAAAAAGTTTTGATTGCAATTCCCATCCCTATTTCTGAGTCTTTCATGCTGCATCCAACCGAACTCTGACTTTAGTTGGAATCATAAGAATAAAATAAAATGAAGTTCATGTGTACTGTTTATTTGCACTGATCTGAAGACCCTTTATAATGAGACTGACATACCTTGTGAAGAATATAGATGCAAGCTTGCTTCTAGATTTACCTCAAATGAAACATTCCAGTGGGGTTACCTCAGGTTTACTCAAAAAGAAACAACATATGTTAGCGTAAGCCCCAACCCTATGGCTTGTTTCTGTCCAAAGGAATGCAAAGGCAGTGTATGGTTTCTTCAAAATATCATAGTCATTTGAAACGGGACGGTATATTCGTGTTTTATGAGGAGATTTACTTTATGAGTATGTAACATGTCTGAAAAGCATGGTCTAGGAAAATGTTTGATCTTGAATGCTTTCAACTTTGTAGGATGAAGGAGATTGATGGCAGATTTGTTTTTTTCTTGAGTGTAGCCTATACTGAAGCCTCACTATGCTTTAAATTTCCTTTTATGTATTTAAGTAGAGACCCATAAAGTACAGCATTGGGTTGCAGGGGTGTAGAAACAACTTGAAAAGTGGGCTGGGACATTATAAACCTTTATAACATTATAGCTCCTTAATATTAATGATGTGACATGATGTTCGCAGAGAAGGCCTAGTCCTGATTTGCTGAAAGCCAGATTAGAAAAATAGGTGCAATTTGTAATTGTACATTCTGCACAAATAGATACTGGTCAAATAGATACTGGTACCTGTTTAGCTTTAAAGTCAAAGGTCAAATGAGGGACACGGACACATTAGAGAACACAAACCCTGAAAAAAAAAAATTAATAATAAAAAATGTATGTCTGCGCAAGCTTTAAAAATGCAAACCTGTGAAAACACGACAGTCTCGCGTTTGAATATATATGTGCGCAGGCGTGTAGTTTTTCTTTACAACTTGACCTCAACAAATTACTTTTCTGGCACAAATAATCTGGCATAAATAATCTTCATAGCACGTGAACCGGAACTATTTTGACCGTTTTACAGAGGTAAAGGGAAGGAGAAGGAGGTTTTCACACGGGAGAGACTAGTTGACACAGGAGTGTGTTGTCGTCGCGTCCAGGCGCAGGTTCTTCATCAGATCTGGATACAGCCTGGATCCGGTGGACTGCGATAAACAGAGCTACTAATATTAGTGTAGACGCATTCTTCTTATTATGTAACGAGTACATCAGGATTTATGGGAAGTGTTCCCGGTTCCGACTGACCTAATCTACCGGTATGAAGCCTAACATTGAATTATAGAAGTTTATAATGTTATGTGTATGCTAGAAGAGATGCGTTTTTAGTCTTTTTAAAGTGTCTGCTTCCCGAACAATGTTAGGAAGACTGTTCCAGAGTTTTAGTGCTAAATAGGAAAAGATTTTGATATAGGTATTATCAACTAGCCAGAATTTTGAGATTGCAATAGATGTGAAGGACTATAATGTGTTAAGAGCTCGCTCAAATACTGGGGAGCTAAACCAAAAGTAATCAGCAATATTTTAAAATGTATACGATGTTTAATAGGGAGCCAATGCATTGTTGATAAAACCGGGCTACAGGTTAATATACATTAAACATGTTAAAGAGATAATGGCACAGAATAAAACCTGACCTTTGCTAATATGTCGCACTATATGAAATGGATGATCTTTACAACAGGACTGAATCAACACTGAACTGACTTCAGCTGAACAATAATCCTCCTGAAATGGTTAAAAAAAGTGTGAGAGCATGTTATAGGCAGATATGGGCAGATATGACAGAGCTACTGCAACATGCATCACTGCCACAGATATGGTCCACCGCAGATGAGAAGCCTGTGTATCTCTTTAGCAAGTGACGTGCAAACTGCCACAAACGAAACTGAAAGTTTGCCGTGGCATCCTGAAGCTTAACACAGTCATCTTCATTAAAAGTAGTGAGAACACATTACCAGCGATGATGCTGCTCTCTCCTTTTGTGGTCTTTGATCTTGAAAGTGAAGATCGGATTTACATTTGTTTTGCATGATTAACATTTATGCGGCTAAAGCCCTATTCGGACGGGATTAGTTTTAGATGGAGTAATGTAATTTTACCACAGGACGTCTGTAATATTAATGGCCAATTCGCAAGGGATAATATCATATTTCAGTAAAACTAGCAGAAGTGGGAGGGGTAACTTGATTTATGCACTCTCTGTCGTCATGTGCTTATTACATTGCTTCCTGATATCATGTGTGCAAATTATATAAAACAGTTAGGTCCGGGTGAACAATGTATTAATTAAATTCAGATTGGATTATGTTGGTAATAGTCAATTACCTAACGCTAAAAGAAGTTCCGTGCCTCTAACAAGTGCTTTCAACCTACTTTTTGATCTGAATGTTATGTGGAAAACACTTGAGTTTTGCCACAAGTCAAGTCACCTTTATTTAAATAGCGCTTTTTACAAAACAGAGTTTCTAAGCAGTTTTACAGTGACAACAGGAAAATAATGCAACAAAGTTTGTTTCTGCTGTACAGCAGATCTGGAAGAAAATAGTGCCATAGTCCACAGACTTGTCCCACCGCCCAACACAACTGAATGCCTTTTCTAGCGCCTCCATAATTGAAAAACCAAAACTCTTTTACACAGGAAATGACGGAATATTTACACACATATTTACAGCGGGTCTATTTCGCGCGGGATTAGTATTACCCGAGGTAATTTTTACGGACCTTTTTACAGAAGGTAAAAGTCGCCGTAATCTTTACTGACATTGTCCGCAATGATTACTGAGATGGCACATTTGGACGGGACTAAAATCAATGAAAAGCTCTGGTAATAATTACTTTACCTCACCTCTCCATGTTAAAGTAATCCTGTCCGAATAGTGCTTGTGTAAATGGAACCGTTTTAACAAAATGGGATGGCTATAAAGTGTGTATAAAGTGACCAGGTGTACCAGGCGACCAGGTGTAAACAGGCCCTTATTTTATTGTCTTTGCCCTCTTATACTTACAGTATCATATTAATGTTGCAAATGTCTACTTAGATTTATTATTTTCTATGACAGACCAGGCAGGTTTGGTTGGTACTTGGCACCTTTGAAGTCTTTTTAAATTCTTTAGCCCTTCACTATAAAGTTAAACTAACATCATGTTCTCTTTAATCTATAAGCAGCTGATTCTTGTTGGCTTGATGAGTTTCCCAGTGAGCGAGCATCTTTTCACTGCTTGGCGGTCTGGATTAAACTAACCTAAAGAATGCTAGTGACCAAGTGTGTGAATGCAGATCCACAGCTCTCTGGGTGTACTGAAGAAACTTGTCTAGACTGTAATTAGGTTAGATTTAAATAGCCTGTTTTATAGCTCTCTCAAGGAGGTGGCCATATGTTGCTGAGCTCAGAAATCTTGGCTTCCCATATTTGTGACGGGAGTGCAGCAGAAGCATGCTGGTGTGTTATTCACTTCGGCAAGACAACATTAGAGCCAACCAGAAGCATTTTTTCTCTGGCCAGGATAGGCCTGCTGGGTGGTGTGTTGTTTACATGTGGTCAAAATCTGGAGAAAGAAAGGCTGGAACAGCTCTGGCTCATTTCTAGGGATGTAGAAGTGAGCGATTAACGGCCTAAACCAAGCTGAAACATCCTCTTGGCCCACTTATTATGCATCAATGAAGACCATATCAGTTGACGGTGTGTGTGGTCAGAGTAACGGCAACATGTGAGAACATGCCGGTACTCAAGAAAAAGTGAGGGTACGTTAAAGATTAAAATTCAGACTTGATGCGTACCGGCCCACTTCGAGCACTGAACAGAGTACTTTGGGCCCTAATTTTATGGACTTTAGATAGTAGACATCTCCATAGTCTGTCTTTAGAGTCTTTACAGTCGAACAATGATGCAATGTTCTAAATTATCATTTAGATTATTTAGGAAGTCATTTTTCTGCACTGTAAAAAAATGATTTTACAAAGTTGTAAATAAAACAAATATTCTTTACAAAAATCAGTATTTACAAATTTTCAAGTAAGAAATCTTTTTGCTTAAAACTTTTACGTTTAATTCAATGTCTTGCCATGTCTTTGTAATATGTGAAATTTACCAATTTTTTAATTTAATATGTAGAATTTACCAAAGTAAATTCTACACCAATTTCTGTTTTTTTTTACTACACTGTAAAAAGTGAACAGTTAGATCAACCTAAAAAATTACTTCAATTGGTGATAAAACGTGATAATTTAAGTTGAGAAAACTTAATTTTTTTAGGTGAAGTAATTTTTTTAGGTTGATCCAACTGTTCACTTTTTACCAGTGTTGGGAGTAACGCGTTACAAAAGTAATGCATTACAGTAACAGATTACTTTTTGCTGTAACGCAGTAGTGTAAGGCATTACTAATCAATTTTCAGTAATATTTTACTCGGTACATGTTCAGTAAGGCTTGCGTTACAAGTTACAACAGACTTTTAGTTTTAATTGTAAAAAAAATACACAGCAAGACCGCGAGACATTAATGAGTGAAAAATGCAAGTAGGCTAAATTACCTGTTCGTGGTCAGTCAATAGCCGCGTGTGGTGTCCAAGTCTGTTAATAAAATATGGCAGCGTCTGATATATTTGTATAGCGATTTATTTTTTACAGGAGTGCCGTGAGGTATGATCTCGGCCTCTGTGCTCGCGCTGGCCAGTGGAGAAGCGGCTAAAGCCTTAATGGTGAAGATGGCATGAAGAAGACTGTACATTCGCGAGATGGACGTATGCGCATTAGGCTATTCGTTCTGTGTTTTCTTTCTAAACAGTTAGGCTATGTTTATGTGGTATTTTTCATGTTTTCATCACGCAATCATGTTTTTGATGCGGTGGTGACGCGTTCATTTAAGGGCAGCGGCGCTGCCGATAAAGCACCTAAAATCTGTCACAAAGAACCGGCAAAAGCAATGATTATGAATATGTCAAATATAGCAAGGAGACATTTTAATTGTTTTTCAATAAAGTCAAGACGAAGTTGACGATGCTGACTCGCGATCTTCGCCGTAGGCTAGTGCATCAGAGAGAAATGCACATTTCATTTCATTTCATAAGCAGAGAGCAGTCTGTTTTCTTTCGTTTTGAATTGTTCTGTTTTACACGTAGACATTTCAACATATATATATATATATATATTTTTCAGGTCTGTGAATAGGCTACCAGTACCTTATAGCCGCCCTACACTGAGTTTTGGTTCATTTATGAGTGAATTGTCCTCCGTGTTGTGATTATTTATAATTGTCTGCTATATTTAGCCTACTTCTTATTTATAAAATCCAGGCAAAATTAAGATACAATTAATAAAAGCAGTATTTTAGTGCCGCTTCAGAGCGCTCGCGTCCGTAACGGAGAACTGTCACGTCTGTAACATTGTTTTTTCCTCATAAATGCGAACACGAAAAATAAAATAAAATGAATATTTTATGTTCTGTGGAGAGCCAACCCTTCTTCATCCGATTTGAGCAGTGTAATTCACAAAATTACAACAACAAAAATCGTTGCCTCCTAAAAGTTAAAGATTTTTTTTGTCAGGCGCATGACTGTCTTTTCCCTAATATTAAAATTAAAATGCATGTGTGTAGACTGATATTTTTCTAATGTCTGGACTCTTTTCAGGGATGAGCCTATGGATAAACAGACGTTTCAATATTTTGGTATTAATGCATTTTCTGAGAATTTATTTTTCAAGTTTTGACAGCAAATGTCATCCATAACGCTGGAATTCCCAAATTTTAAATAATTTATTCTCCACTTGTTTTGTGGTGTAGGTCTACGTATTTTGTAATGTTAAGTTAACTTCAAATAATACTAATAGTAATTTAAAGATGTGGTAGCATGGATCTGGACGGTATGAATAACACTGGGAGTTGGAAGGGTTGTGTCGCGATTCTGCAGGTTTGTGGATCTGAGTGTCGCGATTTCGGTTTCATATCGCATATCGTTAAAGCCCTAGTCATTTTAGAATGTTAAGTTCTACTTCTGTATAGTTATTTTGGTGAAAGTAACTCAAAAGTAATACAGGAGTAATGTAACGCATTACAATTCTGAGACAGTAATATTGTAAGGTAATGAATTACTTTTAAATAACAGTAACATGTAATATATAATGTATTCCAGTTTGGAAGTAACTTGCACAACACTGCTTTTTACAGTGTATGAATCAGTTCATTCAGATGGTTCATTTAAATTAAGTGATTATAAATAAATCACAGGTTAATGTGCAGGTTCTGCATTTTATAGCTAGTGCAGTTTTTCTCCTCCAGATGAATAGTTAATCTCTAAATAATTAACACAGCAAACTAAACACACTCTTATGTTGGCCTAACAGTTCAATTTAACTGCATGAAGCATTACCTTTTATTCAATGTATTCTATTTATAATGCATTTATCAAAAATAAACAGTAACATCACAAAATGTGTGTGTTCTATGTTGATTTAATAAAACATTCAGCTGTAGATACACAAATACATGAATGAAAATACATGTTTTCATGTTCTTTAATCATGTTCTTCAAAGTTTTTTTAATGTCGAGTTAAGTTGTATAACGATAGATTTTCACCAAAAAAAAGTAAATAAATAAATAAATGTACTGCAATCATTGAATCAATTAACTTTATACAGTATATCTTGCCTCTCATTTACATCTGGTCAAAGAATTTCATCAACATCATAGCATATATTTTTCACACGTATTTTCGTGGGGAAAAAAGCTGTGAATGCTGGATCCATCAACTTCTCCACAAGACTCTTCCGTCGCTTGAAGACTTACTTGGTTGTAAGGGTTGAGATCATATACTTTCCATCTCCAAGAGGAGAATATCCTGAAAGTAACACAATCCTGAAATGTGGATTATGCTCAAACCACTCTTGCACCGGTGCTGAATGGTGAAATTGGACATTGTCCCAAACAACAACGCTCAATTTACTCCAGATCAAATGCGGAAAGTGGATTTCATGGGACATCCATTTTACATTTAATTTGAAACCTATCCTTCTATCCCTCCTCCCTCATCTTACACCTTCTCTTCTCATCTGTCCATGCCTTCTTATTTTTCTTCTCTAGCTCTTTCCACTAATACCATTGCCTTCCACTTTTCTCCCTCTACTCCTCTTTCTACATCCTCAGCTCTTCTTGCTTCGCTTAAATCCTCAACTCTTTTTGCTCCATCTTCTCTTCCTATACCATCCATTCATTTCCCCTCATCTCTTTCTACCTCTTCCACTATTCCACTTCCTCTCAATATTACCCTTCCTCTATCCTCTCCAAAATCTCCCACTCTTACATTTCTTCCCTTTCTCTCTTTTTTTTGTTGTCATTTTTCTTTTCCCCTTTTATAATTTTTGCTTTAGATAGCTGTGTATTTGGATTTTCTGTGTTGTGTGTATTATTAACTCAGCAGTTATTTATTTGGGGCTAACTGAGTACATTCCAAGTGCAGTTGAGGATTTAGTAAATTACATAGTTTTGTTTATTGTGTTTGGAAACATTGTGCACAAATCATTGTGATTTTTGTAAAAACCAATAAAAATAGCTGCAATTGTCTTTTTCCTGATTTACCGGTATTAAAGTTTTGGTTTGCTGTATCAACTAATGTGAAAACATTTGAGAATTGTATGCAGTGTTCTGAAAGAAATTATGCATGTGATTTGCAATTTGCATGAAATGAAGGAAAATGTACAACCTGTTTAGGACAATTACAAAGTGTTCAGATCACTGTGTTAACTGTTTTTTGAGAACAGTGACTTGTCAAATCGATTGAGAAAAACTGTAAATAGTATTATACAATAACTTTATAATATATAATATTTAGTAAAATGCAATAAATTATGTTTTTGAGTGTTGTCTCACTTTTTGAGTATGTGTGTTCATGTTTATTTCTGACCTGTTTTTCTGTTAATGTCTGAGTTTCTTTGTTAATCTTCTAATCTGTTGATTGGTTCAGTTGTCCTCCATTCTCTCCCTGTTTGTTTCTATGGTTATTGATTGAGTTAGTTTTGTTCAGCTGTGTCTAGTTAATTAGCCCTCTCTTGTTTTCTGTCTATTAAAGCCCTTTGTTTCAGTTTGTGTTTAGTTGGTTGTTCTTGTTCCTAAGATTCTGGTTTCTGAAGATTTGGGTTTCTAAATAAAGACTGCTGCACTTAGATCCTGTTTCATCTCTGCTGCAACCAACACTGACATATTGGTGGTATTTTGTTTAAACTGAAATGTTCACATGTTTAATACTGATTACTTAATTGAGGTACTCATTTTTTCAGATACTCGTTTAGATAGATAGAAAATAATAGAATCAACTTTAATGTCGCTAGCTATAATATGAGCTACTAGCAAAAGATAGCTCTCAAAAGGGTAGCTTGCATAGATTATTAAAAACAAAATGTTTCTGTAAGAGTTATTTACAAATGAAATGTTCAATTTATTTGTACATTAGTGCCCCATATTTACTTCCACTAATGAGATTGTTAAATGAACATGGTTAATGAATCAAAATATAAGTCCCTACTGTACTGCGGCAGTGGTGTTCACTTCACGTGAAATGAGCTTTTAAATGTCAACGGCATGTTTTAACAATTAGCCTGTTAATAATTAGGAAACCGATTGTTTGGGCTCATTAAAACCAGACACATGATGTACTGTAGTTAACCAATGTAGACAGGAAAGAGAACTGTGGGCTATGACGTAGCCTACAGTAAACCTAGCCTGGTTCTACCAGACTCTCGTACATTTCATTTGTACAGAGAGTCTGGCACCGCTCCATTGACAAACGTTTACTTCCTTGTAGGCGGGAACTCTATTGAAGTCTAAAACTATTGGATCAGCCCAGAGTCACTCTATCTGCCATAACCAATCGCTAACGTTTGGTCGTGACGTATGTATTTTCCCGAACCCCGTGGGAGGATGGCCATAAACACAAAACTAAGCAGAGATTGTTCTTGCTCCGACTTTAACTTCTTGATATTCGGCAGCGTTGCCACAACTGACCGAATGGCTTCACTCGCATCTTTCTTATTTTGAACTACAACTCAAAATAACGCACGAGTCGACATCAACGTCATCGTTCTCAGCCACTCCCTCTGTTCGCTGATCGGTCCTACAAAAAATTGATTTCTGGAAACCGAAGTCTACAGCACAGTCCCAGACGTAGTACTGAAGGAAAATGAAATTGAGCGGAAGTGCGTAGGAGGGCGGAGCCAGGCTACAGTAAACCATGACTTAACTTTTAAATACCTGTAGCACTTTAATGAAAAAAAAGATTATACCTGACTGCGAAAAAAACCCTATAAATGGCAGAGTTTCTCAAAACTACTTTTCTTCACTAACTACTCCCACATATCTACTTCAAGTTATAGACCATTTAGAGTTAGTGAAACTTCACTAGCCTCCTAAAGCCCACAGAGCTGTTGTCAGCATGCTAACCAACCTCTGCATTAAAGATCAAGGATCAAATTGGCATCAATGAAGTGAACAAACTGGAGAAAGATTCACCATTGTCACATTCAATCATTACAGCTCTCAGCAGTTTAATCCAAATCAACAATGAACATTTCAATAGTATAGAATCGAGCTATGCATTACCATTAAGGCAGTAAAGGGAAGAATTAGCAATGGAAGGGGATGATTAACCAAATACCTCCAAAAAGCTTTGGAAAGAGGAACAAAGCTCATTACTAGAGCATAATAATACTAACGTCCAGACTTGAAGTAATTAAGACTGAGACATAACTTCTGTTTATTGGACAAACAAAGTAGCATAAACACTGCAGTTCAGATCGGCTGTAGTTCCTTGACACATGATTATTTCCATCCACCGCTTCTGTAGTAATTAGAGATGACTTTAACCTACTGAATAGACACCCTGGTGTCCGCTAATGAAAACAAAGTCTTTTGTTATGGGAGAGTAACAGCATAACTAATTGAATTTCCCCTGGTACCACTCCAACAAATGACCATGTCACAGCCCTCTCTGAGAAAATTTGGCAAGCTCAAGATGTGCTATAATTGAGGTGGACGGAGGAACAATTACAGTAGTCTTATTCCCAAACAATCCCTGATCTTCTCTGAGCGGAGGGAGACCTTTCACTGATGGGGTCACAGGGGCAAACAGTTGAAGCATAAGAGAAACCCCAGTTTAGATATCATGTCTACATAACCACAAATTCTCAAAATTTCTTGGCTTTTGCCACATAGCAAGCAGACAGCTTTTGATTTAACAGCGTATTTAGGTTTATTACCATGTGTTTAGAAACTTTTAATGGTCGCAACATTTACAGGTTGTAATGTGTGTTGATAATAGGCTTTTTTTTACTATCTGACAATAGGCATTGATGGGGGGTGATTAGCAAAGGTGAAAGGTCATGTAATTAACAACAATTACTTGGACGAGTGTTGAACAGTTTCAAGCATCTTTACTTCTATCACCTTGATGTCCAATAAATCAATGAACATTAATCTATTTTATTGATGTAGTTTGGAATGATCAAACAAATGTAGAAATATTTTATAAAGCACTTTAGACGGCTGTTTTAAGACAGACAAACTGTCAAGAATGCAGAACTTAAGCATGTTTATCAGATATCGGATTTAAAAATTCTTTCTATTTAATTTATCAAATTTCAACATTGCTACCAAATAAATTACTGTATAAGCAAAAACCATTCATGCTAACCGTTTAATTAGGCTATTTTTTTAAATGTCAAACAAACTGAGCTTCTCCGAAAACTGCAGGCTGATGCAGTTCTCTGTCAAATTAACATAAATCAATCAAGCTTCTGATAAAAACCCTTTTAAACTAACTAAAGAAATTTTACAAGCAGGCTTCATTCAAATCTATGACCTATTTACTAGTCTACTGTCTTCTGCGCCTCATTAAAGACATAACTTAAGGGCTTCCCCTGGCTTCTTCTGGGTCAAAGGTCATAATTAAATTAGCCGCTTGGCTTTATCTTCCACTTCAACAAGAAAATCTCATTTGTTTTCAATGAGTGTTGAGTGTTTTCAATCTCAAATCAATTAAATGTATGCTTCTTGCATCGATATATTATATGGCAATGCATTAGGTAACTTCATTCACAAGCTGAATTACTTCCAGTAAATAAATGGGATCTTAAGCAAGTGCTTTACTTTAGATGTCTGTCAGAAAAATTAGAATCGCACTGTACATATGTTGACAGTTCAGAAATGTAATTATATTTTATGTGGGGCAAGTGGAAATACATATGCACATACATGTATGTGAGTCCACTGAGGCGGCAGAAGTTCACGGCACATGAAGCCAGTCAGATGGAAGCGAGGTATAGGGTGGTTGAAACAATTATTTAATACAATGCACTCATTACTATATGTACATACATTGTACTTATATTTTAAAATACTTGCATGTAATTTTTACATGTACAGTAATCTGTGGCTAGTTGCATAAACTACTCTACGACTAGTCTGACAAGGTAGTAATTATTTTATTTTGTATTTATTTTTTACGACTGGTCATAACATTTAAGTCAATTACATAAAAACATAGATTGGTCTAATTTAAATTTGAAAAGTGAAACTGCTAGTTGGTAAATATAAACCTATAAATGAATAATATAATACAATATAAACTGTTTTCATCAATAAACTCCCAAATAAACTCTTGTCAGTTTTGCAAGATCTCTAAAATGACACACTTCCAGAATGATTATGACACAAAGATGAATCTACACTAATTTATCTGTTTTCCAACCCAACACTTCTAGTTAAAAAAACAATGACAGTCAACCTCTACGAGGAGCTCTATGAGTTATGACTTTTCTCAAGTGTATGCTGACAATGTTGCACTAAAGCAATTATGAATGTTGTTGCATAAGGCCACTGGGGAGGGTTTGAAGATATACGGTCATTAGATAAGACAGGGACCTAATGTGCCGGCTCCTCCGGCGACATTCCCAAATCTCCCTCTCCGCTTGTTCCCTCCATCTGCTAGGTGCTCTTATAATGTCGCAAGAGTTTTGTTACACAATCATGCCATATCACACGTGAATCCATTTACGACTTCTGTTCTTACTTCTAGAGGGAAGTGCGGGTCATGGTGAAGAGAGAAATAAAGAGAAGGAAGATAATGTGACTAATAGCCCTAAAATTGAATTCTGGAATGCAAAGGATGAATAGACTACCAGAGTAATATAAAGCAACTCTGAATGCTGCTATATCATAATAATTTGTTGTATACAACAACCAATTCTGGTCCTCAAATTTGATTAGTTGTGGGCATTTTTTAATGACTCCACTATACCAGTAGGTGGGGACAAGTGTCTGTCAAAGTTATTGATTCCTTGAATCATTCATTCAAGTGATTCGTCAACCAGGAACAAAAGAAGTTACTGCTTGAGTCATTGAATAAGTAACTCAACCAATTTGTTAAAAAACTGAATCATTTAGCAACTGAACACCACTACGGTGTAGAACAAGCATTATTATGTCTGAAATGAAAGTTAGTCAGCATGAAATTCTTGTTTATTGAACTATAAAGAAATATCACATGCAAGTGTGCCACTGTATTAAATTGTATTGCTCAAACATCTCTGACAGCAATACAGCTCCAGCTGGCTGCAAAATCTTTTTTTATTTTCTTTGTTTTAATAAATGTCATATTTTACAACACGCGTGCTTGCAGAAAAAGCTGAATTTCAACTCTGTAAGGAGCTTCTTTTTTTTTTTATCTTGACCTAACTTGCTTTCTAAGTTGTTGTGCAATTTGTCTAGTTTGAAAGCAATTAAATCCTTTGTGTACCACATGGCGAAACTCATACTTATGGGATCAACAAGGCATCAATTTATAACTTTTTGTATCAAAGATCAAGTAAAAAGTATTTAGAAATCATCTTATTATATATTTAGTTTGCTTTTGCCCAATCTTTCAGTGAAGCAAATCCTAGATCTGCATGGTTACCTTATTCATGGCTGTGTGGAAAGATGATCCTGCAGCTGTTTTTACTAACACATCCTGTTGTGTCAGCAATGTTTCCCTCTCTCGGAGTGTGTGAGTGTGTGTAGAAGAACAGAAATAGGCCAAACATCACTGATACAACACAGGCTGAAAGATGAGAGGCAGATAAACCTGTGTATTATACACAGACAAAGATATAATCACAGACACACATGCAAACACATACAATACATGTGCCTGCTGTGTAGTTTTGTTGTTTAACATTCATGCAGAAGGGGCCAAAAAGTAAATAGTTGGACACTTATGTCACACTTTATGCAAGTCATTATTATATAACAAAATATCAAACCAAGTGACATTTATTTTAAATCAAGGTATCACAAGCACACTTTTCAAGATAAACATTTTAAGGAGTCTATGCTTTCAATTATAAACTGCTGACATACTGTTTAAAATTAAGATAAAGTATTTGGATAAGCATCAGAATCTTGCCTTGCAGTAGGTCATCCATTTATGAATTCAGCATATTCAGACGCACTTCTCATTTGATGTGCTGCTTTTTGCTTAATAGAGAAGCAGGCATATTTAGACCTTGGGTTAAAGTCCAGTTGCTTAGAAAGACCAGTTGGTTAGTTACAAAACTTGCTCAGAAAAGTCAACTTTGTTCTGAAAATAGTTATAATATGATTTGTTTGCATGTGACATTGAGGATTGTCAGGATGAAATGAAAATTCACCCTAACCTTTTTTCTAAATGCATGTTTTATCTTACTGTGAATGATTCAGCCTTACATATGGTAAATTTTCACTTTAGATTTTTATAAATGATGTTCAATCAAAATGTCATCAATTGATTTTCCATTGAAATGACAGACTTCTCTCTGGTGACATAAACAGGACTTCTCCAATCATTTAGACTGCTTAAATCCCGGCTCCATTCAATAGCGCTGTTCGATTCTTGAAAGAATCGCTCTTTTAAGTTGGTTTACTTCCAGGTTGCTGACAAACCGAAGGTTCGGCAGGTTCGCACAGCCGAAGTACCACGCAAGAATCGAAGGAGCCTTTTCAACTAACTGTCGAGTTTGCCGAGGAGTCGGACGAGTGAGTTGCCGAAACTACAAAGAAAATAGGCTTATTATGACTATATTGTGCATGCTGATTACATTTTTAAGCTAAGCTATTTGTTAAGCTAAATCATAAAGTTTACAATATTAGTATATTCTTTATATAGTTCTTCAATACAAGTTTGTGCATCAATGTTTGCATTATGAACATATAAAGTTATTCAATAAGTGTCAGTCTATTCGACATGCAGGATCACAAAATGAAGCTGTGACAATGAAATGAATTAAGTGAACAATTAAGTGAATGAAAGGAAATAATTAGCAATATGCGTTCACACACATGACTTCATTTGAATGTCTCAGCATGATCATACAATGACACTGAGATTTCAGAAATATGCATACGAGTGACTGACGCCATTACGTGATTGAGTAAAGGAACGCTGAATCAATTTTGAAACAAACCATATAAACAACCAGTTTGCAGAAATTAATCGGACTTCACATCACTAACATCTAATCAACAACCAATGGACAGGACCATTCTGCTTTTAAAAAAAAAAAAACAGTTACGCATCAGAGTAAAAAAAAAAAGTTTGGTAAAAGCCAAACTGATGTTTTTCTGACTGTTCTTGTGAGAGTGAGCAGAAGAGTGATCATGGAGATGTGGGGAAGGGTTTTTTACCACAGCAGCTCTGTGGTTTGACAGTCCTTACTTTAATCCTGTTAGAGCTTTTCAAAACTGCTGCGTCCACTCAGATGAGCAGATAGAAGCCTGTCTGCCTTTGTGTGTAAATTCCACCTGTAAGGGAGGGTAAGAGAGAGAGCAGAACCACACAATGATTCTTCCTCCCCTGCCCCCTCTTATTGTCCATTTAAATGAGCTAAATCTGTGCCCAGGACGGTTCACCATCAGGAAATCATCTATTTATTTAGTTTTTGGGGGGTCCCAGAGACTCCAATGATGGACGTGTAAAATTAATGAAAGTTACCTTCTTATTTTCCCTTCAAAAAGGAAAAAAATGTTTCTCTGACTCTGTCAAAACCAGTTTGTTTGAGCAGAATAACCTCTTTTCCTTTCCGATAACCTATTTCTGTCAGTTATTTTAGTTTGAAGAGACACCCTTGTCCAAACAGCCAAAGGAGATTAAACAACCTTTCAATACGTACAAATTGAAATCGACTATATAGCAAAGAAACATCCCGGTGATTTGAACAACCCTTAACAAGTTTATGCCCTGTGTCAAAAGAAATACACAATATTTTTCGCTTCCTATCAGATTACTTGCCTTGAAAGGACAGCTGTTCCTATGAAGGGAATGATACAGTGCGTGGCTTGAGCTCTTAGATATAACAGCATATTGTGTATTGGATTTCCACACAGTTGGTTGTTGCAGGGATTCCCGGAATCCGAGCGAGCAGCATTACATGAGCCATGTGTCATTATTCCCGTGACCAAAAACTGGGCTTTAGTCTCATGGAAGCCTGACAGCCAATTATGGATGTGCTAATGGTTGAAGTGTTATTTCAGTTCACTTCACAACAAAATTAACTTGCTCGAGGAAAAACGAATAATGACTCAAAAAACTAATAGTCATGTTAGCAATATTCAATTCCAGGGAATGTTTATTGGCTGTTTTATTAACAATCAAAGCCCTGCTTAGTGGTTTTGTGGGCAGTGCATAGTGAGAATGATGTCACTTTATGAAGCAGACTCTAATGTAAGACTTCCATCCTTTATTGGCTTTAGAACAAGATCCCTCAAGCCTGGCTCGTACCCTGTCAACACATTCCACATATAGAGCCAGCGCAAGAGATGCTGCCAATGCCTGGACTGGTCAAGTCTTGCACCAGCCAGCTCTAGATCGCAAAGGTTTTAAATGGGTGTGTTTCTTCAACTAAAGGCACAGTTTTTGTCCCAGGGGGTGACTATAAAATGTTATATGAAGGCCACATCTGAACTTTCACTCTTAGGGCCCTATCATACTAGCCTGGTTCTACCAGACTCTCGTACATTTCATTTGTACAGAGAGTCTGGCCTCGCTCCACTGAGAAACGTTTACTTCCTTGTAGGCGGGTTCTCTGTTAAAGTTCAAAACTATTGGATCTGCCCAGAGTCACTCAGGATCTGCCATAGCCAATCGCTAACGTGTGGACGTGAGAACCATAGACTGTAAAAAAAGAACTCATTCACCACTAGCAAATATTGTTCTTGCTTTAACTTCTGTATATTCGGCAGTTTTGCAACGACGGACCGAATAGCTTTTCTCACGTCTTTCTCCGCTCCAACTCAAACTGACGCACTACATCAACGTCATCGTTCTCAGCCACTCCCTCTGTTCGCTGATTGGTCCTACAAAAAATTTCTGGAAACCTAAGAATATACAGCAGTCCCAGACGTAGTACTGAAGGAAAATTAAATTGAGCGGAAGTGCGTAGGATGGCGCAGCCAGGCTACTATCATACACCCGCCGCAATGTGGCGCCAGACGTGACGCAAGTGTTTTTTGCCCGACGCAGTTATCATTTTCACGTCCTGCTTTAAAAAGCAAATGCATTTGTGCGCCAATGGGCGTGCTGGTCTGAAAACAAGGTGTGTTCAGGCGCATTGTTGGCTCGTTGCTATTTTGAGGCAACTGAAATAGACTGCGCCATTGACCAACAAAATCCTAGTCTAAAGTCAATGGCGCAATATTTTTTTGTTATTTAAAGAGCGCGTTAGTAATATGCGCATATAGGTGGGTCCACAACGTGCGTACACTTTGTCCCGTAGCTTCAACCTCACGTAAGAGCAGATCCGTTTCCTTGCTAGAGAAGCGTTCAGTTTTTCCGCCTGCAAGCTCCTCCATGTAAATAGCGAATCCGCTAGCGCAACTGACTTTTAAAGGGAATGGGAGATGAGACTCTGATTGGTTTATTGCACGTTACACCCAAAACACACCCATTACTGATTAAGAGAATAGGTACAACCCTTTTAGACCATGCGCCGCACACGCCGACCATTTTTCCCGTTATTAAACTAGCAAAAGTGGATTTGGAGACGCCCTGAGTGCACTTGCGCCGTGCGCTTTAGACCAGGGGTTCTCAACTCCAGTCCTCGCGACCCACTGCTCTGCATATTGTGTATGTCTCCCTTATTTAACACACCTGATTCAGATCCTCAGCTCGTTAGGATAGAGGATAGAGTCTATCCTAACGAGCTGAGGATCTGAATCAGGTGTGTTAAATAAGGGAGACATACACAATATGCAGAGCAGTGGGTCGCGAGGACTGGAGTTGAGAACCCCTGCTTTAGACCATGCGCTTAGATCGTTAAAATAGGGCCCTTAAAATAGTCGGCATGAAACAGAAAATGTGCCTATTTTTTTCTGTTGTAACGTACATCCCAAAGAAACTGCTTCTCGAATGAGAAAAAAATGTAGGTCAGGACTTGATTTTGTCCATATGGGTCTTCGTTAGCCTGGCTAACGCCAGACCCAATTCTCGTTGAGACTTGGGTCTGGGAACCACATGTACATTTTCACTTATTTGAGGCGTGGTTTACGAATGCCCGGCGCTGTTTATTGGGTGCTAAGAATGTCTATCAAATGCTCATAGCCAACATATGTCGTCATCGTCTTGCTGTTCCCCCCGTTCTGTGATCCCGTTCTGTGATTGGTTCCCTAAATGAGGCGAAAAATTTGGCCATGGTATCCAGACTGCCTTTCAGCGTGAATTGAATCGCGCTGCGGTAAGGCAGTATGGGGAAACCCAGGCTAGGTCTTCGTGCCGTTGCACACATCATCAGAGAAGTGATGTCGTTGCAAGGGGAGGGGAAGTTAATGTTTTTGATAAAAAAGATTACAAAGGTACATATATGAATTTTTAAAAGATGTTATGGATAAATAATTTAAAATAAACACTGTAATATTTCATAAAAATATGATTAGTCAATTTTGATTTCATGCTGACTTAAATTATTATTAATAATAATAATAATAACATAACATTTTTAAAATTACACTATTCTACACAAAGAGTTAAATAATTAATAACCATTTCAGTATGTACTGTGAAAATTAGTTATAGGCCAACCAGTTTTTACACAAATTATGACTATTGTGTGCGTTGGAAATGATGTTCAAACTGACAATGTTTACTGAAATTAGCTATTTTGTAAAGGTTAGTCTACATGTTTACAGAGAAGACAAAAGTGTCAATAAGAGCATGCTTAAGATGAAATATGAGATGTGATGAAAACATACAAATAACTGTAAATTTTAAATGTGCATTTTAATATACATAAAATATTATTTAATTGTGTGTATTTAGGGTATATGAAATGCAAGCTATGAATTTATCAAGACTGCTATTTAGTTCCAAAAATAATATTACAACATTTTTAAAAATGGCAGAAGTCTTGGGTGCCTGTATTTTACATTAACGGTTGAACAAATTAAGTAAACTATTGAGAGTGTGAAAAGTATGTTTTAAGAAAACATATTTTTTAGTGCTTAGCCGAAATACATAGCCCACGAAACACCCATTTACTGTATGCCATTCCATCACAAATTCTTTCACATATATTTAGTTTATAGTTTATATCCGTATGACATACATAGTTTGTGTTGGAATGATGACTATTGGCATTGGCACACATTCCCTGGTCAGCAGTGAGCAACACATCAGGCTTGTCACACATTTAGAGGGCAATCGTAATGAATGGCAAAGCTAATCCAGTGAACACTGATTTATAATTGAAAAGTCACATTTGTCCTGTCTCTGGAGTTTTACATTAACAAATTAGCTCTAAACATGAAATACATGACCTGAATTGGCAAAACTAAAATAGACTTGACCTCGTTGATGCGCCAGACAGGTCTATACATTATTTTTAACTCATTATAATAAGTAAAGCCTAGCTGGGTTTATGTACTCTAATGAAGTTCAAACATAGGTGTAGGTATATATGTGTGCGTTCACGTGTGTCTGAGTGCAATGTGATCAGGCCTGCATGTGAAGTTCTGGCTGGTAAGCGCAACATTTCTCACTCTCCCATTAATCAGCCTGTGTGTCAAGTTCGACAGATGTGTTCCTAACTTAGCAAGCTGCACTGCTTCCTCTGTTTCCAAGAAGGCAACAGAACCTTTCTCCTACTCTTTTGAAAAGGTATATCAGATTATGTCTACAGGATTATTGGTAACACTTTATTTTGTTGGTCCCTTTTGAACATTCTGTTGACTATAAGTAACTACATGTCAACTAACTCTCATTAGAGTATTAGTAGACCGTCTGTATCTGCAAACTCTTTATTTTGATGGTCCCCCAACAGATATTCTACTGACAATATGTAACTTTGCAACTACGTCAACTTATTCTAATCCTACCAGTCTACTAATACTCTACTAATAGAGTAATCGAGTTAGTACCTGTTTGGTGCAGTGTTACTTAGACAACCAAATGTGTTAAAGGGACCATCAAAAAGTGGTGTAAATCATTAAAGTTGGCAAGAAACAGAAATTAGGATAGTCTTTTCATACAAATTGTGACATATATCTTAGTGAAATGGCTTCTGGAATTATCTAGGACTGGGCTTGATTTTATCCTTCGGGAATTGATTGGATCGTAGTTGGGTGTGAGTCAAAATAAGGGAATGGAACAACAGTTTTAAAAAGCGATTTGCTACAAAAGGATTTGATTTTTTTTTTTAAACAAGTGACAAAAAAAACTTTGTGCATAAAACCATGCCTTTCTTGGAAAAAATTACCTTGATTTTCAAAAGTCAACGTAAGTCTCTGAGTAATATGTGAATTATATAAGCCACTAAATAACTTCATTCCGTGAAATAAGTATAATGATCTATAAAAAAAAAAAGCATTTTAAACGTCTTCAGGGCGTTTTATAATTACCCAAAAATCAAACATGGTTCAACCCTCAGGCTCACGCACATGATCTCATCATTCAAAAACTTAGTCTGGCTGTCGGTTGGAACTAAACGCATCGACATACACACTCATGGGCATCAATCACTTTACTGAATACTTGCAGGCTATAAACCTTATGATCCATCGGTTTTCAAATCCACCTCATTTAAATATCACAACATCGATGCCTGTCAAAAAATAACATGCACAATACACGGTATAGTATTTATGAGAAGCAATGGTCCAGCGACACACACATTTCCAGGAAAACCCACACTCCCGGATGTTTTGACTACATCATTGCTTTTGAAGAAGAGGGAGAAAATGGCGGTCTGTCAGCTTCAACATGCTGTCTATCAGAGACGGTAACGTACGTAATATATTACGCACCCAAGTATAAATTTGTTCTCACTCCACACTGCATGGGAAAGAGAATAAACGTCATTCCAATTGAAAAACTTGAAAACATTTTTTGAATGCACAAACTACACATTCTGATGCTGACATTTCCGATTTCAATATTTTGAGTAATTTTATATACTTGATTGATCTTTTTTAAAATAAAATTTTGGCAATAGATGAACGGTTAAGTGAGTGGCCTTGGGATGAGTCCCTAGTCATCCGATTTGATATGCTAATGTAATAAATATAATAAAATTGATGTGATTTCTATAGTTTGATCGGCTTTCTGAGTTGTTAAAAAATTAAGGCAATTATGAAAGTTTGATAAAATGTTGTTTTATTGGAAAATTAAAGATGATACATTTTCACATGATTTGCTACATTTAATTAACCCATAGCAGATTTTGACCCAGATCTCAGTTTGCAGTAGTTTGTTTAGGATATTTTAGGATACACACGTCATGAAGAGTTCACGTTTTTGATTAAAGATTATGATAATACTAATAATGATGTGAACGGATACAATACACAATAAGCACTATAAAATTCTGTAAAAAAAAATTGTAATATTGATTTCATGGTGACTGTAACCAACATTTGGCAGGAAAAAATGTGCATTGTACATTGTTGATAGTGTAGCTTGTTGATAGAGTAGCAAGCAATGAAGCAAACATCACAAAGAAGTCCAAATCCAAACAGCTTTCTGTTTTGGTCAACAGTTCAAATTTGCTAGCCTGACTACGTCAGACTTCCAACTTCCGCTAATTTCATTTCGCTCCTGTAGTCAGTCTGAGATAGCAGCCTATCTTTCAGTTTTCCTCCGGCCTGAAAACAGCCGGCCAATCAACGAACAGAGGGCGGGCTGAGAGCCGTGAGGTAGATGCTAAGCACCGAGTTTTACATTGTAGGTAAGAGAAATCGAAAACCGAATTCGCTAGCCTGGTTCTACCAGACTCTCGTACATTTCATTTGTACAGAGAGTCTGGCACCGCTCCATTGACAAGCATTAACTTCCTTGTAGGCGGGAACTCTATTGAAGTCTAAAACTATTGGATCTGCCCAGAGTCACTCTATCTGCCATAACCAATCGCTAACGTTTGGTCGTGACATATGTATTTTCCCGAACCCCGAGGATGGCCATAAACACAAAACTAAGCAAAGATTGTTCTTGCTCCGGCTTTAACTTCTTGATATTCAGCAGCGTTGCCACAACGGACCGAATGGCTTCGTTCGCATCTTTCTCCGCTGCCATTACTGAACCACAACTCAAAATAACGCACGGATTGACATCAACGTCATTGTTCTCAGCCACTCCCTCTGTTCGCTGATTGGCCCGGTAAAAAATTGATCGGAGAAAACCAAAGTCTACAGCACAATCCCAGATGTAGTACTGAAGGAAAATGAAATTGAGCGGAAGTGCGTAGGAGGGCGGAGCCAGGCTAGCAATTCGCTCTGTTATGGAGAACATTCCAGGGTTTTTCAAACTGAAGCCAGAACAAGAAGAGTGTATTTCGCTCGCATCATCAAGTGTTTACAGCAGGTTTACAGTGGAAGTTTAATCATAGATTTGAGTTCGATGCATGATGTCTGTGGTTCGATGCGGCTGTGTCGGCGCATAACATACTTCATAAATAAACTTATCTAATTGACTTACGGGTAACCAATGATTTTAAACTTCAGACAAGCGCCCCCTAGCGAGAGAGAAAACACTTCTATATTATGCTATTCCAGACTCTGTGTACGAAGCAAAGTGAAGTAGCAGAGTCTGGTATTACCAGGCTACAAATTTGCATGACCAAACTTAAACCCTTTGTAAAATCTGCATGGGGATATCGTACTTATGAGAAATTCCCAATTACGTGCATTTCTTTTAAAATGGCTGGATTTTGCTTACAAATATTTGCAAAACAATGGCAAATGTCTGATCATTTAGAAAAGTGATTAAAACAATTAATGATTTTGAAAACAATGATTAAGAAAACAATTTAGAACAAAATATTGCACCCTTTTACAAAGGTTTTATTAAGGTTTTCTCAGCACAAAATATTAAATTGACATCCACAATTTTGAGTAAGCCATGGGGTCAAAGAATTCAATATTATTGTCAAATGAATGACCTTTTTTTTTATTCTATCGGAAAGTGCTTTTATGTCAAGACTTGGGGTAGCAATGCAATATTTTTTCTGAACCTATGAACAACAAATATGTAAATGACTTTGCTTAGGCTCACATATTTAAACCAAAAAAATTATGAGGTATACACGGACCGTCATGGAATTGAATGATTGTATGAAAAAAAAAATATATACTTTTGTAACAATTCGACACCCTTTTATGCATTAGGGTTACAGCTTTGTTCAGAACCCTAACCCAAGTATAGGCATTAGTAAAAGTAATGGTTGACTTAAAACACACAGACACACAAGCACACACACATCATTTTGGGGATTTTCCATAGGCATAAGGATTTTTGGTAACACTTTATTTGAAGGGGTGTGCATAAGACTGACATGACACTGTCATAAACATGACATAACACCTGTCATAAACATGAAGGAGTCTTTATGAATGTTTATGACTGTTGTCATTAAGTGTCATTCGGTAAATTATGACACTTTCAATGCAAAGTTGACATTGTTTAAAATGTCTTTGTTATGACAACTTGACATTACCCAAGACAAAAATGTCTTGATTATGACAACTTGACATTAACAAAGACAGAAATGTCTTGATTATGACAACTTGACATTAACAAAGACAGAAATGTCTTTGTTATGACAACTTGACATTACCCAAGACAAAAATGTCTTGATTATGACAACTTGACATTAACAAAGACAGAAATGTCTTTGTTATGACAACTTGACATTAACCGAGAAATCATAACCTGTCAACCTGTCACAACTTTGGCCGTCATGACACCATTATAACTGTGTCATGAATATTTTACTTGTCCTCAAGTAAAGTGGAACACATTGTACTAGTTATAAAGATGTCATTAAGGGTTATTACACTGCAAAATGCTTGAAGTTTGATAATTAGACCTGTTATGACATATTTGTGACAGGTTGACAGGTTATGATTTCTTGGTTAATATCAAGTTGTCATAACAAATGTCAAGTTTTCATAATCAAGACATTTTTGTCTTTGTTAATGTCAAGTTGTCATAACAAAGACATTTTAAACAATGTCAACTTTGCATTAAAAGTGTCATAATTTACCGAATGACACTTAATAACAACAGTCATAAACATTCATAAAGACTCCTTCATGTTCATGACAGGTGTTATGTCATGTTTATGACAGTGTCATGTCAGTCTTATGCACACCCCTTCAAATAAAGTGTTACCGGATTTTTATACTGTAAAAACTGTAAATTGTAGCCCGTAACCCTACCCATCATAGAAAACGTTTTGCATTTTTACATTTAATTTTTTTTTTTTCTTATATGATTTATAAACTGTATTCCTCATTGGGAACCAAAACATTTTCCCACAAGGTCAAGGATTTTGGATATTCCCATCTTTGTGGGGAAATTTCGTCACCATAATGGTTTACCTTAACCACGCACACACACACACACACGCACACACACACAGGTCTCTAATTGGGAAACTCCTTATCCAACTGTCAAAAATCCCCTCAGAATTATCTGTGTAGCAGTTGTCTGAAGCCACTCTTCACTAGAACTGATAATGCTATGCAGTGTGACTATAGCCTACATGCTAACAACAGGCCTTATGCATGAGCAGTATAATTCATAACACATGTTGACTGTGATTATAACATTTCTTCGCTTCGTTTGGGCCGAGTTAGGTGTCGCATGGTGAATGAACTAAATAAAACAAAGAAAAAAAGCCTTCCTCCTTTAATGTCGATCTCTAACCACCATTTCTGTGTGAGCCTGAACCACAGACACTTAGCATAATGCTAACGAGGTGTCGACTAAGGACTTCAAGGAATTATTATGAGTTTACCACAAAGACCTGACCAAAAAAAAAAAAACGCTGATTTGGCAGTGAATGAAAGGGGAACTACATCACTTAGCTAAGCCGCCTGTATGCAGGTCTTTAGGGAGGAAATGTCTTTATCACTAATTAGCAAATGCGCCACAGCACCATGGACAGCAGTTTCTGGTGTCCTAGTAACCAATGCCGTAATACAAATTACAGTCAAGGGCTCCAGGCAAAGGTAGTAGGAAGTCACAAACAAATTTTCCCAGCAGGCAGTATAGAGTGATGCCTTCTGACTGATGCTGACATGCTGACTATTCAAGAGTGTGATGATAAATCCATACCACTATAGATTATCACCTTTGACACTTTCTCATAATTCTATATGACCATCCTCTTTATATGGCATCGTGTTTTTATTTTATTTTATTTTATTTATGATGTATTCAATTCAGCATGTCTGATTAAAGTGGTGAGGCTCCAGAAGCTCCAACCTTGGAATATTTACCATTATGTTACATTGCAATAATAAAACTCATTATTTGGTAAACATTTTGTTATTTCTGTTTTGATGTAGAGAAACATTAACATTTTTTAATAATTTAAATACATAAAATACATCAAATAAATAAAAATGTTTTAGAATAAAATTAAAATAAATTGGAAAAATAGACTTAAAATAAAATATATGCATATATATGTATGCATATATTATTTAATTCTAATGTATTTTTACAATGGTTACACATAAATTAACAAATGTGACCCTGGATGACAAAACCAGTCTTATGGGTCATTTTTCTGAAATTGAGATTTATACATCACATGAAAGCTGAATAAATAAGCTTTCCATTGATGTATGATTTGTTAGGATGTGACAATATTTGGCCGAGATACAACTATTTGAAAATCTGGAATCTAAGGGTGCAAAAAAAATCGAAACATTGAGAAAATCACCTTTAAAGTTGTCCATTTATGTTCGCGATTGTGCTGCATTCACTCACAAAAATAAATGTTTTATACATTTATGGTGGGAAATTGACAAAATATCTTCATGGAACATGATCTTTACTTAATATCCTAATGATTTTCGGCATTAAAAGAAAAATTGATAATTTTGACCCATACAATGTATTGTTGGCTATTCCCACAAATATACCCATGCTACTTAAGACTGGTTTTGTGATCCAGGGTCACAAATGTGTAATTACATGACATACTTATCGAAATGCTAAAAAATTCAATACAAATATTAGAATAGCCTATTTATGTAATTAGAAATACATAAATGCATACATGCATACATACAGTTGTGGTCAGAATTAATGGCACCCCTGGTAAATATGATAAAAAATGACTGTAAAAAAATATATATCCTTTTGATCTTTCATTAAAAAAAATGCAAAAATCTAACCTTTCATTGAAGTAAAAGAATTGAAAGTGGGGGCTAAATCACATTATGAAATAAATGTTTTTCTCCAAAACATGCTGGCCATAATTATTGACACCCCTATAATATCTCTGAAGTATATCCCCATTAATTATTTACCTTTTTTTAGCACACCAGGGTGACTAGGAACATGAAATTGTCTAGCTATGACTTCTTGTTTCACATGAGTTTAAATTTGAGGAAACACAAAGGCCAAATTCCCTTAATCATCCATCACAATGAGTAAAACCAAAGAATATAGTTCTGATGTGCGTCAAAAGATTGAGCTTTACAAAATAGAAAGTGGCTGTAAGAAAATAGCTAAAGCATTGACAATCCCCATTTTGACCATCAGGGCAATACTTAAGAAGTTCCAATCAACTAAAGATGTTACGAACCTGCCAGGAAGAGGACGCATGTCTATATTGTCTTAATGGACGGTGAGGAGAAAAGTTTGAGTGGCCAAAGACTCTCCAAGAATCACAGATAAATAAACAACCCCTTAATCTCCACAAGTTGTTAGCGAGGGTTTCAAGAAAAATCCTCCTTGTTCCTTCAAAAACAAACTCCAGCAAATTCAGTTGTCAGACATGAACTTCAAACGACTGGGTTCTGTGGTCAGATGAAACTAAAAAAAAATAGCTTTTTGTCAGCAAACACGCTAGATGGGTTTGGTACACACAAGGATAAAAAGTACCCATGTGTACAATTTAATATACCGTTGGATCTTTAATGTTGCGGGTATATTTTTCTGCTGGAGGTCCTGGACATCTTGTTCAGACACATGGCATTGTGGATTCTGTCAAATATCAACAGATAAAAAATCAAAACGCCTTCTGTTAGAAATCTTATAACGGCCCGTGAGAAAAACGTGTATTTCATATTGTGAATGTTCTTTTACTTCAAGGAAAGGTTAGATTTGTGCACATTTTTTGAATGAAAGATCAAAAGGAGAAACATACAGATTTATTTTTTACAGCCATTTTTTGTCATATTTACCAGGGGTGCGATTATTTCTGACCACAACTGAACATACTCCACTTAAGTGTACTGTCGATCATCTTTTTATATCCTATGTTCGATCTTTTTCATCCAAATTTATTTGCATATTACACAAATGCAAAGATGAATAAAGTATCATATAGTTAGAATATATAAATGTATTAGTATGTCAATAAGTCGAAAGTAAGAGTCAGCAATGTACAAACATTAGTTCCGTTCCGTTCATTCGAGACCTCAGGTATTTATTTGCACTCTGGCATATAACTCTTGGCTGACCGCTACATGATGGCTTCTGTTTGCAATAAGCACTTTCCCATTACCTTTATAGCAACTCCTTTGAAGTATTACAACCCTTTCCTTCCACAATATACATATAAAACACAATTTGCTTTTCTTCTCTGACTTTTGTCAGGCAGGAGCGCAGAATTGGGAACCTTGAGCGAAGCCCCCCTGCAAAGCTCCCTTCATTTCATAAAGCGGTGGAATTCTCCTAAATGAAGGGAAAAGCTCTCACTTCCCCCGTAAACGACGCAACTGGGCCGTTTAACAATCTCTGCTCAAATAGCCTCCAACCAAAGTAAATAGCCTTGATTGCTGGTTAATTTATTGGAGACAAGCCGGGTGCTGAGATCAAACAGGTCGTGGTCGCTAGCAGCACCTCCACTGCAATGAATTTGCTGACCCTGCAACCCTCAGCATTTTTCTAAAGGGGCACGTGAGAGACAAAGCCAAAGAGAAGAGGAGAGGATTGGGGTGAAACCCAAGGGAGAGGCTCACATGTGGTTTGGGTTTACAGTTTTTTTGCCTTTTAATGTTGAGGTCTCTTTTTGATCAAGCAGGGTCGAGAGCTACTGTTACATGCTAACAGGGAACAGAAACACTGTGGAAGTAGGAGTAATGATGCCATGGTGTCAGGTTAGCTGAGAGAAACCAATTGTTGGTTGATAAAAGGCACAAAAATACCCAGGTGCTGTTGTATATCTTCACAGAGTGTTGGGTACAGACTCAGCAGGGCGTGCAAACATGCAGCAGAGCTAATGTCTCACATACATGCACAAATACCACACGCAACTACTGAAAATTCAAGTGTAATAAAGTTGTACAAGTTGACTGATGGCCTATTAACTTTGGAGCGTTTGGTCCTTAGTTTGCAAAAGCCATTATCTGGTTTCATTAGTGCTTGTTTTAATAGATGGGTTATGGGTTGAGTGAAAACACACAAACACACACACACACACACACACACACACACACACACACACACACACACACACACACACACACACACACACACACACACACACACACACACACACACACACACACACACACACACACACACACACACACACACACAGGGCAACTACACAAAGACTAAGGCTTTCATTTTCAGCATCAGAAGTCACATTGTTTAGCCGAAGCTTGAGGCAGAATAACTGTAAACTTCAGTTTAGTGGATCACTGCTCTGAATTTGCAATGTGTTATTATAAACAATGTTACATTCATGTTGTGTAAATATTAGTACTGCAAATTTAACATGTTAATGTGTGTGCTTAATCATCTTCTTTTCTTTTTTTTTGCGTTGTTAATACATTTATTTATTTGACATAACTAATATTGTGTGAGATTTTGACTGATCAGAACATTTGGAACCAAACACACAGGACAAATTCATTTCATATCAATTCTTACAAATCTTTATTCATGCACATGTGGCAAAAAATGCTCTTAATTGTATTAAATATGTACTTGTAGTGCATTTCAAATCTTAGAAGAATAAGCTTTATTATTTTTTTAAACATACTTGCAGATAATATGATATTAATGAAATAAAAGGCTGCTTAAGTGTATTTAAAAACAGTATACTTTCATGACAATTAATTTGAAAGTTTATACTTTGCAACATCATTTACAAATGTGTAATTACAAATATATTAAATGGCATTTCAGTTTCAGTAAATAATATTTTATTTGTCAGTACATTTTGGCTGTACACTTTAATCATATTTTAAAGACAATGGAATTGTGAAATTACATATAATATAATACATATACATATAATTCATTTTATTTTATTTTAAATCTAATTAGCTGAACTTTAGAGTGCTTTTTGATGCTATGTTACTCTAAAGCTCAACTAATTGCATTTAATATAAATGTATAATATATAATATATTTTAATTTATTTGTGATTAACATTAAGTGTCCGAAAACATTACAATCAGCTCACACTTTAGTAGCCTATATTTTTTAAAAGTATATTATTTCCGTAATAAGTAGGGCTACTTCTGTCCTGCTTTCTTTAAGGGGACAGGTCTATGTGTGGATAAATGTAAGGTTTTTTTATTTTAGATCTTTCGATCTAATAGATGAAATAAGCTCACGCAATTTTCATATGAACACGAAAGCAGATGACAGAAAAACATACGAAGACGAGCAGCAGCAGTTTCTGCTCTGCAAGACTATGTCAAACGCTGTGAGTGTGTGTTAGAAATCAGGAATGCTAAGAGAACATTGTGCTTGGTATGTTTTCTTCAAACCAAAGTTAGGTCTTCAGCCGAAAGTTTAGATCCCGTCCCCATATTAATGTTAAAATTAGGTCAGTAGGCGAAAGAGTATAGGCGAGTATAGGCAGTCTTTTGTGGTTGTTCGAACACATTCGACCACATGAGTGTCTAACACCACGAAAGCAATCCGGAAAGCAAATGCGCTTACGACTACTCAAAAGTGGACAAGCTCAAAATGCATTTACACCTGTATTTAGCACGATCCACTTGTGATTGGATTGACGAAAACATTTCTTAATACCAGGTCTTAAAATCCCATGGCATTTCTTGTAAAACAGTAGGGATGTAACCCTTCTATCTTGGTCAAATTCCCTTAATTGGCCCTTATAAATCATGGCCTCCTGATAATCCACATTGTCTCTATCACACTCTCTCCAATACTGTAGCTGGTGAGCGCATTGGTGCCGATACACTGTGGTTGCTGTCACATCATCCAAGTGGATGCTGATGGTTGAGGAGAGACCCCTGGAATGATTGTGAAGCACTATAAATGCCTCCATTTATTCATTCATTCAGTTAATTTTGTGATAAGGATGAGCTGGACAGATTATCCAGCTTATTGCATGGCTACCAACCAAATACATAAATAAAAGTACATTAAATATTGATTTAAGTTGAAAAGGGAGATTGTGGAGAGCATAGATGTATCCAATGGAATATAGTGTTAAAAACACATTTTAGACAGTATTGCTTATGTTGTTTTAAAATTATGTCTCAATCCAGATGGGCCTTGCCACTGGCACACAGTACTCATTGTTTTACATCAAGCTACACCTATAAAACATCTTCTATTGCTACTTAAGGGGAACCTTTCAAAAGGTTTTATAACCAAGTGATGTCATTTAGTGTCAACAGATGATCATCGTTAAGAGCTGTGAGCTGAGCAGTTCATTGACAGATGCAATGCCTGAAATACAGAAAATATGTTCAGGTTTAGTAATAAATAAAAATGAAATTGAACACTGATTCTTGGGAATTTGGATAAAACAGGTTTTAATTTTGAAAATAAAAAGTTAGTTAATTTACAAAATCTGAAGGTATATCATTATAGACCATGGTCTTGGCTGTTCAGCAATGTACCGGTGCAACCTCCTCATTTTGTATTTTTTTCATAAACTAGGAGTTTTTTCAGTTATTACTTTGTTTTTGTCAACACCGTCAGACTCAATAAAAAGCTAATTATTTTTTATTTATTTGGTCTAATATGTATTTAGAGTTTTTAAATCATTATCTGGCATTCTTAGTACACATATATGCTGTTAAATGTTGAATATTCACTTTTGTTCATTTTTTTATACTGTTTCACGTGTACTCCCTTAAAAGATCTAACATCATACAACATTTACTTTAAGCCTAAAGACATAAAGTAATATGCTTTTATTTAACAAACATATTTTTGTATTAAAAGAGACTATTACTTTAATAACTCAACTGCACTAAAGAAACAGATTGTACGCATATTCATTTTAAACAAATAAAACTCCCTCTGACGGTGGTGACTTTAGAACTGACGGTGGTGACACTAATCTGACGGTGGTGACAGTGGCCTCATTACAACATATAATTCCAAAATGTATACCACTCAAGTCAATGGCTTCTTGCTTAACAACTTTATTTAACTATTTGGTCCAAAAAATAACAATCCTGAGCACTGAGATAAACGTTTGTCAAGTACAATTAAGCAATATCATTATTAAAAGTACCCCATCCCCATATCATCAAAAATTAAATCATCATAGTAAAAAATAAAGTCATTACCAGTAGGAATAATGTACAATGCATCACTGACAAAATATTAAACTGTCATCTAGTGTTCTTCTGAAAACTGGACTGTAAACTGTATGTTGGACATAAAGAACAGATAACAAACTGTGGCAAACATTCAAAAAGAAATATATGGGTTCAATTAGCAATAGGCTATCATTAATAAAAGTACCCCGTTGAGTGAGGATATCCATGCACATCCTTAATCGACTATAGAATCTTCACAGCTGATAATCACTCCACCTTTCGCTTTAAACTGCGCAATGCGCAACTTCATTGTTTTTGAACTTGGAATGTTCGGAGCAACCAAGCTGGTTGTTTGGAGCTAATTTTTAGTGCAGGCGAAAATCTAAATGAACGTTAGAAAACACAATTTAATTGCTTTAAACGTGTTACGATGCAAGTTGAACTGCTATATAAAAGCAATATAGCACTCGAGTTCGTGAGGATGTTCATGGGTATCCTCACTATCACTCGCGCTATATTGCTTAATAGTAGCATGCAGTGTAGGCCTGTATGGAAGAAATATAGGTAGAATTATGTAAATAAAAATATAAAAGAGGTTAATGACACATTACAGGTAATATTGGTATTTATTGTGATAAACAATTATATTCTAGCCTTTGTTGAGGACCATTTGGAGGTTTTTGTCACCACCATCAGACTGTACGTCACCACCGTCAGACACAAAACCTGACGGTGGTGACGTCTGACGGTGGTGACAAAAAGCTACTCTTTCACATGATATGCATGAGTTGTTCACATTAGCCATCTTGTTTACCCTCTGTTGCTAGCTACTTCAGACCACTTCTTAAAAAGTATACATTTATGTCATAATCTAATCTAATATTTTTTATACAAAAGAGACGGTGTTGACATGTTATGGTTGTGACAGTAGCATTGTCCAAAAATATGAACAAGTTTAAGAGAAAATAGAAAACTTAGGAGAGCTTGAGGATCTTGAAGCATGCAGTAGAGCTGAAGGTTTGAAAATGGGGTCCTCAGGAGTGTAGTTGACCTTTTAGTTGCTTGATTTTATTGCTTTTTATAAATATCTGACGGTGGTGACGAATATGTGGGACACATTTTGAGCAACCATGAAATAATAGGAAATATTGTTCAAAACTCACTGTTTGTAGTTTTTAATACATATTACAATGTACTCTTTCATGTGGTAAAGATATTATTCAATTCAATTATTACTTTTTGTTTTTTTAATCAAGTTGAAATGATTATCTCCTATCCAAGGACAACTGATTTTGTAGGCAACCGGCCAGCATATCATTAAATTAATAATAAATAAAAAAATAAACATTTAAAAGAACCTTACATATGTGCAAAGGACCCCCTGATTATAACATTGATTCTTTTTATTCATGAAAATGTTATTGATTTCCAACAGAATTAGCACTTTTCTTAGTGGGACATGTTTTTGCCAAAGTTTCAAGAATCAGTGTGAACCATTTTCAGTTTTCAATCAGTCTTAATCAGAGACCTGGCCGACACATACTCCGGAGGAAACTCTGGCACAGAATGAGTCACTGAGGCCCGCAGCCCTACTGTAAATTACCCAATACCACTGGAGGAATGCTGATAGTAAAAATTCCAGAAAGCAGCTGGAATGATGAGAGAGTTAATATGACTTGGCCATATGTGGGCAAGATGGGAAATTAAGCATGCTGCTTTCACAGGCCCAAGGAAGGAGAATGTTCCTTTTCCCCTTGCTGCTGTTCAGTATCAAAGCCCTTTTTCCCTATTAAAGGATCTTTTCCTCCTCTGCTGCCATGGTTATTTGCTCTCATTGTGCTGGAAAGGTTTCAGGAATAGGTAAACATACTTATATGGTGATAACTTTGCAGCCAAGAGGTTTGAAGGGGATTTTTCTGAAAGTGTGAATACTTTGTGCTTCTACGCTACTGAAATCAAGGATTTCCAAAGTGATACAAACATCCTTCTTATCTAGTTGGCATGTGAGGTGTTTAAAATTTATGTTAGCTTTCAATTTCTGTGTATATCTTACAATAAGAGAAGTTCCATACAAGTGTAGAACTTTTATGAAAGACTAACAACAACAAACAAGGGGTTAAAGATTAAATTAATACCATTGAGTCTTCAGGTAAAGTAATAATGAGCACTGATTTAAAAGAAATTAAGGGGGAAAAGCATAACATTTTTCGGTCCATGACTAATGATACATTTAGGACCATTTCGTCAGCATAATAATAATCATAAAAATTTCTGGTAACAGTTTGATATTCAGGCATTACGCTCCCACAGAAAACCTTCTTAGCTTTTACCTGCATGCATCTCATCAAATATACAATCGTTTAATAATTAAGTAATAGATCATTTGCACAACAGTCATTTAAATATAGTTTTCAGATCATAACAAAAAACATAATTAATTTTAGACTGTAAACCTGTGTGGGATGCATTTGCATAGGATGCATTCTAAAAACAATGCTATAACAGATGATACAATAATTCACACTAAAACCAACTGTTGAACTTGTTCGTTTCATTCTGTTTTCCTGCATGAATACATTAAAAATATACACCATTATTTTACAATAAAAGTTTTTAAAAAATTGGCCTGTTAAAATTTCATCCTTAAAACATGATGAATTTACTCAAAGTGCCTAAGATGTCAAAAAATATGTATCTTGAATCCCATCTGCAAACAGTTTTTGTGCATGTGTATACATGCAACAAGTTTTTACTAAATGTCAGTGCGACTGAAGATGCGTTATCTGAAAAAAATACTTAAATACAGAAATCCTGATCAAGAAGTACAGTATACTTAAACTAAAAGAAAGATTTAGCGAAAAAGTTAACTACTGTTCAACATCCCATGATCTTGCTCTCAAGTTTTCCATCTGAAACTATAAAAGACACGTGTGTTTGCCTAGACTAACCCCCATTTCCCTCCTGTGCACCTTCTCATTACATGCTTTATAACAGTCTGTGTAAAGTCAAACCACTTGTCGGCCTTCAGTGGTTTAGATGACCGTGTCACTGCGACTCTAACACTCTGTTTGGGGAGGGCAAATAGGAGTGCAGTCTTGACACGGCTGGATTATCACCGGGACGAGACCTTTAAAGAGGAGAACTGGTCAAACAACAGAGGAGGAGAGGAAGTAGACTCAACATGAGTGGAGCAAGGGGTAATTAGAGCCATAAATATTAACCCACACAAGACACACACAGTTCCACAGCCAAACACACTTTTGCCAACATACACTGCATAGAATAATTTTCTTTCTTTGTGTGTGTGTGGAAATTTGTCTTGTTTTCTGTTAAAATATCTAAATATTTGTTCTGATTTTTATGATAAACCTCACTAAATTTCGATTTTAAATCAAGCCATTTTTCATTTTTAAATCATTTTAATTTTAAGAAGCACAAGAAAATGTAGGCATATACTAAGACAAAATAGACATACTGTACATACTGCAACTCACTGTCACTTTTACCATGTGGGAGTTGATTTAGGATTTTCAATTTCAATTACAGAGGGCACAGAATTGGAAAAAGTTGTTCAGTTGGCTTTAGGTTGGTTTAAATATCCAGCATTATGTTAACTGCAAGGGGAAAAGGGAATGGAAACTAGCTCAGGTGTTTAGGGGAAGAACATGACATACAAGGACGGAAATGTTGCATGTTCATTCCGCTTTTAAGAAGCTTTATTACACTGATCTGTCTAAAAATGGAAGAGAATGAGAATGAGAGAGGGCGGACGTCCAACAGTCTGACTCCCAGAACCAGTCACAGCCCTCTGGAGCACATCATATGGTGTTTGGAAAGAGTTAGTGCAGTAAATTAAACTCAGTGAGGAATCCTTGCAGTATTCACATCCAGGAGTGTGACATGTTCTTACTGATATATATAAAAAAAGAAACAGAGAAAACCACTGCCAGAAAAGTGTGTATGCAAACCAGCCATGAAATTGCACAAAACCCAAAGCTGTTCACAATGTTAGCCAGGACCGCCACTAATGGGAACGATGGAAATGAATAGGTGTCTCATCCAGGGAATGTCCACAACTATTAAAGGAGGATTGATGTAGGATCCAGCTGTTGAAAATGTGGAATAGACTCAAAATCCCTGAGAAGGGGAATGAGACAAGTCAAGTCAAGTCAAGTAACCTTTATTTATATACCGCTTTTTACAATAAAAATTGTTTCAAAGCAGCTTTACAGAGATAACAGGAAAATAATGTTGTAATAGTATTGTTAAATTAAAAATTAAATGTTGAATGTCCCCAACTAAGCAAGCCAAAAGCCAATGGCGACAAAGGCGAAGAGAGGCGAAAAAGGCAACAGTGGCAATGAACCAAAACTCCATCAGGTGACAGAATGGAGGAAAAAAAAACCTTGTGAGAACCCAGGCTCAGTGGGGGGGGCCAGTCCTCATTTGGCCAACGAACGAACAGTGTATGATTATGATTTAGGCAGCATAATAGGTCAGGAGTCAGATGGGATCAGAACTTTCACAATATTTATCCAGTTCATCTGGTTGGAGGTCGGAGTCATCACGCCGGTGTGGAAACGAGTTTGTTGAGGTGTCCATGAGACCTTCACAGTGTTGATTTGGCTGGCACTTCAGGGATGCGTTGTCGTGTCCAGGTGATGGTCCTTCCTCAGATCTGGATATGGCCTGGATCCGGCGGTTTGCGGTAAACCTCGGGATAAACAGAGAGACTAAAATTAGCGTAGACGCCATCCTTTTCATGATGTACAAAGTACATCAGGAATTATGGGAAGTGTTCCCGGTTCCGGCTGATCTAAACTATGCAGCCTAACATTGAATTATAGAAATCTATAATGTTAGGAAGATTGTTCCAAAGTTTTGGTGCTAAATAGGAAAAGGATCTACCGCCAGCAGTCGATTTTGATATTCTAGGTATTATCAACTAACCAGAATTTTGAGATCGCAATAGACGTGAAGGACTATAATGCGTTAAGAGCTCGCTCAAGTACTGGGGAGCTAAACCATTTAGTGCTTTGTAAGTAATCAGCAATATTTTAAAATGTATACGATGTTTAATAGGTAGCCAATGTAGTGTTGACAGAACCGGGCTAATATGCATTTTGGACTAGCTGTAGTTTATTTATTAAACATGAAGGGCAACCACCCAGTAGAGAATTACAATAATCTAACCTTTATGTAATGAACACATGAACTAATTGTTCTGCATTTTTAATTTAAAGGATATGATGTAATTTAGATGTTTTTTAAGATGAAAAAAATGCATTTTTCCAGATACCAGACACGTGACTTTCCAGCGCAGTCTCATCCCAAGAAGTCATATATTGACGTCTTGGGACGTCTTTTGACCATACGTCAATATCCGCCTTTTTAGGGTACCCTTAAACGTCGGTTAGATGACGTTATCGGATCCTAACTCTACCCCAGACCTAAACCTACCCCGTCACCTACTGACGTTAAAGGTAAAGCGTCAGTTGTATGACGTCCCAGGATCGTCATTTACCGACGTTTAAGGGTACCCTAAAAAGGCGGATATTGACGTATGGTCAAAAGACGTCCCAAGACGTCAATATATGACTTCTTGGGATGAGACTGTGTTAGACTTTCAAATGAAAGATTGGTATCAAAGAGCACACCCAGGTTCCTAATCGACGACAAGGAATTGGCAGAGCAGCCATCAAGTATTAGACAGTATTCTAGGTTATTACATGAGGATGTTTTTGTTCATAATTAGAATATCTGTTTTTTCAGACTTAAGTAGTATGAAATTACTAGTCATCCAGTTTTTTATATCAGCTATGCATTCCGTATTTTGTGAATTGGCAAGTTTCGTCAGGGCGTGAAGAAATATAGAGCTGAGTATCATAACTCTAATGAGAGCTGTCTCAGTACAATGGTACTGTCTGAATCCTGATTGAAAATCCTCTATACCATTTATTTATTAAAAGGAACATAAGAAGATATTGCCTTTTCTACTAAATTTGACAGAAAATGTAGATTCGAGATCGGCCTGTAATTGCCTAATTCTGTTGGATCAAGTTGAGTTTTTTTAACAAGCGGTTTAATCAGTTTTAGCAGCTTAAAAGTTTTTGGTACGTATCCTAATGACAAATATGAATTAATGATATTAAGAAGAGGATCTATGACCTCTGGAGAGCATCTCTTTCAGTAGTTTAGTCGGTATATGGTCTAACATAAATGTTGTCGATTTAGATGATTTAACGAGTTTATAAAATTCACCCTCTCCTACAGCAATGAATCGAATTTTTCGTCAGGGAGACTACAATGCACTGTCTGATGCGATACTGTAGTATCGTTATAACTATAATTTTCTCCCTGATATTATCAATCTTGTAAGTAAAGAAGTTCATAAAGTCATTACTGCTGTGCTGCTTGGAAACATCTGGGCTTGAAGCTTTATTTTTCGTTAGTTCAGCCACTGTTTCAAATAAATACCTAGGGTTTTGTTTATTTTCTTCTTTTAAAGCCTCTCTATATGCAATCATGCTCTTTTTCCATGAAATGTGAAATACCTCTAGTTTTGTTTTCTTTCAGTTGCGCTCCATTTTTCTAGCTGCTGTGTTCCTGAGTGTGCTTGTTGTACTACGCCGTTGGACTATTTTCTTTAATCTTCTTTAAGCGCAAAGGAACAACTATGTCAAACTTGCTGGAAAAGAGAGAGTTAAAAGTTTCTGTCGCAATATCGAGTTCTTCTAAGCTATCTGTGATGCTGAGGAGATGAAAATGATCAGGAAGAATATTTATAAAGCAATCTTTAGTGGCAGAAGTGATAGGTCTAACATATTTGTAACACAGAGTCGACTTTGCTGCCTTTGCTAAATGAAGTTTACCCAAGACTAGATAATGATCTGTGATGTCATCGCTCTGCTGCAGGATTTCAACGGCATCAACTTTGATTCCATGTGATAATATTAGATCTAAAGTATGATTACGACAATGAGTGGGTCCTGACACGTGTTGTCTATCTCCAATAGAGTTCAGAATGTTTCTAAATGCCAATCCAAATGTGTCTTTTTCGTTATCTACATGTATATTAAAATCATCAACAATTAGGACTTTATCTGCAGCCAAGTATACACATAACTCTAAGGAGTAGAGTACTCAGCATAATGAGTAGTCAATTATAGTCAGGGAATAGTCAAGTCAAGTCAAGTCATCCTCATTTATATAGCGCTTTTAACAACGTAGATTGTTTCAAAGCAGCTTTACAGAGATAAACATACAATTTAAGGTAACAGAGATTGCTGTGGTTTTATAGCGGTTATTGAATAATGTTGTTTCCAGCTAAAGTTAGTTTTGATTGATTCTCTTCTGTCGAAATGATCATTTTTTATTGAATTAGGGGCCGCTAAGACGACGCCGTTCTCTCTAAACGCAAACCTGTGATAAGCGCTGATGGCGTTCACATGCCCATTAAGAATTTATTCTATGGTTATGTGCGTTTGAATATGTGCGTAGGTTTGAAATTCGCTAAAAACCATGCCTAAACAAACTACTTGTCTTGCCTATAAATTTGATGCAGAATTTTATTTTATTTTATCATTTCGGGTAGGGACGCGAAAACCGGAATTTCAACAGCGCTTTGTCTGTAGAGTGGATTAGGGATCCTCCATAGGGAGAGGCTAGTTGGCACTTCAGCACTGCGTTGGCATCGGGTCCAGGCGAAGGTCCTTCGTCAGATCTGCAAACGGCCTGGATCCGGCAGGCTGCAGGAAAATCTCGGGATAAACAAAGACACTAAATTAGCGTAGATGCCGTTCTTCTTATGATGTAACGAGTACATCAGGATTTAAGGGAAGTGTTCCCGGTTCCGGCCTAAAAGGATCTACCGCCAGCAGTCGATTTGATATTCTAGGTATTATCAACTGGCCGGAATTTTGAGATCGCAATAGACGTGAAGGACTATAATGCGTTAAGAGCTCGCTCAAGTACTGCGGCGCTAAACCATTTAGTGCTTTGCAAGTAATCAGCAATATTTTAAAATGTATACGATGTTTAATAGGCAGCCAATGCAGTGTTGACAGAACCGGGCTAATATGGTCATACTTCCTGTTTCTGGTAAGAACTCTAGCGGCTGCGTTTTGGACCAGCTGTAGTTTGTTTATTAAGCGTGCAGGGCAACCACCCAGTAGAGCATTACAATAATCTAGCCTTGAGGTCATGAACGCATGAACCAATTGTTCCGCATTTGTCAGTGAGAGCATATGACGTAATTTAGATATATTTTTAAGATGGAAAAATGCTGTTTTACAGATACTAGACACTGACTTTCAAATGAAAGAATACTAATCACGCTCAACCCAAAAAAGGAGCTCATCACTAAGAAGCAGCTCTAACAAGCCTAACTACATCTCCTATGCTAGAGACAGCTGCATCAAGGAGGCTCATAGAGAGCCATACCACTTCACAACGTTATCCATCGTGGAGCTCAAGGGAGCGGAGGCATCAGCAGAATGATTATTGAGAAGCCTAGCAGCACTCTACACGAGGCCTAAAAAGGGCCTTACAACCTATCGCCACTATCTAAAAAGGAGGAGCTCTAAGTGGAGGCCTCAGCAGGATGACTCTCAAAGAGATAGGAGGCCAATTCTGTGCTAAAACCTTCAGTGTTCTGGAGAGGCCTCAGAAGGATGAATCTCTAAAATAGCAATGTCTCAAACTAAGCTTATCAAGGAGACTCACAGAGAGCCATTTAACTTGACACTAAAACTAAAGTGGAGTACTCAGCATCACAATCCTCTAAAATAAGGGGAGTACTAACAAATTCATTTTTACCAAAAATGCTATTAAAAAAAAAACAATAAGCTTGACTTTAACACAAAACAGTGTTCATATGGAGGGGTCGGGGGAGGGCTACAACACTCAACCGCAACTAAGCTTGTCAAGGAGGCTCACAAAAAGCCATTAAACTTGACTCAAAAAATGGAGCTCTAGCTTTCTGGCTGTCTCTGGTCCTGTGACTAATGCCGAGGTCACACTTGAAACTAGCTGAAACATTCTAAGACTGAACTGAACACAATTACAGACTGTTTCAAACGACTGCAGCAGATATTAAACACCAACTTATTGTTGGTGATCGATTGCTCCTGTATGCCTTGCAACTGATCGATTGCTCCTGTCTGCTTTGCTGCTGGTTTGCGTCTGTATGCTCTGTATAGCTTTCTGTTTTGAATCTCTATTTACTATAATTCATTTTTGTTTATATTGCTAAATATAACTTACTCATCAACATATATTAGATATAGTCTAATATTGCCTATCACATTAATCTGACATCGCTAGCTTTTATTTAAATCGTTTTCGCTAGCAAAACACACTAGTATCTCGCTAACCTGTTAACCTGCCATCCATGCTTGGCGTCTTTTTTTTTTTTGTGCGCTTGAGCTTTTTACAAGTCTATCAAACGGGTAGGATCAGTCAACAAACACGGTGAATAATGTCTTCTGTTATAGTCATTTGCACTTCGTGTCACATTTATAGCATAGCCTTCTCTGTCAGCACAAGATGATAAATGCAGGGAGTGGCATGATTCTATTCTGTGTTCCCGTCTTGTTCCATGAGTAGCAGCTCCCTATTATGTTTCATGTTTATTAGTCTCCCCATGTGTTTTCTATAGCCACTCCATCTTATCTTGTTTAGCCTGTCTGCCTCTGTATTTAAGTCCTGTGCCTAGTTTCAGTCTTTGTCAGTTCTTAATGTTGGTTGTTGGTTGTTCTAGTTCCCGAGTTTTGTTCCTCAGTCTATATTTGTGTAGTTTTGAGTTTATTTAATAAAATAATGCTGCTTCCTCCTCTGCTTCAACCAACCGTGACAGACAGATAGTCTGGCTGACGGAGAAGATTTCAGAACTTGAGACACGCATCCAAACTTTAATCGAGGATAGTAAGAATGCAAGGGCTTTGGATACTGCATTGGATGCGACTAGCTTAGTGAACTCTGTACATTGTTCGGTTCCGGCTGTAAAGCCCGTGAAGCAGGGCAACTGGGTGACCATGAGGTGCTGTAGTCGCAGGACAAAACACAGTTTTTCCCAGGCCCGGCGCCACAAGGGGGCAAAAGGGGGCATTGCCCCCTCAGATCTGATTTGTGCCCCCTCAGTTTAGTTTTTGTATTCATGGTAACAAATTAAATGTTTAACCTTTTGAGCGGTACGGTCCACATAATGGGATTTATAATGTTCAGTGACGTGACATCACTGCCAGATTCGCGCGTTGGTTGGCGCTGAACAAGGTACGGACGAGCTCAGCGCTGTCATATATCACAACTATGCAGTGTTTTCAACCTCATAAATTATGTTTATTTTAGGTTTCAGACATTTAAATACACATAAGCACTAGTAAAACAATACATTTGGAGTTTGTAATATACACACAGATGTGGAAGCAGCAATAACAATCTATTCAAATTTGCCAACGTGTGTTATTCATATCAGACAAACATAGTGGAAGTAACTATAAAGTTTACTCTATTCTTCTCACAGTTCACCGGCCACTTTCTTACATGTATTTCGCGAGAAACTGATGACTGACAGGACTCTGAACTGCGGCGCAAAGAAACATGGTGGCGCCCATCTCACGTTATAGATCAAGATCAAGATTATTTATAAAGGTTTTAAATGACCAAACACACTCACTACCACTTTTTTGAGAATCGGAATATCAGATAGTTGATGACATGGTAAGCAAGTTTGTGAATATTTTGAATAAAAAAGGAAAAAGGAAATAAAAGCGATACATCTGTCATGCATTATTGTGCGGTGTGTCACGTGACAAATATGGCGCGTTGCCATGGAAACGTTAAGGTGGAACGTTCTAAAATAAAAACTCACCCCTGAGGAGTCAGTTAGAATATTTTAAATTTACCTGTGCAGTTGCATATGGAGTGTTTTAGGGAGCGCTGCATTTAAAAATCTGTCGTTCCAAAGTGAGGTGTTTATTGATTGTTCATTGATGGTATAAAGTTAAGCCCCCTTAACAATTTCACATGCCCCCTCAGTAATTTCATCCTGCAGCCGGGCCTGGTTTTTCCATTCCGATTACCATAACAATAGATTCTCCTCACTCAATGGCTGGCTGTCTAAGTGGTGTCCACAAAATAATATAGAATACATACACAATTGGAAAAGTTTTTGGGGCAGACCTGACCTGTTGAAAAGAGATGGTATTCATCCCTCCTGGGATGGTGCTGCTCTTCTAGTAATATGAAACATAGTCTTAGAGCTCAAACATGAATTGGGGCTCAGGTCAGTAAGCAGACAGACTGGCTAAACCGACGTTCTGCTAGCTGTCTCATGTCATTGAGATCAGATAAATCCCATCACATAGAGCCTCTTTCACCTAGATATCATCATATAGAGACTGTGAATGACTATGTGAACAAATAAAAAACAAATATAATACAAATGAACAAATGATATACTAGGGTTGCTGAATATTCGATCCCTTACTTCAAAAGCACTTATTGTTAATGATATGATCACAGATTATAACCTAGATGTGCTGTGTTTGACAGAAACCTGGCTAAAACCAGACGATCACATTACCCCCAAGTCCACCCCCAAGATTATTGTTATAAAAATGATCCTCGTCTTAAAGGCAGAGGGTGAGGAGTTGCTGTAATTTATAATAATATCTTCAAAATTACTGAGAAGTCTTGTTTCAAATATCATTCTTTTGAAGTGTTGGTGCTTAATGTAACAGTATCTAGTGTAGTGATGCTCCGATTGATCTGCCGCCGATCATGATCGGTCGATATTGGCTAAAAATAGCTTGATCGGCAAACGCCGATCATAAAAGCCGATCATGTGACGTAAATTACTCGCGTGACTTTTTTCCACCTGCATGCGCGGCACACGGGCACACAGCAGCAGAGCGGAGCTTGCCAGTGGCAACATGAGTTCTCCTTCTCCCATCTGGGATCAGAGGTCCTGGGTTCTAATCCGCACTCGTATAGGTTTTTTTTTTCCTCATCAAAACCGATTATGTTTATCAGTTGTTGTATATCAGACAGGGACACGTTTGTGTATAGTTTGTTTTGTAATTTCACCGGAACGAATAGAGAGTCTCCACAATGGATTGAAGCACGCGTCCGAGTGAAGATTGCGCGAGCCACAAGAGAACACAGTATCCACGGGGCGTCGAGCACTTTGATCATTTGATTAAAAAAAAACACATTTCAGCGCTAGATCGCCTCTTATTTAACAAATGAACAAAATGAATGCATCTGCTAGTTAACTGGAGATGTTTTATTTATTTGTAGTACATTTGTGCCACGAGATATTTCCTCAACTACATCAGACTTTCATAAATGATAACATAAAAAAATTGCCATAGTTTTGTCCTTTTGTGGCAGTAGTCAGTTTTGCTGTCAAAAACAAGTTTTTGCAGCCAATTATTAAATGTAGTCAGTGTATTAAGAGGCTACAATTTCCAAGTATGCCTAAGTGTAACATGATCCCATTAAGCTGATCTAATGTGTGTTGGTCTGCCTGACCCCTCTTTGTTTGGAATAATTTTATGTTACTCTGCCTTATTTGGGAAAGATGGCCTACAGTAGCCTTAAGTTTCTCATTTTCTAAATACAATTAATAAATTGGTCTTATATCTTACTGTAGCCTATTTCTACTGTTTCATAGTTTAGTTTCATTTCTACAAATGGTGCAAACTCCCCATTCCCATTGAAAAGATTCCCATTCCCCTGCCATTTGTGATCGCCGTGATGATCTCTGTGTGATCTGTGATCGGCCCCATGCTGATGAGACTTAATCTATAATCAAATCATTAGATTGTGCTGCAGTATACAGCCATGGCTAGAGACTTTTCAATAATTGCAAATTTTTATGAGTTAGTACTGGCTGCAGATAAAGTCCTAATTGGTGTTGGTCCTGTTGGTGATTTAAAAAATTTTGATAACAAAAAAGAGCATTGGGAATGGCATTTAGAGACATTCTGAACTCTATTGGAGTTAGACAACACGTGTCAGGTCCCACTCATTGTCATAATCATACTTTAGATCTATATATCACATGGAATCAATGTTGATGCCGTTGAAATTCTGCAGCAGAGCGATGACAGATCATAATCTAGTCTTGTGTAAACTTCATTTAGCAAAGGCTTCAAAGCCGACTCCGTGTTACAAATATGTTAGACCTAGATAGCTTAGAAGAACTCGATATTGCGACAGAAACTTTTAACTCTCTCTCTTCCAGCACTTTAGACACAGTTGCTCCTTTGCGCTTAAAGAAAAACTTAAGAAAATAGTCCAACGCTGTGGTACAACGAGCACACTCAAAGCACAGCACAGCCAGAAAAATGGAGCGCAACTGGAAGAAAACAAAACTAGAGTTTTTTTCGCATTTCATGGAAAGAGAGCACGATTGCGTACAGAGAGGCATTAAAAGCTGCAATAGATCTGCTTATTTTTCATCCCTATTAGAATAAAATTAACAAAACCCTAAGTATTTATTTGAAAAAGTGGCTAAAGTAATGAAAAATAAAGCTTCAACCCCTGACGTTTCCAAGCAGCACAGCAGTAATGACTTTATGAACTTCCTACTTACAAGATTGATAATATCAGGGAGAAAATTATAACTATGCAACCATCTACTACAGTATTGCATCAGACAGTGCATTGTAGGCTCCCTGAGGAAAAATTTTATTTAGGAGAGGAAGAATATTCTAATCTCGTTAAATCATCTAAATTGACAACATGTACAGTATGTTAGACTCTATAACCGACTAAGCTATTGAAAGAGATGCTTCCAGAGGTCATAGATCCTCTTCTTAATATCATCAATTCATCTTTGTCATTAGGACACACACGTACCTGAAACGTTAAAGCTGGCTATGATTAAATTGCCTGTTTAAAAAAACGCAACTTGATCCTACAGAATTAGTCAATTACAGGCCGATCCTGAATCTACCTTTTCTGTCAAAGATTCTAGAAAAGGCAGTATACTCACAACTATGTTCCTTTTTTAGAAAGAAATGGTATCTGCAAGAATTTCCAGTCAGGATTTAGACAGTTCCATAGTACTGAGACCGCTTAGCCTGGGAAAACCCAGACAACTTCCGGCAAATTTAGATTTGCTCTGAAAGTTAGTCTGGCAAAGAGCTCATTCAAGTCCATTTCCAGTCCGCAGAAATCGCGGCACCAATCAGAAGCGTTGGGGCGGGCTTTACACGATGACGACAGCGCTGGGATTTTGAAGCCTACATTACAAAGATGGATGTCGCCGTCTAACACCACTCGTTAGAATCAGCTATCGCGTCTGTTTTAAGCGATTTAAAAAATTCCATTATAACCAGAGAGCAAAGTACAACACTCAAAGCCTTCATGTCTAAAAAATATGTTATCGCTGTCTTACCGACTGGATCCGGCAAAAGTCTGATATACAGTGTGGCGAGCAGGACGATCGAGGCCGAGGGACGTGATAGAACGGCGTGAGTGAGGTCGGTCTCGCATCTCTCACGGAGGAGCGAAGCATAAAAGGAGGAGCGAAGACGGGGAAGATCGAGAGAGGACAGGCCTGAATTTTATTTGATGTTTTGTTTTATTATGTGGGGCGGCAGTCGACCATGAGGGACTTTGTATTTGTTTTATTTTGTCATTAAAATGTGTGAATGTTCGCTGGTTTCCGCCTCCTCCTTCCCATAACAACGAGCCCCGTTGGTCAATACTAAACGAATGGGTGGGTCTTAGCCAATTGCGCCAAGAGGCATTTGAGGGACGTCCGTTGGTGACGCCCCTTTGGAAATGATTTGTCTATGGAGCTTTGCCAGACCCTAACTCAGTTTCAACTGAGAAGGGTCTGGTTTTAACCAGGCTAGAGACAGCTCTCATTAGAGTCACAAATGATTTGTTCTTATCATCCAATCTTGGTTGTATATCTCTATTAGTGTTACTCGATCTTAGTCAAAATGATGTTGGCATTAGTGGAATTGCATTAGCATGGTTTAAATCAAACTTATCTGACTGTTATCAGTTTGTAGCCGTAAATGAAGAGATGTCTTATTGCTCACAAGTTCAGGAGTACCACAAGGCTCAGTACTTGGACCATTGCTTTTCACTCTGTACATACTACCCTTGGGAGATACAGTTAGGCATGGCATTAGTTTTCACTGTTATGGTGATGATACTATATTTCTTCACACACAGACGAAACTTACCAATTCACAAAATTAATGGAATGCATAACCAATATGAAAAACTGGATGAGTAGTAATTTCTTACTACTTAACTCTAAAAAAAACAGAGGTTCTAATTGACCCTTCGCAAAGACCCGCCCTCCTTAGTTACTGTCGCTATGTTCCGACAAGCTATGCCGCTCTCATGCTCTCACCATGTTCTCACGCAGTGAAAAATACATCGCGGAGCAGAGAGGAGACTGACAACACGTGGACATACAAGACAGACCAGGTTACGTTTCGGTTACTTTTGATATTAAACATATTAAACAAAGTCTCAGCTTTCAAATGTGGTCATTTTTTTTGAAAGAAATTTAAACAATAAATACCGTTTTGGGGCTCTTTAATGTGCCATGACAGATCGCTGTAGAGCATCCGTCAAAGCTGCTCGTGATCCGATCATCTCTTCCTTCTAGTTCATTTATAGCATCAAATAAACATGAACGAACATAAGAAGTAATGTTGTTTTAAACCGCGGAAAGGCGTCAGTATATTCATTTTACCAAGTTAAATCCTCCCAACTCTACTGGCTGCTTTTTCGGACAAAATGGCGGATGGCGAAGTATGATTGGTTAGAACACCTGTCAATCAAGCTCCACGCGAAGGGTCAATTATTGGATAAAAACTGCCTCACATAATGGCTGCTTCTCTGTCAAATCTTCGTCATCGGTTAGGAACCTGGGTGTGCTCTTTGATACTAATCTTTCATTTTAAAGTTGCGTTTATAGTATCTGTAAACCGCATTCTTCCGTTTTAAAAAATAAAAATAAAAATTACATCATATGCTTTCAATGTGAAATGCAGAACAATTAGTTAATGCGTTCATGACATCAAGGCTAGATTATTGTAATGCTCTACTGGGTGGTTGCCCTGCACGCTTAATAAATAAATAACAGCTGGTCCAAAACGCAGCAGATAGAGTTGCTAGAGTATGACCTTATTAGCCCGGTTCTATTAACACTGCATTGGCTCCCTATAAAACATTGTATACATTTAAAAAAGATTTGCTGATTACTTACAAAGCACTAAATGGTTTAGCTCCCCAGTACTTGAGCGAGCTCTTAAATGACAAGTTCGGTATTTTACACTTAAAGCCCTGTTTCAAGATCGTTTCTGATGAAATAGAATGGTTAAGATTAAAATTTGGACACATGCTGCTGTCCCGCCGAGTGAAGGCCTCATTCTCCTTCCCTTTACTTCTGTACAGATAAAACGTTGTCAATATAGTTCCGGTTCACATGGCTACTTGGATGCGATAAAGCATTTTGCAATTGAGCGGGCCGGTGCGTGTTAAGGGTTTTCTGTTAAGGGTGGTCTGTTCTGTTCCTATTATCACTGTACAGCTGCTTTGAAAAAGTCAAAATTGTTAAAAGCGCTATATAAATGAAGGTGACTTGACTTGACCAATTCTGAACCACAGTGCGTTTGGGCATGATCATTTGTATGTATCAAATTACATTTACAATCGGCCAGTCGTTAAGTGTGTCCCCGGCTTAAGAGACCCTGTGATTCCGGACTGGCTAGCCTTTAGAACCTATCTCTGGTCCTGTGACGAAGAGCTTCTCACCTATACAAACTACGCACAGGTCATGTAATTTGGAGACATATAACGTGGACACGGATCCACACTTGCTGAAACTTTTGCATTCACTACCCATATTAAATTATTACCAACACGTCACAACAAATGACCCCTGAAGATTAAGAAGAGGATGACGTGTTCCTCAGGCGCCCTTTTCACACCGACTCACGGTCGCACCGGTGGTGACATCATAGGCTGTCGCGGGCCAATGCAATTGTTGAGTTTAGACAAGTGCTTCTTCAGACACCGATCATGCTGGAGGTGTTCCCCATAGCGCCTTCTTCAGACCCAGCGCAAGTTCTCATTCGAAAGGGAACATTGACAAACCTTATAATTAAATGACTACAGCTATATGCATACATCATTGTATATAATCCAGCTAAAATAGAGTTCAAAGAAATGATAATAAGGAAAAAACATAGAAACATTGTGAGAATGACTTAACCAAGATTCAACCATTTTGCCCACACATTAGCTTCACCACACAAGGTATACAGCCATGTCCCTGTCTGAACTTTAACAAACAAATATGTGGGTCCAGATCAATTTATAACCAGGGGAAATTTATAACCAGCCCAGAATTTATAGCTATGGCCCTGATGGTAGCAATATGTTCTCAGATTTTTAACATTTTCAAATGAGTGAATAAACATATCCTGAGCACATCAGCAGACCAGCATTTGAAAGTGAAAGTGACATGTGAAGGCCAAGTATGGTAACCCATTTTAGGATTTTGTCCTTAACCCATCCAAGTTAGTGCTGGAATCTAACCTGGCTAACCATTAGGCAATAGCTGCCTTTTGTGTCACCACTTAAAAACCCTGTTGGGTTCTTTCGTAGATTTAACTCTATCTCCCACGCTGCATGGCTGCTATAACGTATATTTAAAAATTTGGCATATGGTTCAGAAATTACTTGGGCTTATCTCCAAGTATGTCCATCTGCTCAACCGTCAATGTCATGGCTTATTGATTTTGGATGTGCTGGTGATAAACCAGCTGTGATGTTCTTCCAGAATAACAATCATTTCAACCACTACAAGGTTCTGGAGATATGGAGACCAGCTGATTCTGAAGTTTTCAAAGAGAACAGAGAGCAGTGCTCATGAGAAATGCAGACCTTGCCTCTTTATACGTTTATTTATCATTCTTCTCTCTTTCAAGCCTAAAAAATGTATCCTGTCAAAAAGGTTTCTCTGTAATGGAATGAGGACGTTAAAAAACACTTCACATGTGAAATTCCATTTGATTTAATTTCCTTTTTGTGCATTTTATTACATTACTATCAAAAAGTTTAAGAAATAAAGCCAGTCAGGATATTCAAACAAACGGAGCAAAGTTTTGAAATTTTCACAGAGCAACCGTTTTTTTTTTAAAAGTTGCAATGACACGGTAGCATCAGTTTCTGAATTGTGGCGTACATTCGTACACTCGTACATTCATTGTAAAAGAAAAAAATGTGGAAACCAAGTGGGGACTAGGTTATATATGAATCACTTGTTGATTTAAAATGTGGGTGTTGCACTGAAAAATAATTGCTAGCTTAAAATCGATTGTGGAAGGGTGGGGTTTAAGTGGACTAAATGATTGCAGAAGTCTGGCATACAGAGAGAAATTGCTTTTACCAGAAAATCAAGTTATGATATTTTGAATAATAATTATGAGGTCAAAAAAAATTCAAATGCATACAAATGTCTTATAGTTGTTTGCATATTAAGCTGAAATAGGATTAAAAAAACACACACTTCATCTGATAAATCTTGCTTTAAAAAATGTGTTAAATAAATAAGATGGTAAATAATTGACAAATATTGATAGTATGATAATTGTTTGGCAGAACTCAACAAATTAACTGGTTACTTTTAGATAAAATTATCCCAGAACAAAAGATTTGTCTTTTGGTTTTGTGAAGATACACAGAGTAAAATATTAAAAATCTCTCAGCACCAAAAGCGTTTCTCAGCTTTTCATCTCAGATAAAATAGTAGACTCAGATTTAATCAAGCAGAAAAGATAATGCCATTCAAATGCCAAATAGGATGTTAATTTGTACAAAGCGGCACAGACTGACTGTGAGAAGCGCGCTACAAAATCTTACTAATTGCATTAGGACATGCAGGTTGCTTTGTGGGACGGGTGGCGAAGCCAAAGGTCACTGGCAGCTTGTAACAAACGCCACGCCACATTACACCCAACAAGAGAAATAATCAGCCTCTTCACCGGGGCCAATTAGCAAGCCATACCTCTGATTGACTTTTACCAGCGTTGACATGGCAACACAAGCCAAGCCTCTCCGTCTGTTTTGGTCTTGATGACACAGCCCTTTTTGATAATTAACATTTGTATCATTGAGACTGGCTATTGTGTGCGTAGGGCTTGAACGTCACTGCTGCTTTTGCAATAGTTGAAGACCATATTAGAAACCTGACCTGTTTACCAAAGATTTCATCCTTAATTATTATAAAACCGATCTTGTCAAGGATGATGATTGGACAGTACCACGTTTCAACCTGAAATACATGATATAGTAATGAGCTATGATAAAATAATGTTTTAATGTACATTTAACATATTATTATTATTATTTATTATTATTATTACTTTATTTATATTTTATATAGCAACATTTTATTAAAGTTATAAGCCACTTGAGACCATGCAGTATTGTAAATATACTGTAGCCGTAGCTAAGAGGGTCATGTTTTATTTTATTACACAACTGTTCAAAAGTTTGAAGTTGGTAAGATTGTTTTTAAAATAAGTCTCTTATGTTCACCAATGCTGCATTTTATTTGATCAAAAATAAGTTTGTAAGTTGCTTTGGATAAAAGCGTCTGCTAAATGATTAAATGTACACGTATACAGGCCTAAATGTAATTCCAGTATTTATTATATTTTACAATCAGGAAACATTTGGGAAGATCAGGATGTCTTTTTCCAGATTGAAATCTATATCGCAGATTTCCAGTCCCACAGAAGCACTCTCTAGAAGCTAAGAGGTCAATTATCTAGCAAGAGCTGCAATATCACTGGATGCGAACAGTGTCCCTTAGGAATTTGTGAGGATGGCAGTGTGAAAAATGATTGGTTTACAATCCTAGGATCCCCTCACTGGTTTTCGACTGGGCATCGAGCAGCCAAGCGCCAATCCCGAATTGGGCACAATGCCCAAGAATTCATAGAGCCCTTACACATGAGGAATGATTGCAGCGGTTAGTCATGTCGCATGCGATAAAGGGCCCTTCGTCGATCAGATTCAGCAGGGTTGCTGGGGAGGCTGCACAATTGTTGAATGAAGCACTTTGTTCTGGCTGCTGACAAGGCAGAGATGGTGTGTGATAAGCCTGTAAGCCCAGCTCTGCGTTCAATAGGTCTGCTACTTCCTGCTAAATAATAGTGCTCTACTCTGTCCATGTATATGGGCTAGTCAGCCGCTAGTGAGTAAAACCTATTTCCCTCCGCACCATGCCAAGTGTAGTATTCCAAGAACAGGCTTTTTCATTCAAGGATATGCCGTTTCATATTTTTGTCAGCACAACTTTGAAAGCTCCAGACCGCTGAGGAGCACAATTCAAGTTATTGGTTTATGTGAAAACTTGTATAATAAATTGAGTAAGCTTTCAGTTAGGGAAAAACTAGTCCAGATGAAAAAGCTTCTGCTCTTAAACCATTTCTGTAAATGAGATCACAATTTGATTTAACAATAAGCTCCATAATAAAAAAAGTGCTGCTTCTGACATTGTCAAAATATGTTATCTGTGGTACTTATTAATAATGAAACTGCTGGCTTTTATCATTATATTGCAGTGATACAATACCTTTCATCTATGTATCACATCAACTGACTCTTTTAAAAATCAAAGTGAAGTATAAAAGTTTATGGTATTACAGCACTAACATGACCAGCGGAAAGTCTTACATGAATTTCCTGTACACTTCTTGTAATGCCAATCCTACCATTCAAAGGTCTATTACGGGAAAGCATGTGGTGTGTTTTACTATCTATAAAACAGTGGTAATGGTGACATTCTAAAGAGGCAATAAAATAAATGCAAACAGGAAGTGGGTTTGGTAAGGAAAACGGTTAATCTGTCTTTGATCTCGCCGGCACATAAATTGCTCACAGGGCAAATATACTAAATTCATATTCTGGTCTGTTAAATTGGGTAAGTCCAATTTAAATCAATGAGAATGTTGGGTAATACTTATATGATGGTCACCCAACAGACATACTAACTATAAGTAACTTTGCAACAACATGTCAACTAACTCTCATTATACTACGGTGCTGAATGCTTGAATCTGATTGGTTGACAAACGTTCTAAGGTGTGCAATTATTTTGTCAGGGAAACGCACAGCTAAAGTATTTACATAAGTAACTTTGCAACTACATGTCAACTTATTCTACCTGAACCCTAACACCTAACATAACAGTCAACTAACAGTATAGTAATACTCTAATGGAGTTGACAGTTACAAAGTTACTTATAGTTTGTAGAATGTCTAAAGTGGACCATTAAATTAAAGTGTAACCGAATGTTTTTTTTTGTAAGCAAAAGATAGTGCTAAATGAACTGTTATTACTGAACTGCTAACCCCTAACCCTGTTATTATTTAAAGCTCAAAAGAAAGAAGAAAAAAAGAAGAAAAAATCTCTTTTGTTTCCTGAAATGCTAGCCTATAATAGCTGAGATCCCAACGGGGTGATCAGGTCTTGCATCCGCCTAAAGAGGTTTATTCTGAGATAACAACCGGCTGGATGTACATTATCCCACTTATTAAACGGCAACTTGTAAATAATTTGACACGAAATATTGATCCGAGACGAATTTTTTTTTTAGGTCATTAATCACAAAGCTTCCGCGGAGAGAGCAGTTGCTGGAGCGGCAAGTTCAAACTAGACATTTAAGAGGTACGGTGCAGTCATACCACTTATTACACAAATTATTATGGGGATAAGAGATATTGATTTGAGATGAAACTTTTTTTAAATCATTCCTGTTTGTTATCTTATAATCCAACAGTGTACAAGACAAAAGTCTCAAAATGGCAGCAGCTGTTTTTGTATGAAACCAGAGAGAGCGAGTCCAAAATACTGGATGACATGATTAAATAAGTCAAGTCAAGTCAAGTAACCTTTATTTATATAGCGCTTTATACAATACAAATTGTTTCAAAGCAGCTTTACAGAGATAACAGGAAAATAATGTTGTAATAATATTGTTAAATCCAAAATTAAATGTTAAATGTCCCCAACTAAGCAAGCCAAAAGCCAATGGTGACAAAGGCGAAGAGAGGCGAAAAAGGCAACAGTGGCAACACTGTAAAAAATATTTTAGCAATTTAGTTATTTCAACTTATTTTTTTGTGTAGAGATAACTTGTTTTTCTCTTTAGTTTAGTTTTTCTTGTCCTCAACTTATCGAAATAAGTTAGTTAAACTAAAAAAAAAACATTCAAAAAGATAACTCAAAATAATGAGTTAAGTTTTTTACAGTGAAGGAACCAAAACTCCATCCGGTGACAGAACGGAGAAAACAGTGTATGATTATGATTTAGGCAGCATAATAGGTCAGAAGTCAGATGGGATCAGAATTTTCACAATATTTATCCAGTCATATAACAAAATATTAAAAATATTGAGTAAAAATGCTGGGTTTAAGCAGCCTTAATGATTGGATAAGTCAAGCCTGGCTTACATCACCAGATAGACGTCTGTTGTTTTACCAGAAGACCTAAAAAATAAAAATAAAAAATAACCTCAATAACATTAATCTAGAAAATAGACAGGTGAATTTAAATATCATGTTTACTTTAATGTGTTCATCTATGTTCTATAGCCGTTTTTATGCACAAACCTCACTCAATCTAAGTGAACAAATCAAGCAAACAACAAAACTTCATAATTTGAATAGAAAACAAATAAATGTATACGATTTTTGCTGTTTATCTCATCATCACAATGTGTCCTAAAATTGCTCACTAAATATTCCACAACATTCGATCTTATTTTTTTTCTTGAACAAGTTATATGCATTCATGCGCAATGTATTTCAGTGAGACCGACAGAATGCCTGAAATACCAAAATATGTCCTGCGGTGCATATAATGTCTGTAAATTCCACAAATAATTTAACAAGGGAAAATTGTCTTAAAGCAAACTGTTTTACCTTGAGCAATTCCTTTGCATAACTTTACAACTTGTCTTTATCCTTTATGATTATGACAACTTTCATCTGCAGCCGATGTGACTCGTGACATCCTTTAAACAACTGCCTGATGGGTAAGTTGTAATTAATGTCTAAAAGTATTTTTCTGTTGTCTATAAATGTCCAGGTGCTCCATAAATCAATTACAATATAACACATATGGGGTGCCACTGTAAATTAGGGGTTAAAGTCATTTCAAAACCACTCACTTTGTCAAAAGCAGCACTGATGTGAGGAATGAGAGGCCTCTTCGTTTCATTCTGAAGCTCAAGAGGTGTGTTTGAATTTTCTCACAGTTAGATCAGAAGGCAGATAAAGACATGAATGATGATCCTTGCGGAATATCTGACTGCATGCCTACAGCTAATAACATAAATCATCACAATATGTAGTTTTTAGAATTAATAAACAGGCCTTTGAAGAGCAAATACAACTGATTCACTAGCATTGAAAAAGGTGTGATCTTTTGTATGCAACTCATTTATGGATGTTCTTTTGTGATTGTGACATGGGATTATAATACAGTATGACATGCACTGGATGTGTATTGGGACAAAGACATATGTGCTAACCTTGTGAAAAGGAAAGAGAAAAGGTAGATAAATGGGTTGGTTTGGAGTCAGTAGCAAAACAGGACAATGGCAAAGGGGATTCCATGATAGGATCATCAATCACATGAATGTGCACACATGTACATGCACAGTCTGAGAGACAATGCATAATTACACTGCATCTCACATGTGCATTTCCACTTCCATGCAGGACGCAGTGCTATACACCATGGCCTTTTAGAAGTTATGTGCTATAAATAAAGACATCTGACCAATTGAAATGGTAACAGCGGCTGCATTTCAACAAGATATGCCACAGAATAAAGTTCTACCACACAGAATGGTGTAGAAAATATCCCCTCGTCCTATCGATACGCAGAGCCGGGAGATCCAGGTTAACTGTTCTTATACATTGTGCACATTGTGTTCATGTAATAAATATTCACAATTCATCCAGGAATGGAAATTCTGTCATCATTTACTGTTTAAACAGTATATAAAGGTTAAATTATTCTCTAATTCCCTAACATCCTAACATTCCTCTAACATTTTAGGGACCAAAACAATTATTTTGAAATGTAAGCAGAATTGTTTTTTTATTTTATTTAGCATGATAAAATCAATCTAAAAAAGGGGAATTAAAAAAGAAATCACCAAAATATGGGTTGCATGAGATGTTTTGAAATAAAATTAAAAAATAATAGTTCAAATTAAAACAAATAAGCAAAAAAATAAACATAAAATTGGGACGTCAAGTGCTTTCCCCCCACTTTTCTACACAAGAGAATGGGTTGTAAAAAAAAGGCTGATAGATAGATAGATAGATAGATATAGATAGATAATAGATAGATAGATAGATAGATAGATAGTAGATAGATAGATAATAGATAGATGATAGATAGATAGATAGATAGATAGATAGATAGATAGATAGATAGATAGATAGATAGATAGATAGATAGATAGATAGATAGATAACTTTGAAACTCACTTTCTCATGTGTGTGTAGATGCCATCTGAAGGTCGATAGTCTCCTAGCAACAGTGCCAACAGGAGCGCAGTGACTGGCCAGTCAGATTTTGTTTACTGGTTTCTCTGCTGACAAGTGTTTGGGTGCTGAGGGCAGAAATTAGGCCATGTCTAGTGACGTGAAAGAGACAGAGCGAGATGTGGGCTTGGGGAGGGGAGGGGGGTTTGGAAGAAGCTGAAAGTGTAACAGTAAAGAGAGTGAAAGCAAGACCGAAAGTGGAAAGACCGAAAAGTTACAGAGGCCGCAGGGGTTTTTATTTAAAATACCAGGAGGATGAAGGGGACAGATAGTGTAGTTGTGTGTGTGTTTTAGAGCAGTTCATTGGGTTAGTGTGTTACTGTGCGTTTCTCAGATTGAACCATAATCCTGCCCATATCGGCTTATGATACCGCTGTGATCACGCAACAACATTGTTTTTGTTTTGATTCATGTTTGTGACCATGCGTGCGATTTATTTTTTAACCGGTTGGATTAAGTCTCTGAGAAAACAGTTTCTGAGAGTTTTTATGATCTCAAAATGAATAATAATGTGATTGTAGAGTACCTTCTGCGATGAAGATCTTTTAAGATAAATGTTTTTGGACTGATTTGCGTTGCATTCTTAGCTTTAGCTTTTTTCACACCCTAACATGTTTCAATTAGTTTTTCATTGACAGTGCTTAGAAGCACTCTTATGTCATATCCAAGACTATAACATTACTTTTATATTCACTGTAGAGAGTGCATATTTACGCAAACATATTGCATTCAATGGTTTGTCGACAATCAAACACGAAGTTTGATAAGTGAACTGCTACTGTAACATCCTTACATATAGCAACAATCCATCAAGGTACAGTCAGCTACAAAATTATCTAGACACAAGTTGCCAACATACAAGGATCAATTATATACTGTAGTTTTATTCAATAACATTTTATTGCAGATCAATCAGAACCAACAGTATGACATCAAATATAGATATTAATTTGTTGTATAAAAAATAAGATCCTTTATAATTATACTATCTGGGTTACTTTTGGCAAGTGTGATAAATGCCATTTGAGTTCTACCAACTCATCTTAAATTCAGATCATTGGTTGGCATCTTCTTATACATTTTTCATTGTTGGGCTCCTGCCCTTGTTCTTTGGGCTGTGAAAACCCTTTGTGGAGCTCCTTGGTTTTCAGCTCGGATATTAATCTTTTAATGTGTTCCTCTCTCTCTCTCTCTCTTCCGCTCACTCTCTTCACGGCCTCCACCTCTGTATGAACATAAAGGTTACGGTGTTTTAAAGTGACAGCTCCCCCCCCCCCCTCACTTCACCATCTATCCGTTGCACATGTTTAGGCCTCACACTTTGATGGCCGGCTGTTTTTCCAGGAACGAGAGGGTTGTGAGGCTATAGGACGCTCTTAAATCTGCAGTGGTGAGAGAGGCCCTGTTTCCTGACTCTTCCTAGAATGGCTTTCAAACGTGCCTGAAATGCTCCAGTGCCGACGGGGGATACGGGTGAGCGGAGGCATGATCTTATCTGCACCGTCATAAAGCTTTCACACCAATTAAGTGGGAGAACCGTTTCCTTGTCACTCTCTGTGTCTTTCTCAGGGCTACCGCCGGCTTTAAAAAGCTTTATAGGATGAGTGGAAGAAATCCTGAGGGATAGTGGGTGTGAATGTACACTCTCACAGTAAATATACCCATGATTCACTATAGTGAGTTACCTGTATGCGCTAACTGTGAAAGTGTTTGGCCTGCATTAACATAAACACAATGCAGGAGGTAAAGATACACTGAACTAAATACTACAAACTCATTTTTATTCAAATAATTTGACATACCAATTTATAAAAACAAACAAAAAAGTATGATTTGATCAAATATACAGGGGTACGGTAAGGGAGAACTCACAGAATGATTGTCAACTATTAAACACAATGTCTGGCAGTGCATTAAGGACTTCTTTGAGGTTGTGGACTTCCTGTTCTCTCTGAGACAGAAAGTAACAGGTGCTCCTGGCTCATAAAGGACATAACGCAGTGAAACATGATTGCTTCGCACACCCACAGGCACTAGATGAGGCTCAATGGCTCAGGATATAGATTCTTAATGGGGGAGACAGCTGTTCATGAAGTTTAATGCAATTAATCATCAAGTCCTAATCAGAAGGCTCTTGTTCATTCATAAATATCTATACATTACATTAACATTTTTCTTTGCCTTATTGTTATTTTGTAGGAGAATATAAACTGTGTCTATTAAGATTAAAATTTAAATACAGTACTACTATAATAATTCTGTTTTAATTATTTTGAATGGATGGAACAGTTATAGAAAATGTAAATAGGATATGTACATATATGTGTGTGTGTGTGTGTGTGTGTGTGTGTGTGTGTGTGTGTGTGTGTGTGTGTGTGTGTGTGTGTGTGTGTGTGTGTGGTGTGTGTGTGTGTGTGTGTGTGTGTGTGTGTGTGTGTGTGTGTGTGTGTGTGTGTGTGTGTGTGTGTGGTATATATAATCCATTTACTATGCATAACAATATAATACTATAATAATAATAATTTTATTATTTTATTATATTTATTTATTTTTTTACTTCATTATATTTATGTAATGGAAAAGTAATATACATTACTAATGGATTAATAACAAAATTTTATATTTAATTTTAAAAAAAATAAAATATATATATATATATATATATATATATATATATATATATATATATATATATATATATATATATATATATATATATATATATATATATATATATATATATATATATATATATATATATATATATATATATATATACATATACATATATATTTAAGGAAAACTTACCCCACAAAACTTCAACATGTGTTCAGTGAATTGTCTCTTTTTTTCCTGGGCTGTAGCATTGATACTGTTCAAATGCTTGTCTAAAGAGAAGAATATTCACTGGAATAAAATATATATAGTCAGTTACTGAATGTATTGTTTATTCTTTCATTCATTCAATGATTAATTAATTTTTGCCCTTTTGGGAGTAAATTTATTCTAATGAATTATGCATGTTATGCAAATAGACAAAGCAGTCACAACGGCTTTTTAAACAACTCTGTTGAGAGTCATGATTCATCTTAGCAGCTCTGTTCAGGACACAACCCTCCAGACTAATGCACACTCATTCATAATGCCAGATAACAAGCCGAAATGAAACATGATGTACTATTCCGATTAAGTATCTGTCCTCCATCTATTCATACTACGGATGATAACTCGGCTGCCTTGGAAACCACTGACTCAGGTAAAGAATTCACCTTCAAAGGAAGCTGCCCGGTGTTGTTTCTGCCCGACCTGCCTGAAGAACGTTAAAAGCCTGAGGAGATCCTTCATTGCCCTATTTCAAAGAGACTGTGACATACTTGAGTGTTCAGGCTTTCTCATGGGGAGCACTTGAGGCTCATGTGCAATGAGAGACAATGATGGAGGCCTCTTCATACGCCACAAAGGCAGAAAGAGAATTATGGGTTTTTACAATGGCCAGACAAAGACAAATACGGTCTGTAAGTAAGAGAGAAAACAGAGCTATCATCTACACAAACAGAAAGAAAAGCATTAAATGACAAAAAAATCTAGTGATGCAACACCTCAGTATTTTCAATGATTACCATTCTTCCGTGATTTTTACGTAAGCATAGGCTATACACATTTAATGCATAAAACATAAGTTAAACACCTCTGATAACCTCTGACGCAAACACAGATAAGCCAACGCTATTTCGCGACCAATTAATACGAATTTGTACAACCTCACTCGTACGAATTCGTACGATTTGTCTAAACTCAGTGATGGGTAGGTTTAGGGGTGGGGTCAAATGGTAAACTCGTAAAATAAGTATGATTTAGCAAAAATCGTACAAATTCAGACAAGTGAGGTCGTATGAATTCGTACGAATTAGCCACCTCGTAAAATACGTACAAATTGCCGCGAGATCGAGTTTGATAAGCACTGGAACATTTGCCAAAATCCTATTATTACAGAGAAAACTGATCCTAGACCAGCAGGCAGTGGTTTGAGTGAGAAAATGCCATGCTCTCCAGTCTATGGCCAGGGGAAGACTAAGCTATTATTATCTTTATGATCCTTGAGATTATTTTTTCAGTCACATTTATTTAGTGGAGTTGGCCCGTTTGAAAGGATTACATAATTTTAAACAAGACTACACTTTAAAAGTTTACAATGAATACAAATTCTGTAATTGTTTAAACATGTACTCGTAATACTGCATATTATTTGCTTTTTAATATACTGTGACTCAAAAACAACAAAAAAGACACCATGAACACAAACGCACCATAAAATGATCATAAAAGTGCACTGTACTCTACACAATGTTGTTGAATGTCACCGGAAAAAAATATTTAATATAAATCACAGCCACAAGCTAGAAACGGTACAACGCTGCAAATTAATGAATCATATCTGATCCTGTGAGCGAAATGACACATGGTTGTGTTACTGACTGACCCTGAAAGGAAGCTTGGTAAATTGATTATTCCTTTTAAACGGAGTGTGTACTGACTCAAAAACAAACAGATTTTTTTTTTTTTTTAGCAGGTGCCTTTGTTTATCTGTATTTACCTTTTTATCTGCTGGCCCTTTCACCTTTCCTTCTTTTCACTGCTCATTTCCCTCATTTGGCTGTCCAATCATGCATCGTTGAAAACACGGTCTGTCACTACTGTTTTCAAATAAACTCAGAAATGACTCATTACTGAAATAAAGCAGAAAATATCTTCCGTCAGATTCACCGATTATGTTTGTATTGTAAACACAGGCTTTCTGCTTTGTGGTTCCATTAACCCTCATTTGTTGTCAATACAAACACACCTTGTTTGTGACCTATATTCAACTATCACTTTGTTCAAGTTTCCGGCTTAACAAACATTATATCAACACTGCCAGTTATCTAAACTCTACACAAACATGCCGTGCCCATTTAAGACATGTAGGTGAGAGTTGAGGATTTACAGTAGGCCAAATGACAACTGAGTGTAGAGACTCGTGCTCTGATAAGAAAGCTTTCGCACTTTCATTGAAACTGTGTTATGATCTGAGGTGAATAATGACTCATGGACAAACAAACTGAGCACTCTCTCTCAGGTGGCAGTTCAAGCTGTGAAAAGATTCAGTCTCTAACAAAATTGTTCACCAAACCCTCCAAGACTCAGATCTGAATCAATACTAGAGCCCTAAGACCCAGACCAAAACCAAGTCTAATATCAGACCCCCTATGACCCAGGCTAGCATGTACAATTTCTACGGACAATGGAACGGTTGCAAAATGACGTCACACTCTGCGACATCTTTTTTTTAAACTTAATTCAACATATAACACATCAAAAATGTAAAACATATGCAGTCTACTCCACTTTACTGCAACAATTCCATCATGCAGTTTTAAAGTTAGCATTCTTTCAATTGAGCTATAAGGTCAAGATGTGGAGTATCAAACTTATATAAGATCCAGATTCAGAACCCCAGATCCAGAAAAAAAACAGACCATTTAAGATCCAGACCCCCAACACCCCATTGATCTATTCTAGATCAAGACCCAGATGTAATTTTAATTTCTATAGATACAATTCTATTTTAAATTCAAACAATTTAAACATGCATTATGTTTTCGCCTTATTTTCCATATTTAAAGGGATAGTTCACCCAAAAATGAAAATTAAGTCATTAATTACTCACCCTCATGCTGTACCAACCCTGTAAGACCTTCGTTCATCTTCGGAACACAAATTAAGATATTTTTGATTAAATCTGAGAGCTGGATCACTCCTGCATAGGCTTCTAAGGAATTGAAACCTGACAGTCCCGAAAAGTCATTAAAGACATTGTTAAAATAGTCCAAGTGACTACAGTGGCTAGATCTTAAGTTTATCAAGCGACGAGAATATTTTTTGCGCACAAAAAAAAAACTAAAATAACGACTTTATTCAACCATCTCTTCCGTGTCATTCTCCTAAGCTGTTGACGTAGTGTAACAGCGCAGTGCTTTTGTGTTATACGTCACACGTAGGCTCACTATTGGCTGACGTTGGTCATGTGTGTGATGCGTGTGACGTTCAACTAGAAGCGTTAAACAATAACACTACGTGAAATCTCCAGGCCCAAAGAGAATACTTGAATAAAGTCGCTATTTTAGTTTGTTTTTTGCGCTCAAAAAGTATTCTCGTAGCTCGAAGATAAATAATAAATAATAAAAGATAAATAATAAATAAACTTAAGATCTAGCCACTGTAGGCACATTAAATATTTAAACATTTTCTTCAATGACTTTCTGGGCCGTCAAGTTTCAATCCCTTAGGAAGCCTATGGAGGAGTGATCCACCTCTCAGATTTAATCAAAAATATCTTAATTTGTGTTCCGAAGATGAACGAAGGTCTTACGGGGTTGGAACAGCATGAGGGTGAGTCGTTATTTTAGTTTTTTTTTGTGCGCAAAAAATATTCTCGTCGCTTGATAAACTTAAGATCTAGCCACTGTAGTCACTTGGACTATTTTAACAATGTCTTTAATGACTTTTCGGGACTGTCAGGTTTCAATTCCTTAGAAGCCTATGCAGGAGTGATCCAGCTCTCAGATTTAATCACAAATATCTTAATTTGTGTTCCGAAGATGAACGAAGGTCTTACGGGGTTGGTACAGCATGAGGGTGAGTAATTAATGACTTAATTTTCAATTTTGGGTGAACTATCCCTTTAATTCCCCCCCTAAAACTGCCATTTTACATATTTAGAAAGAAAGTTATATTATAATAATGCCTAAATAAAACAGCATTTTAAATAAAGAAATCAATCAATCAATCAATCATTCTGAAGGACCCCAAAGGTATAGAGTTCCAATTATAAGGCCCATAAGGTCCTGATGTTAAGGACCATAAGCCGAGGACCAGAACTGGACCATGGTCACATTTTAGTGGTCTCAGTTAGTCTCCAGATCTGTTACATTATGTTCAGTTAGTTTCATTATCATGGACTTTTAGTTTGTTTTCATGTTCATCACGTGTTCCTTTGTTCAGTTTTCCCGCTCCTCATTGTTAGTTCATGTGTCAGCTGTGTCTATTAATCATCCTCATTTGTGTTTGCTATATAAATTGGTCCCCTCACATTCATTCTCTGTCCGATCACCGTTACGTTTAGTTGTGTTTGCTTTCACCTGTCTTCGTCTTCCTAATAATAAAATAATTATTATTATTTGTTTACCTGCATATCATGAGACCATGAACATGCAAATGTGTTCAAATATTTACCTTTTTTAAACGCACTTGATAATTTGAAATCCTACGTGTTGAAATGTCCCTGATTTTTTTTGTTTTGTTTGTTTGTTTATATTTCCAGTGTGGCGGTTAAGAGTGGAGGTCAAGGATCGTTGGCAGCATTTGTTGTGTATAAACAAACTTCTTGCATGTTACATAATGCAAAATAACAACAGGGCTGTTGTCATTTAAACGAGATCAGCCAGAACACTCGGAGTGATTGCGTGTAAGGGAGCATCTCTGTGTGCATCTGTACATGCTCACACACACATCAAAGTCTAGACACCTGTTGCTGCCCCATTGATGTGAACTCATCCATGTGATCATTAATCACAGAAGAGAACAGTGCATGATGGGACAGACAAACTGCCATGTGATAAATTTGCTTTGTCAACCTTCAAAGCCAAAGCAGTGCCACTGGAAGCTGCGTTCTGTTTTTAAACAAGGAAAAAGTGTTTGTTTTGAAACCAGTCATGCAGATACAGAGTGTACTAAATATTTAGCCGCAGCTGGTTGTTCGTTTACTAGTGGTCAGTTTATATAAATGCAGACATGTTATGACTTCTTTAGCTTTCAATCTGTTTATGCCTTAATAATACAGGTATAACATAAAAAAAATCATTTTGTGAGTTACAAATTTGCAATAAAAAAATAAAGTCAGTAAGATAAAAAAATAACATGTGAGAAAAAATCACATTTTGAGATGAGAAAGTAGCAAGATAATTAAGTAACAATCACAAGAAATAGTTACTTTTTTTATCAGTTTTTCTAAATCTTGCCCAATTTTATGTGGTAATTAACCCAGGCGTCCCTTTTAATATTGCTCATTTTGGATTTGAAAAAAAAAACCATCAAATATTATTATATTTCAAATCAATATTATCATTCACATTTCCTTAAAAAAATCTAATTACTCACAATTCAGCACTGCTAGACAAATGATATAGGTCCATAAAGGATCTATACATTTTCATTAGGTTTTCTGCACCGTTTTGTGGGGGGAAACTGCAGAATACTGCGGAATAGATTTAAATATGCTAAAATAATGTTAAACTAAGTTGCGATTACATCTGTAACTAAGTATGATTTTTAATTTATATAGGCCAATTTCATAAATAAACCTTAATGGAGACAACGTATTTGTAAGTTTGTCGATGATGGTGGATTTCTGAGGGTGCAGATTGTTCAACTAGTGAGTCAGCGTCTGTGTCTTCCGCATTCCAGAATATTCCCTTGGGGTTTGACCCTTGAGTTCGAGAAAATTCTCCATCACGCCTTTGACTTTGGGAGGAGTGACAGCAGATATTGACTTTGAGCTCTGCTGTATGAATACATGCGTGACTCCTCTGCCCTCAGAAGCCTCTGATCCTTCACGCTGAAAGGGACACTAAAGTCACACCAAATCTCCCTGGAGAGGGATACAAAGGGACTCTGAGGTCAAACTAACAGTCTCTGGAAGGAACGACATACAGCGATAAGGCTTGGTCGTCTCAGACGAAATCAACGTTACGACGGAGCTGTGGCCTACGACATCACCGGGAGTGATGAATAAAACATGCGATGAGCGTGTCGACACAGCATTGACTGCATTATTCATGCTCACTGCTGCTGCTGTGTGTGTGTGTGTGTGTGTGTGTGTGTGTGTGTGTGTGTGTGTGTGTGTGTGTGTGTGTGTGTGTGTGTGTGTGTGTGTGTGTGTGTGTGTGTGTGTGTGTGTGGTGTGATGAGGTGTGGCGGAGATGCAGCATTAGATGAAACTAGCACTATAAAGGTGCCTTAGTTGTCTTTCTTTTAAAAGTGTCTCACGCTCTCCTTTTCCCATCTTATTTTGACATTTAGTCTCACACTGTCCCAAAAACATGTGATTCATCAGAGACAAATCAGTATATGCTCACAACAAGCCTCAGACTGTGATGCTCAAAATCAAATTCAGAAATTTCATGATATCATGTCCATAAATACACGTAGTTGTTTTCAAATATTTTTTCAAATAGGTATATTAAACAAATTTAGCATCACACAGACATCATGATTCAATTCAAAAGCTCTTGATTCAATTCCATACAAGTTCAATTCAATTCCAGTTTATTTTGATTTGATTAAATTCATTAGGGCAGGGTTTCCCAAACTGGTGTTTGTGAGGGAACTGCTGGGGTAAAAATAATTAGAAATAAAAACAATAAAAAATAAAACACTAAAAAAGCTGAAATATTTGATTAGTTGTACTGCATGGTCATGTCAACATAACACACATTAGCAAATGTGTTGTTAAATTGTTGAAATATTTACTTTAAATGTTTTTTGGCATTTAAGGAACGTATTTTATGTCAGAAGGATACGACTGAAAAAAACTAAAGTTTGGAAACATCTGCATATATTCTTTTTTCATATATTCATCTCTATTCTTTTTTTTTACTATTCATTAAAAGGACCAGCTCATAAAAGTCCTTAGTTTCAGTAATCAAGCTACACTGGTCAGAATTTTGAGATTTACAATTTGAAATATCCAACCACTAACCTGTACATCCATACTGACAGCATCACTACTTTATTTATCCATCCTATATTTCACACTTGATTGCTTTGGCAGCGTTAAAAAAACTGTTTAAGATATAATATCACATGAGGCCAAGTGAGGATAGATCTCATGGCAGCTGGCACTGTAATGTAAATGACAGAATATCACTGCAGTGTTACGAGTCCCTATATGACTTATGGAGATTTCACACTGATGTGTGTAAAGCATCAGTTTCATTTGTGTGCGTTACTCTGCTGAGTGACTGAATGGATGTGTAAGCGCTGAATCAGTGTTTTCCAGGCTCCCGACTCCCTATAGACCAGAGAGACTGACAGAGAGAGAGACAGAGTGAGAGAGATGGAAATAGAGAAATATATAGAAAGAGTAAGGAGGAAACGAGTGAACAAAGTTGGTGCGACTACTCCACCTGCAGGCCCCAAATGTATATTTAGGTATGTATATTTGTGAGGAAGTTCCTCGTATTAAGTTGTAACACGGAAAAAAAAGAAGAAAAAAATGATACCTCCCACTGTACCAACACCATGACAGCGAAGCAGGTCTTACATGCAACACTGGCCATTTAGTCCACCTAAGGGCCAATTTTTTTAAAGACAAGGACACACTGAACTGATCATATGTGACACAGATATTTATAATGTTACAAAAGATATTTCAAAATAATGCTGTTTCTTTGATTTTTCTATTCATAACAGGAATAAATTACATATTAAAATACACTATCCCATATTAAAGTAGAAAACCGTTTTAAATTTTAAATAGTAATACTATTTCACAATTTTAATTTTACTGTAATATTATATTACTGTTACTGTATTTTTTAATAAATGCAGCCTTGGGGAACATAAGACTTTTCTTTAAAAGCATAAAACATCATATTGAACCTAGATTTTTGAACGGTGCATACACATTCAGACAATTTTAAATTGAAAAATAAACTCATTCAGGAGAAACAAGAACGTACTCAGTTACTTTCGTAACCTCGATTCCCTGAGAGTAGGGAACGAGTATTGCGTAGCTATACGCAGTGGGCAAACTCTTTTCCTCAGATTATTGAAGCTCTTATGTCAAACGCATTGCAGCTGCACAGCGACCACAGTGAGAGACTGGCGCACTCATTGGCTGTGCTGCAGCAACTGCACATCCAATGCCGAAGGCGCCTATAGTGAACCCAAATTCGCCATTATAGCAGGTTTAAATTGACTGAAGCGTCAACTTGCCATGTTACTACAGTGCGGCAGGCTACGCAATACTCGTTCCCTACTCTCAGGGAACCGAGGTTACGATAGTAACCGAGTACACTCCCTTTCGAGAACGTTTTTTTCGTATTGCGTAGCTATACGCAGTGGGGACGCAATGTAAAATGCCGCACCATAAGTAACGGGCTGCAACTGAAGCCCAGGAACCCTGGGCTCACAGAAACAAGGCAAAATTCATATATATATGTATATATACACACACAGATAAGACCGGACAGCGTCTGATCTAAACCATATATATAGTGATGTCACTAAGCTCGTACCCCAAAATTATATACTAATAGACAAGATACCCTCAGGTCTGTATATATATATATATATATATATATATATATATATATATATATGGACAAAAAAACAGCCAAAACTGGTTTAAAATAAGGGATAGTGTGCTTATGAACAGTGACCTGACACATAGATGAGACAGGACCTCTTCGAGTCTAATCATACAGAAAGGACCTTCGCCTGCAGGGAAGGGACCTCCATATTATAGAACCTCACAAATGTGGAGTGCGAGGACCAACCGTCTGCCACACAAATGTTCTGAATAGGAAACCCAGAAGACCACGCCCATGACGAGGCCATACCTCTAGTTGAATGGGCTCTAGTGCCTATTGGGTAAGCCTGACCCTCCGAGGCATATGCCAAAGAGATGAATCAGGGTTCGTAAACAGCCGTGATTCACCATAATGTGAATGCTCCCCGAGCGCCAAGAGCAGACGGGCACCCGACGTTTGAGCTAGTGCTGAAGCATCTGCATATGCAGTAAACCCAACAGAGTACTGGCGATGTGGCCGCCGTGAGACCGAGAAGTTTCTGAAACTCTCTGAGTGGTGTACGCATACCCGCTTTGAAGGAGGCTGTCAACTGTTGTATAGAGATCGTGCAATCTGGCGTGAGTCTATAACTGTGCCCAGTGAGTCAAACTTGCTCTTGGACAAGTTGATTTTGAGGAGGAACTTTTTCCCTACCGAACGGCAGAACCGTGTATTGATAAGCCTGCCCCTCGAAGGCGAATCTCAAGAATGGCCTGTGATGGTGGGGCTATATGGATGTGAAAGTACGCATCCTTCAGATCGACAGTGAAAAACCCATCTTTTGGGCAAATTTGCGCGAGTATTTGTCTGACAGTCAACATTCTGAATGGCCGTTTCATGAGGGCTTTCTTCAAATGCCTTAAGTCTATTATGGGTCTGATGTAGCCGCCTTTCTTTGGAACTAGAAAATAACGTCTGTAAAACCCTGAGTGTTTTAGTGCGAGGGGAATCACCTCTATCGCCCATTTTGCTAACAGATTCTGAAATTTGGAGCTAAGCATGTGACACAAGCTGCTTCTCATCGAAGTCTCGAGAACCACCTGAAACTTTGGGGGTCTGCAAGCGAACTGGAGCCAGTAGCCTTGCTTTATTGTGTTTATAACCCAACTTGACACACCGGGATGGCTTGCCAGGCCAGAGCCTTTGTGGCTAGGGTTTGATACATATTCGGGTTTGATGGGCCGCTTAGCACAGGGGGACCAGATATATTGTGATTTGTGCACATGAGTGTTGGGCTGAACGGAAGGGCTTCCGCCCCCCGGCAAAGTCAGAGGGACAACTGAGAGGGGGCCACCTAGTGAGGGGGGACCGGGAACCCGTGTGTTGTGTGCTTGAAAAATGCTTTTTATGTGCTTTATTTGGGTCGCCGTGAAAACAGTGTTTGTGTGTAGGGGCGCGTGCAGTGCCGCGGGCCCGTTCTCTACAATATAAAATTCTCCAGCCGACTGAGCTAAACAGGGAGCTGTGAGGTTTGCGGGTTTCTTGCAAGGTGGTCCAGCTAGCGCGAGACTCGAGCCCTCTCTTTTCACTCCTGTTGCTAGGAGGTCTTCGGAGGCCTAGGGTCCAACATAGTGCTGGGTCGGGGGCCCTGGCCCGAGGCAGTGGGTAGCGCTTAGCTGGCCATGAGTGGAGGTGGGTATCAGCCACAGGGCGGGGCTGAGGGACCTGCTTCGCTGGCTGAGGCTGGGGAGAAGGCGGCGTGGATTTGGGCCTACTCGATGCGGAGCTAAAGCACTTCGGCAGAAAGTGTCTCATAGCCTGGAACGACTTCTCATACCCCTTTTCCACCAAGGCAGAGCTGGTGCTGGTTCGGAGCCAGAGCCTAGTTTCAATTCGGTTCTTTGTTTTTCCACACGCAAAGCACCAGCTCCGAACCAGGAAAAGTGGTTCTTAAGTAGAACCAAATCATTGCTGGTCTAGAACGGAGCCAAGTAAGAACCGATTGCGTCAGGGGCTGGGGGCGGGGTTACCGTGACCAACAAGAAACTTGTGACCGCCATTTTTAAATAGCAGCTAGTCGAGCTAATAGCAGCTTGATTATTATATCCGTCTATTTAAGTTACGGCGAGCTGCACAAACGCGTTGGATTCCGATGTATTTTTGCAAACCCATGAGCATCCATAGTAACGCAACGTCCGTTATTGTTGATGGCTTGTTCGAGATGCATCGGAGCGGCGCGGACCGATCGGAGCTGCGGGAGTGTTTGGAGATCATACGACTCCTTGTGCTTTTGGATCGCTTTCGCAGTGCTTTGATGTCATGCGGCGATCGATCTGCGTGAAGCCGATGCATCTCGAACAAGCCTAGCGTGTTTGTGTTTGGCGCTACCGCACTAGCGTTGCTGGGCAACATGAGACGTATGCAGTGACGTAAGATCTGGCTCTGTTGTGGCTCTCTAGCCGGTGGAAAGGCAAACCGGTTCTTAGTAAGCTTGTCAGTCGAACCAACTCCGAACCAGCTCTGGCTCTGGCTCTGAACCAGCACCCGGTTCTTGTTGGTGGAAAAGGGGTATGATTGAGGCACGTGGGGAAGTGGTTTGCGAGGGCTCACTTACATCCATGCCTTCATGGCTGATGCGCGGCTAGCTCTCTCTCAAGATGGCGACGCTGCTCCTCCGCTCTTCCTTTTCCCGCTCTACTTTTTCCCGCTCTACTTCGACCGGAAAGGAAGAGCAGGAGGAGCGGCGTCACCATCTTGAGAGAGAGCTAGCCGCGTCCGCAGCACCGATACAGGCATGCCGTCGCAGAGAGAGCAGCCGCCAGCAGAAAGTGCAGTTTCAGCGTGGGCAGGCCCCAGGCATGAAACACACTCCGAATGCCCGTCGCCCTCGTGCAGATAGGATCCGCACATGGTGCATGTTAAGTGAGGCATTTGAAACAATGCTCGCTAGCTCTTTCAGACTATATAAAGTAACAGTGTGTGAAAGGATATATGGTTGATCACCGGATGGCCACTGGAGAACGGCGACAGGAGAGAGAGCTTTCCAGGTAAGTGAAGGCACAGTCCGCTGTGTGACGGCCCGTTTTGGCAGAAAAAGGCTTGTTTTAATGGCGATAGCTTCAAATTCATCCAGTAGAGAAAATCTGCTATAATGGCGTATTTGGGTTCCCTTTATAGGCTCTCTTCGCCTTCAGAGGCGCCTTCGTCATTTGATGAGCAGTTGCTGCAGCACAGCCAATGAGTGAGCCAGTCTCTCACTGTGCTTGCTGTGCATCTGCAATGCGTTTTACATAAAAGCTTCAACAATCTGAGGAAAAGAGTTTCCCCACTGCGTATAGCTACGCAATACGAAGTGACCGTTCTCAAAAGGGAACTCCTTTGCATTGCAACAATAATGACCAGCTGACTGTTAGTTGTCTCTTATACACTTCACCAGCCACTTTATTAGGTATCGCTTGCTAATTTACATTTACATTTTACATTTAGCTGACGCTTTTATCCAAAGCGACTTACAATTGCTATATTTCAGAGGTCGCACACCTCTGGAGCAACTAGGGGTTAAGTGTCTTGCTCAGGGACACATTGGTGTCTCACAATGGATTCGAACCCGGGTCTCTCACACCAAAGGCATGTCTCTTATCCACTGCGCCATCACCACCCCATGCTAATACCGGGTTAAGGTGCTAGAAACATTCCTCAGAGAAATTGATCCATATTTATTTACATGATAGCATCACGCAGTTGCTGCAAGTTTGTTGGCTCCAATCCATGATGCGAATCTCCAATTCCACCACATCCCAAACTTTTGGATTGAGACCTGGTGACACTGGAGGCTATTTGAGTATAGAGAAATCATTGTCATATTCAAGAAACCAGTTTGAGATGATTTGAGCTTTGTGCGATTATCTTGCTGGAAGTAGGCATCAGAAGATGAGTACACTGTGGTCTCACATGGATCCACACCATTACACCACCAGCCTGAACCATTGATACAAGGTAGGATGGATCCATGCTTTCATGTCAAACAAACTTTGACCCTATCACCTGAATGTCGCAGCAGAAATCGAGTCTCATCAGACTAGGCAACATTTTTCATCTATTGTTGAATTTTGGTGGACCATGCGAATTGTAGCCTAAGTTCCCTGTTCTTAGCTGACAGGAGTGGCACCGGGGTGTCTTCTTCTGCTGTAGCCCATCTGCTTCAAGGTTTGTGGTGTAGTGCGTTCAGAGATGCTCTTCTGCAGACCTTGGTTGTAAGTAACAAGTGCTTATTTGAGTAAATGTTGTATTTCTATCAGCTCAAAGCAGTCTGGTCATTCTCCTCTGACATCTGGCACTGCATATTTTGGATACTTTCTCTTTTTAAACAATTCTCTGTAAGAGAGATGTTGTGTGTGAAAATCCTAGTAGATCAGCAGTTTTTGAAATACTCAAACCAGCTCACCTGGCACCAACAATCATGCCACGTTCACTTAAACCACATTTCTCAGTTTGAACTTCAGAAGATAAAAACCTTCTAGAGTAGGGTGGCTCAATTGTCTGTGGGGGTCGAGCAATCTAGAAAATTACCTGAATACTGGTCATGTAATCCAACTTTTAGTCTCATATTCTATGGTCAGATTAGAAAATCCAAATACCAACTGAATGAATGTTAAATAACTCAAAAGTGTATCTTTATAGTAATATGATACAACCAATTGTAAACTCACAGCAAACACGCTTATAATGCTAACGAGTTTCACAAGTAAAAGCTGCATTGTTGCTTTCAAAATATGAGAGAATTAAAGAGTATCAGTGAATAGTTGCTTCATCGGTTTGTTGGACCACAGGTTTGGGAAGTGTTGCAGAAACCTCAGAGCCCGATTGCATGATACAGTACATGAATGGGCTCAGCAATATTTCATAATACACACAACGGAACCATAAGGTGGAAGTATGTTATAATTTAGGCCGGAATTTCTCAATTCACTGTCTTTTAATAATTGTACATACGATTAAACTCTGCTTGAGCTACAGTTTTTGAATCCCCCTCCCTCACTTTTTTCGAATGATACAGTTCCTTTTCACACTTCCCCCTCTGTGGTCTAACATCCTCTTTTCTGATAGAAACTGTTAACTTACAGGACACAGAGCCAGTAGTGAGACAACCACCAAACAGGAAGGCCCATCAAGCCAGACCCTCTCCGGCTTCAGGGAGCTGGCTTCTTTCTGATTTCACACATCCTTCATTACCTACAGTGGCCCATTCATGAAATCGCATGTGACCGAGATCCAAAATGGCTGCCCTAGTGCCACAAGACACGGTTTGCACAGTCATCAAGGCCTCTCCCAAAGATTTATATGCTTTTGACAGACGAGTAACTGTCGCTGCCTTCTTCCTAACCACAGTGTGAAGAAATACTCTGACTTTTACCCACGATTCAAGCCTCTACTATGACATCCAAGCATTATATCCAAGCAAATAGCTAATATTGAAGGAAGAGCATTAAATGAGAGGTCTCAAACACAAAGTGCCTGGGCACTATAAATTCATAGTTAATGGTGCAGTTATTGATGGAAAGACAAACCTTAAGTTGAGTGGCTCATCTCTTCATCATTCCTTGCACTCTGTTCTGTGTGATGCCTCAAGATTGTATTCCCTGAAAACTGCTATTTTCCCCATGTGGATCAGGCAGGTACCTGTAACAAAAGACCAGAAATATACGACTTTAATATAACACCCAGTTATAGTCGATAAAAGGATGCATAATCAAATTATATATGATTTTTCTGGTTAGACCCTTATTCCTCGGCTGGGATTGTGTAGAGCCCTTTGTAGCTGCATTGAAACTGCAATTTGGACCTTCGACCCGTTCAAGTCCACTAAATGGAGAAAAATCCTGGAATGTTTCCTCAAAAACCTTAACGTATTTTCGACTGAAGAAAGAAAGACATTATCATCTTGGATGTAAATTATCAGAACATTTTAATTCTGAAGTGAACTCCTCCTTTAACGCTTCAGTAATGTTATAGCCTAATTTTAATTTAATGCAAAAGAGCAACCAGTACATTCTTCACTTAAACTATACTAGTATCAACATATACTATCATGTTATTTATTGAGATACAAAAAATAAGAAACATAATGGAGACATTTTTTGGCATATTGAATAAACCTGGAGAGCATCAATTAAAATAAAACGGATCCTGCATTAAACAAATACATTATCAGTTTCAAATGAATAGGGAAAAAAATACCTGAATTGTTAATAGCAATTTCTTGAATGTTTAATGAACTTGCTTCATAATTACACCTTTACTGTAACTAGAACATCTGAGACAGGAGGTTGTCTGGGTGGGTCTCGTCACAGCTCCTAAAGTTTTTCTTTAAACACAGGCCTTTTCGAGATAAGATTACAGGGCACAAACTGAGCGTGACCACTTATATTTCCTTAACTAAATGACAAACTGTTTGGGGTGTAGAAGCAGCAGCATAGATGACAAATTCTCAGGGTCATGGATGAGAGGCATCCCTGACCCATGAAAGGGATGGAGAGGATTTAGCTCTTGTCGCATCTAAATCAATATGGCACACATGAACACACACCCCTGTTAGCAAGCTGGCAGGGAGTTTGCATGTGCGCTGACAACTGGTGTGAAAAAGGCATGTGAGGTCAGGCAGGGTTGAACCAAGACTAGTTGAGCCTGGCCAGGTTTAGAAAGATCACTCATCTGAGGACGTTCTAGGCTGGTCTTTGAAGTCTTTGAAGCAAACTCATACTCGTGCAAGATAGATGGTGGGAAAGATCTGAAGTTCACCCTCTGTTTCCTGATGGAGGAAGAAAACATGTTATTTGACTCGTAGGGAACAGATCTTCATTAAATACTGTATTAGACAAGTCAAGTCTGTGATTGACCGTCCATTGCCATTTAACTTATCGCTTGGTTTGTTAATGCCTCAATTAAATCCCAGATAGTATGATTCATACTCAGCTACCGACCTTTAGCAGAATGAAAAAATAATAAAGAGTGGAAGTATTTAACACTTTTGTGACCTTAGGGTTAGGTTAGGGTAAGTAAGATTAGAGGCCTTAAGGAAGCTGTGAGGTATATTGGCTGTCTGTCCAAAGCCCACATGCACTGTCATTTCGGAAACTTTTCCTGCTTCCCTAGACAGAGATAATGATGTACTACTGTTTACCTGAGCTGTAATTAGTCTAGGCACATCGTTAACTGACAAAAAATTAAGCTAAAGAGAGTCACAGCAGCAAACACGCTGACAAACACAAGTATACACAATCAATCATTGTCCAAAAAATCCCACTCTACGAATCTAAATCTGGGTAGACGTTATATATTCAATTGCAAAGAAAAATAAGGTTGAAAAGGACAGAAGTAAATTACATTCAAAATGTACTGACATAAACACCATGTTGTAAAAGCACCTAAAATATTTTCCAGATGGTGAATAAAATCACAGAGTTTAGAGTTTCACTACTGGTTAGTTTCCTCAGGTGACTAAAATCTTAAAATGAAATGCTTAAGACTTATTAAACAGCTGAATGTCTATTTCTCACAGCTTTGTTTTCATTTCAGTCAAATTAAAGTCACACTCAACATTAAATGGAATTTGAAAAAATGATTGTTTTCAAAATGGTTTCTCTGACAGAAAAACTGTCCCTGTCTGCTATTGGTCAGATAAACAGTTGGCTCCGCCTTAAACTCACACCATTGATCGAGCTGTTGCTACCATAGACAGTATAAGAAATGGACAGAGCCATCTCATTGGAACTCCGTTGAGAGAGTTGAAGCCCATTTTTAGCGATTTTTGAGCACTTCCGACGTGAGCAACCTGTCTGACAGACGTAAATCTTCTAGTAGCTGTGCGTGAAAATTGCCAACGTTAATCTTGCAGAGACGGGGAACTTGAGCAAAGAGTTATTTGGCGTGAGTGAGCAGGAGTATTTTGTCCCGTTGCTTTTATGGACTCATTATCTATGGGCTTCTCCCTTGACGGGACATCCCCCGATTGCCTGCGAGATTCTCCTCCTGTCTGTACGGTCACGCGACAGAGAGTCGAGTGGTTATGATGCAGTCGTTAGCCTGTTTTTACAAAAACTGTTTCAAAAAATGACACATTTCACCTGTATTTATTTTTTTTCGCTCATTTTCCAATACAGTAAAAGGAACAGAGTTTGAATTAGCCAGTCATGATCATCATCTTTGCTGTTAGAGGATCATCTGATCTAACATTCCAGATTATGTGAACCAAAAGCAAGATGAACCTCAATACTAAATTTTCTTTAAACCATTTTATAACATTATATCACCCTCTCCTCAAAGCAAACCACAATTGTGGCATTCCTTACTGGTACAGAGCAAAGCCGTTAAAGATTTGTCATTTATTAACTGTTTCAGGAAAGCTTTACTGATTAATACAACAAATTACAGGAAGTGGGTCTGCAATGTCAGAGCGTTGAGGGGGGTATCAGCAGATAGCCGTTGTCATTCTTAGAAGAGTACACCCAGGAGAGGTGGGGTTGCAATGTGTAAGGGCATTGTGGTTTGGCTGTCAAGGTTGGCTCCCACAGTCTCTCTCTCTCTCTCTGCTCTTAAGCAGAATTCCCCCAAAATGAATTTCAGTGAAACCAGAGGCCGTTTAACCTCTTTATTGGTTATGTGGGCTCCTCACCAAAAACTGTTTTTCTGTGAAAAGATGTCATCTGCTGTTTGCTATTATTTCATTGTGTATTTCTGGTGGGATTCATAAGTGTTGAAATAAGAAGTTTTGTGTAGAGGTGTTGAAGATTGAAAATTTACTCACATGACTTAACATTCCCCAGTGCATTGTACTTTATAGAGCAAAGCATCAAGCTACAACAATTTCAGCTTTGACCCCATTACATGCTGACCTTTCGAAACAGATAATAATTGCTGTAGAAGTACAAGATCCCCTGCAGAACCTCTAACCCCTTCCCCAATGTCAAAAACGTAGTGCGATATCTAGTTTATCAAAAGAGCTTTTCTTAAACAATTAGCACTATGCTAAGCTAGTAGACAGAGCTGTTAGCTTGTTAACCAAAAGCTAACTAAGACATAAAGAAATGGAAATATTTGACCATTATTATTTGACTTCAGTAACATAATTTGATATGTAATTTAAAAGACTAATGGCCGGTTTGACAGACAAGGCTTAAACTTAGTCCCAATCTAAAAAGCATGTTTGAGCTGTCTTAACTGTAAGAAACTATCTCTGACTTAAAATACGTCAATGCCATTTTTTTGTCTCAAAATTCACACCAGTAATGTTTTTTTTCTTAGTAACATTCATAAAAGCTACTTAAATGTACCCAATTAAACTACGGCCTAAGTCTGGTTTAATCTAAGCCTCGTCTGTGAAACCGGGTCATATTTTCAGGATAAATACTGTGCACAGCAAAGCGATTTTCTATAATTCCAAATCAGACACTTATAGACTATAAAAAATTTCTCTCAGCCAAAAGAGTGCAACATTCGGGTTCCATAATTCTTTTCCATAGAGGAATTGGTTTTTATTGACAATTTATAAACATTTAAAGACAGACCTACAGGGAGTTGTTAATGATTGGTTGGTATATGGTTTTGTTGAAGCCTTTATCCTGCATTATTTTTACTCATTTCTTATATAATTGTGTTTGATTGTGGAATGCTCTCTGAAAAACAACTTTACCTATGATTGTGCAAAGAAATATATACCAATAAAAGAATCGCAACAAGCAAATTGCACAAAAAGAACTGTTTAGCACCCGCCCACTCTCATGAAGCACTGCAAATGGCGTAACCAACGTAATCCTCTCTTTAAAGCCATTGAGTACAGCCTTGAACCTTTATCTTTTTGTTCATTTTTCAAGTACTTTTTTGCTTCAAATCAAAGTTTGTAATGTTGTAATTAGGGGTCAAGCACCGAAGGTGCGATAGCACCTATTGTAACCATTTTCTTATTATTATTATTCCGCTTCTTCTTCTTCTTGCGCTCTTAAAGGGACATTGTGTAGGAATTTCTCCCATCTAGCGGTAAAATAGTTTTCTGCACTCAAACAAATTGTGCTCTCCAGCGCCTCGCTTTTTTAAATGCGTGTTGCATCTATGGTAGCCGTTGTGTACCAAAAAGCTATGACAGGATGTCTTCTAATAGCACTTCGTCGAGTTTTACTTCAGGTGAGCAGGTTTGTTATTTCAAACAAAGTGCAACTTGACACAACGAACAAACGAATGTTACAGTATGAATTACTGACTGTGAAAACTTGCCAGGGCAGTGACAAGCGTCTCTCCCTGTTCTGCTCCTCCATTTCTGCTGCTTTCAGTTACAGTTCAGCTGGCTCTGAACGAAAACGCGTTGTGAAAATGCATTGGCCTAGTACTTTTTGTCCCTCTCTGCTATTATAGTTTTTCAAGATGGCGGAATTACGTGGAAGCCTCCGTGGACCTACCCGTCCCATGTATATAAAGAAAATAAATTCTTTGTCTACGAGGATAAGTCAGATAATTGGCAGAGGTATTTGTACACCATTGATGACATATTTATGAATAAAAATTTTGATTTTAGATAATAAAATACCTAAAAAATTACACATTGTCCCTTTAAAGTCTATAGCATCCTATAGAACCGTATGGTAAAATGTTGTTAAATTTGGCACACAAATTGAGGACAGTCCAAACATTCACCAAAGCAAATTTGGAGTCTCAACTCAATCCCTCTAATCTCACCAACTGTCCAAATACATTTATGTTAACTTTTTAACCGTAAGGGCTAGAAACACAATTATTTTTAAAAATGAAAAAATGTTTCCTCTGATTCCTTGGCTCAAGCTGATTTGATTGCACCCTAGAAGCCATTTTAAGAAAATTTTCCCACTGTTTTTAAAATTTCAGAAAAACCTACTTTTTCTAAGTCCTCCTTGACAGTTTGTCCGACTTTCACGAAAATCAATCCAGATCACCTTCAGACCATGCTGGTAAAATGTATCAAAATCTTTTTGATAAATCCAACCATTCTCGAATGACGCATTAACACATTTGACAAAGAGCACACCAAATTGTACGCCATGCTATATCTCTGCAACGTTGTAGCATATTTAGACCAAACTTGGTACATATCATCACAAGCATAACCTGAGGCCACTTGCAGTGTTTCGACACAGCACCATACTGGTCCGGAGATATGAAAAATTGCTATTTTTGCTTATAATGGTTTGCCTATAAAATTGGTCTTGTAAAATTTGGTACTACATGCCGAGTCGAATGATACCCACTTCTCCAATATAGGCCATCATTTTTTTATTAAAATGCTGTATTTTATGAAAGCATCAGCGTATCGTTACGAAGCTTGCATGTCCTGAAGAAGCCTGAGATGTTTCGGGTCAGCGCCACCTAGTGGTAAAAACAATATTTACACGCTTGTAACTTTCTTTGAAAACCTACTTTTTCAAACTCCTCCTAGACCGTTCATCTGATTTACACCAAAATATGCCCAGATCTTCTTCAGACCATGCAAAAAAAAAAAAAAAAAAAAATTATCAAAAGCTTTTCAATAGACCAAGCCATTCTAGAATAACACATCAATTAAATTGTAGGCATTATGCCAAGCTGATTCTGAGGCAGAAACCCTGCAACACTTTGGCATATTGCTACCAAACTTTGTCATTGCCATCTCACACTGACAACTTTATAATAATTTGATAACAGCGCCTCCGATTGTTCAAAAGTGATAAGGAAGTTAATCAAATTACACTTTGGCACATTGCTACCAAACTTTGTATGTGTCATCGTCATCTCATACTGACCACTCTATAATTTGATAAGTGTCTCCGATTGTTCAAAAGTGATAAAGTTGAGCCATGAACCAAACCAACCAGCTACAAGGTGAAATACAGCTGCAAGCTGCAATTATCGGGACCAAGCCCAAAAAAGCCCAATGAGACATACAAGTATGGCTGTGAGATTCAGTAACAATGAGTAATTAAAGACATTTTAGTCAAAATGGCAGAGATATCACAAATACAATCACCTGTAATATGATTAAAATCCATCAAAAAGTGTAGATTATGCAAATGAATATAGCAAAATAGTAAAAGCACCCATCTGTAATGTTATCTGCAGCACTTGTCATGTGGAGGCCAAAAGTGGCGGAAGGGCCGTTAGCCAATGGTTTTATCACAGTCCTATTTGAAACGTCTGTGCTACTAACACTTGGACTATTCACATGATAAGACTCTTTAGATAGTCTGTTTTTCACAGTTTTGTGAATATCTAGCTATGACTTAGTCAACTTAGTCGTATGACTCCGAGTTGTGGCTGCAGGAATCCCATAAGTGAGTGGGTGTTAAAGGAGAGAGTCCTGCAGTTGTTGAAGTGTAAATTACACCTCTGTCTATATGCTGACAGCGCCGGCACTTTGTGAGGGGCCCCATGTCAAACCACATCCTCTGTGGCATTCAGTGTCCACTCAAACAACAGAGACCTTGCCAAGTCTCAGTCACGTCACATCATTATGAATATCAGACCAACATGACGCATAGACAGAACCGCTGGTCCAAAACATGGGCACATGTCCTTTAAAGGTGCATTTACACGGACGGCAATTAACTAGAGTTCACATTCCTACTTGTCTCAACTTTGCTGCATTGCTAATAAGATTTTTTTAAATGACAAAATATGCTATTTTAATTTGAAAATGAATGATTTCTAGGGGTCTGTTGCTGCTAATTACTGTCAGCTTGAACATCCCTTAATGCGCACATCGTTCATTTGCATAGATGTACATAGATAAATAGAACTCAAAAATGTATTATGTTCAGGATTGAAAATCAATCAGTTGGACCACATCAGACAGATCTGAAATTTATGAATGGGAAGACTTTTTATTTTCCTATATCTGCATGTGAATGTGACTTGTAGAAGAACAAGACCTTCCTCTTTGCAAAGTCTTTTAATAAATACCAAAAGTTGTGAGAGTTGGCAAGTAACAGTTTTGTGGTTTACCAATTTCTTGTGTCATGAGATAGCATGTCCTTCTTCTTGGCTTGTGAATTCTCAGAAACTGTATAGTAACAGTTTCATATTCCCTTACCACACGAGATCACACCAATCCATGACATTTAAAAATAAATAAATAGGCAGAGAAAAGTAGGTTTATCTTAAGGCGAATGTGCTGCCTAGTTGTATTATATTAAATATATTTATCATTATAATAATTTAAAAAAAAAGTAAAAATTTTACTTTACATAAACTATTCCTTTAAAAACTTTTTTAATATTTTTGCATACAAAAATAACAAGTCGCCCGCTCATTTAAAAAATAAACAATAGAAATAGTAAAAAGTTCATACCTTAAGGCTTTAAGGTGAAACCTGAAGAAAAAGGTCCATATATCTGCTGAGAAGATAGGCCTGTTTGAAGACAGTACACAACATCAAAAACTGTTCTGAAGTTCAACGATTTTGAAGCCATTTACAGAATTAACAGCCACCAGAAGGACTGCAGTATATTCCTCCAAACACTTTAGCAAAGCTATTCAAATGAATAATGTTTAACAGGAACTTTGTAATTTAAGTTATCATCTATTAATTTCAATTGCTTAGTGCTAATCTCACTTACCTTCTTGAATTATTGACTAAACAATTGGTTTTCCCCATGTGTAAAATGTTTTCTGCGAATAATGACAGATATTAGGAAAAGATATTTGCTTTTAGAGATTTCAAGAGACGACAGGAAATTGAAACTTTCAAAATAAGAAAATGTTAAGTAAAGTTAGTTTGACCTACCATGGCACTTTGATTTAGAAAATTGTCAAAATTATATGTTTTTACAGTAGGTGCTTAAATAAAATATATTATCATATGTAAACAATTGTTAACTAGGCTATTACTTTATTGCAGTTATGTTTTGCATGTGGGGATGATACCACTAAAGAACATTTTTCAAAAATAAATAAATATTATGAGGGAGCATCACCAAGCATTTGAGCATCAACCCTTGAGCATCACCAAGGCTTTTTTTTTTTTTTGCCCACAGAAATGCCGCTCACCATATTTTCTCTTTTTTGGAGCATTCTCTGTAAACCCTAGATATGGTCGTGCATGAAAATCCCAGTAGATCAGCAATTTCTGAAATACTCAGAAATACAACCATGTCAAGTAACTTAAATCACCCTTCTTCCCCATTCTGATGCTCAGTTTAACCTCAGCAGATCGTCTCAAACATCTCTAAATGCCTAAATGTATTGCCATGTAATTGGATGATTAGATATGCGTGTTAATAAGCAGCTGAACAGGTATAATAAAGTGGCTGGTGAATCTGTCGGTCTATCTGTCTATCTATCCATCCATCCACACACACAAAATATATTTTGCTGAAACATTTCATTGCAACCCAAAATTTCACACATTAACCAAACCAAAATTTTATGTGCATCATCTTTTCTCTAAAGCATTTCAGTGGTGCTACTGCCCCTCCCATTACACGACCTGCTTTCCTAAACTCTTTTTCAACATCTGCACTCTTTGTCCCTCAATCCAGAACTGCTGCATGGATACAGGACACACCCTAAAACTCTCTCTCTCTCTCTCTCTACAACCCCAAGAGTTTTACTGACAGAATGCAGAGAGCCCTGCAGTGTGTTTCTCCATCCTCTCTGACCTCCATACATGCCCTTACTGCAAAATGACTACGACCACACCCTTCTCTCAGCCTGCAAACCCTTGAGAGCAAGCATGTTAAAGTCTGATTTCATTCCCACACAAGTCAATAAGAACAGAAAAGATGGTAACATTAAAAACCCAAAAAAACCCAAAAAAAAAATCAGTTCCAATCAGATAGGGTGAAGTGATGCAGTAATCCTTTTGACTAATTTTGATCACAATGTCTAGACACATTATTCGCTATTTCCGTTGTTTTCTAACTGTTTGCACAATCAATATTTTACCGTGGTAGTCGATTACAGTGACATAATCCATTTCAGATACACCTACCCTTAAACTATAGATTTATTAATATTTCAGGATATAAAAACAAAACAAAATGTGTTTGCTTCAGACGATCTTGTGAATAAGCTGCACTGTTGACCAGACCAAAATTCAAACATGACTATGGTACTGTATGTCACGGCTTAATTGCATATCTCCAGATGTGTGCTAATCATTAGCAACACTGTATTTGAAAAAAGTAAACATTTCATAATAAAAATGAAAGCATTTTATTTCCTCTTAAGATCATGTCGTCATCACATCTGACACAGATTACGATCTATCACAGTTTTTGAAAGCTAGTTTTCAGATCAAAAAAGAACAAAAACAGAAAATGATAACACCTATGAAAAAAAGACTTAAATCAAGACCTATAAAAAATATAAAACTTGAAAAGATCCATCAATTAATCTCCATTTTTCATCTCCAAGTACCATTTCAGAGCATAATTTAAACTTCTCCTTACACAAAATCAAACAGACAAATGAATTTGAAACATTAGTTTTCTTTTAAATAGAAGAAATGTAATCATTTTGCCATGCAGTGGATGTAACATTAAATATTAATTCAAACAAAAATAATATATTTCTCTCTTTTTATATAATTGTGTGTATTTAGATCATAATATATAGATATTTATATTCAAGTCAAAACACACCCTCCCTTTCTAGGGAAACAAGCTAAATTAAAACATTTACCACAAATATAATCTATCAATGCTTTCATAGCTGCCATCAGTAGCATGGCTGTCTTTTAGGAACATTAAAAACAAGGGATTTCAGCAAAAAACATTTTGGCACAGAAAACCACACATAACGCCAGTAGCATTTACTTTGTAAAAAGACAAGGAAAGATTAGAGAAGCTGATTTTTTTTCTGTTTCATAAAAAAAAAAGGAAAAACATTCTGTGCATCGCTTTAGTCCAGGAGAGAGAGTGTATGTGCATCTCCTGAGCATTTGCTTGAGGCCAGTGGTGTATATCCCAGAGTTTGTTGCTACTGCAGCATGCTTTTAATGGTCTTAGTGGTTGACTCGTCATTAAGATGTTTTGTTGTGTACCTGCACAGAAGACATTAAGTATTAATTATATTTGCTGCAGTATTTTGCCACATGTCAAGGCATCTTCAGCACCGTTGCCAAACAAGCATTATTGTTCAGCAGAGCATACTCATGATCCAGGATGCATGAAAGTGCATATCTTGCATAAATTGCATATCTCATGACACGGAATATTCCTCACATTAAGCAACCAAAGAAAATATGAAAAAAAATATTCTAAATGTGTCTTCATGGTTTTTGTAACGTGCAGTTGTGTAATGGACACTGACTCTTCCTTACATATGATGCTGAGAGTGACACAGTGAGAAGTACTATTTATCATAATATGTAAATGAAAATCTAATTTATTTTGTTATTGAGAGTTATTACAGCACATATTACACAATAATTTAAATGTTGCTCTCAGCAGCATGAACGGCTTCTGGATGTTTGTTAAAAGTATATATCTGTGAAGGTATTTTCCAACCTATTAACTTCTAAGTGAAGAAGAACAAAAAATAACTGTCGCGAGTATGTAGGGACCCTGAATAACATTCAGTCTCTTGTATGTTGCATATGCACGAGTGCGAGCACGAGCAGTAAGTCGCTGGCTAGTTCACATAAAGGCCACCGGTGTCGCTAATAACAAGGGTTTCTAAATTTCCCATTTATTTAAATTAATTTATTTTGAATTCATAAGTAACTATTTAAATTATTATTATTATTATTTATTTGAACTTAAATTTATATAATAATTTATTAGTTTAAAAATAACTATTTAAATTGTGATGAATAAGACTTGTTTTAATAGCATTCATTATTCGTATAAAAACATCTATTTAAATATTAATTTTTTTTGTATTTGAAATTGATTTAATAACACATTTTTTATCATAAAATTACTTTTAAAAAAAATATATAAAGCATTTTTTATAAGGAAAAATGTTGTAAACAGGAATGAAAAACTGAAATGGTGAGATTAACTGTATGAGCCACTGAATGTTGGCTTGTTGAACACAGTACCTGAGAGCATTTAGTAGACCTTCCACACTGTTTGGTGGCTGATCTCTGAGCACTTTAATGCAGCCTTTCATCTGTTTGGGGGGAAAAGCCATGGTTAGAGTGGCACAGTAATGACAGCATTGAAACTCACGAGTCATGACGCTGTGAGAGAGCCATCACCGCGTTTTCTAAGCACTATGATTATCAGTCAGTCCTAGTGCTAAGAGGATGGGAAAACAGTTAGGAGTTGGTTTAGCAAGTAATGGGAGATGATGGTTTCACTCACATCTATTTTGGAGGACTTTGCGAATGCGCCGACAGGATGGACGTAGTCGTAAAGTATGATGACCCCGACCATGACACGCAGACAGAAGGAAACGGTTTCATCACTGCTGAAGCGGCTGCGATACTCTCTATATCCAAACAAAATCAGAGAATAAGCTAATTATTGACCTCGCAATTTCTAGTGGATTGATTCTACTTAATAGACTGCAAACTTTACGGTGTCATCAGACAGATGAGAAATGGTAGACTTACGGGGTTTCCAACATAACTTTGCACACGCTTGCCATGGTGCTCAATACATCTGTGGTGTTTTCAATGGGCAAATTTTTATTCTGTTGGGGAAAAGGCAAATAATTAGTTATTCTTTAGAAATTAATTTTTGAAAATATCACTGAGAATTGATTTTAAAATATTTTTTTTTTTTACCTCAGAAACAAATTTTGTTGTGCCATCACTTAATGTCTTCAGCATGGGCGTGGCATCAGCATAAAAAAGAGATATCCGATTGGCCAGCTCATTATTCACTTCATTTTCTCCCTCTGCCTATATAGACAGATACCAAAAACATTGTTAATGGAATTAAGCAAAAAGGAACACTAATTTTATTTTAAGAACAGTTTAGAACAGATTCTTCTTTCTGACCAGTTTCTCGGAAATTGTCACAGTCAATGCCTCATAAAAATGATTAATAGTAGACCATAAAGGGAACAATGTGAAGATGGATAGGCATCAAGAGGCTTTTGCTCCTGTGCCCCAATTTCTCAGGTGAAAAAATGTGTCAAAAATGCTAATACATTATTAATGTACTGCAAATTAAAAAAAAATTGTCAAAAAAATGGATGGATGTTTCTCAACCCTTTTGCTAAATGGGAAGGGAGTGTATTCGGTTGTTAAGTCTGACGTCACGCGTGAAGTTTAGCCACTCGTCCACTCCAGATCCTAGACTACATAAACCCTTTTTTTAAAGGGCTTTTTTCGCTTCAGTGCCAGTGGGTGTTACTAGGGATTAAGGGATAGCACCCACTGGTGCCAAAGTTTCTTCATTCGTTTAAGATTTGTAACTTACCTTATCAACTGCAGCCATTTTCTCTTATCTTTCTCGTCACAGGGAAAGCGGTAGAATGACAGTTGAATGTCACTTGTTTTTTTTTAACTCCGATCTACGGGAACACGTTAAAACTCGGGCTAACTCTGTAAACATGTAGAGAGGACCCGGCCTTGGGACCCGGAAACAGTATTATCGGAGAGTGGTTACGTCACGACTTAACAACCGGATACCAGCCAAAGTTTTGCAAGTTCGTTATAACAATTGAATATCCTTCGATACAATAAGTCATTTTGGTTAATGGGATAGAGGTTCTGTGGAGAAACCATGATTTGGGAGAAAGGTGGGAAAAGTGAAGACACCCATAGATCTAAACAGGAAGTTAAGTTTTAGTTTATTTCTCAAAATATGTGAAAAATTATTGAAAATCTTTTTAGTGCTATGAAATGTGTCTAAATCTACTGATTTAGCAGTTACTTGATAACGCATTTCATAAAAGCAAAAATGTCAGTTTCACAATAAGGACAGCCAGACAACAAATGTATTAAAAATATTAAACTATAGTCTAAACTGGGGCTAGTGGCAGATGTGGAGTTGGGTTTCCTGAGTGATGTATTTAGCTCTCTTTCAGTAGTAGGACCCTGGGGAGCCACAGTGGGGCTTCTGAATTCAGTGTGGGAGAATATGAGGGGAAAACCAGCGTCATTTCACTAAACAAGGTATGCAGACCTCATGGTGTCCCCCAGGGCTATGTATGTGGCCCGCTCTCAGATCAGATATTTAGTCCTAGGAGGACGTATCTGGGGAGGACAGGCACAAAAGCTGACCACAGATCAGGTGTCACACTATATTGGTGCACCTCAATGCACTTCAGTGAGCATCTCAGAACTCACTCGCTCTCCCAGTGGGAGACCATTTTCTGTTTGGGTCCTCAACAGTCCCCTGAGGGCTGGTGTGTGCAAGTGGCTGAGTGCTTGAGTTTTGTGTGAAAAAGGAAGTGTGTTAGTTATATGGAAGGGGTTTAGATAAAATCAAGAGCTGCTTCTTAGATGTACTTTTAATTTAAAGATTATATATATATATATATATATATATATATATATATATATATATATATATATATATATATATATATATATATATATATATATATATATATATATGAATGTGTGTGTGTATATATATAAAAAGTTAAATGGGGAGAGAAATGTAGCACAGAAAGATGAATAGAAAAAGAGAAAGAGGGAAGAGGATGAGAGAAAAGACTACAAGTCATAGCAATAGAGAGGTGACAGTTTCAATTCTTGAGAAAACTCACAGGAACGTTATTGATCCTCATGCGACTTAAGGTCCTCCTGTAATAACTGAAGTCATTCTGAATAGCAGGATTTGTCATCTGAAAAAGAATGAACACCAAATGTACTGTTTAAAAGGGTTCTCTTTTTAAAGAAATTGATACTTTTATTCAGCAATTGATAAAAAAAATTATAGAAATCTTTTGTAACATTACTATTTCAAATGATGTTCTTTTGAATGTCTATCCATTAAAAAAATCTTGAAAAAATAAAATGTACTACAAAATATTAAGCAACCAAACTGTTTTCAACAAACTGTTGATTTACAAGTCTGACCCTTTAGAAAAGTAATAGCTCATCTTTCAGAGTAACACAATGAAGTTTAATACTCAAAGTTATGGGTTTATAAACAACCCGTAATTCCAAGTATAAACAATAGTAGCAATGATGCTTTTAACAAGAACCAATAATAAAATGAACCAATTAATAAAAAAAATTGTGTATGTAAGGGTGCTTCAAAGGGAGGCAAATCTCCATGCAATTGCTGGTGTGACAGGACTGAGGAAGACAAATACAGGAAAAGAACACTTAGAGGATTAGCTAAAGCTTTACTTAAATGACTAACAGTTCCTTTAGGTAAACAGAGCAATCTTTATCTGTCAGGACCTAGACTGTCTGGGACCCATGGATCCCCTATTGAAGTATTGTTTAAACCTGAAGAGTAACGAAGTAGACTCGCAGCTTGTGACAGATAGATAAATATGCTTTAATGAAGAGTCATGTTCAGTTTAGTGTTGGGTGACACATTTTTGTGAGAAAGGAGGGGGTGATAATCAAGACGACAGTGGAGATGGCTGAGAAGACAAAGGTCAGGGTGAAAAACGACCTCTTTAGGATTTGCAAGAGCAGAGGTCAGCTATAATTATCCCAAATGTTCAGTGAATTTTGGACAGAGATAGTGATTAATAACCCTGTAAAGCCTGAAATACCATATCAAATAATATTCAGAAAAATCGAATTATTTGAAATGGAACTAAAAGTTTACGTATGTGTTTTTTGTTACATTTTTGATACATCAGGCTTGTACGGCTTATATAGAATGAAATAGGAAAATATGGAGCTCACACCTCAATTTTACCAGCAATATTGTAAAGTTGCTGTTATTTGTATGGCCATAATTTAGGATGAAATTATGAATCGATGGCTTTTTTAGTTTAAATCAATAAGATCTTAATAACAGTACAGACTAATTACATGAAATGCATATAAATATGTGTTGTCAGTCACTATTTCTCCCAAAAATGTCTTAAGAATATATTTAAATGCTTAGCTTTAAGATTAAACCTCTGTATCTGCAATACAATAGATCTGAAAGTCTGATATATCATATTTAATATATTTTTATTCTAAAAAGGATGTATGGATAATTAAGTAGACCCAATTTGCTTCAGTCCAGTAATTGTTCATCTTGAACGATTGATAAAAATATCAAAGCAAAAAGACACATGTACATGTGTTTACTTGCTACTTGTATAAACTATCAATCAGAAGGGATGTGGCAGATCGTGTACAACAGGTTTTTCCAGCAAAGCTTAATTACAAAGATAACTCTCAGATGAAATAATACAATGTTATCAATTGACATCCTGATCCACAAAACTAATGCAGAGCTGGTATTCAGTCCATGAACTGTCAGACCAGACAGATAGACCCTTCCTATCCCATCCCTGCAGCGTACGGCACTACGGCACTGGCGGGCTGAAGTAGGTCACTGCGCCAAGCTGAGAGGGCACGGTTGGATGGAGGTTGGCATGCCACCTTACACCCCCTACTTTCTCACATTTAGCAACCCCATCTGGGGTGGGGGGGTGGGGGGGCTGTGGGTTTAATTGGGACATCCCAGCTCCGTGCCGCAGGGCGTCGGGGTGTATGTGAATGCTTGCATTAGAAAGAGCAAGAAAGGCGCTAGTGTTGGTGCTGAGACGAATAAGAAAACGGCTAGACGAAACATGATTTGATTTTTTTGGACACATAACCGGGACAAATTAGGTGGTTTACTGTTCAGTCATTTAGGGTTGTGTGAGTGTCTGAGGTTCTGACATGGTCAGAGGAGAGAAAATCAGAGCACAATTTAGCTCAGAGTGATGTCGTCTTGACATAAGAACTTTTAACTGTCCGTTCTGCATTGTAAATCTGCTGTAAAATATAACAGCAGGTGTTTAAGCAGAGGATAAGAGAATGAAAGAGAGCCAAAGCTCAAAAGCTTCTATGATCTTAAATGTCGATAAAGGTTTGGCAAGCACCTGAGGGAGCAAAAACTGGCTGGTGCTATTGGAAAGTAATTATTTTCTCATTAGCTGGTTTCTAATCACAATTAGCATGCCATTAGTGAGAAGGGGAAGCTTGTTAAGGCATCACATCCAGGTCAGTCTCATCTACCGCATGGTAATGTGTAATAACAGGCTGCATGTTCAAATTCTGCTGACTTACATGATGAGCTCATATTTTAACCATGCATTTCATTTGACTAGAGAGCATTAAACTAATGAATAATTTCTACTCATTGACATCACAATGGGCGAATCACAAGAAAAAAATAAAAAGGGTTAGGTCACATTTAACCGCAAAAATAAAAGAAAGGGAAATATAATTTACATAAAGAACTGAGCATTAAGATTTTTTAAATATTGAAACATTATTAACGTATATTTGAATGACAAGAATTAGGGACATTTTAGGTTTTTTCATAATTCTTATTATTCTCAGAAGCGATTCTCATTAGATTCCCATTACCATTTTTGTTTTTGTTAAGTCAGTATAAATTAAAGGCGATATAACTAATACTACCATGATGGATGCATATTTTATCTTTATTTAAATTATGATAAGGATTTAGATGGGTGCAATGTTATTATATCATGATAATACATACATAATTATAATAAATACAAAAGTTAATGGCTCAACAAGGCTTCATTTTCTTTAATAAAATATAATTTCTTATTATATGACTCGAACATGTTATTGAAAGTTTTCGTGAGACCCAACTGTCTTCTGACTATTGAATCAGCTGTCTAGTATCAGTGCACATTCAATGCTGAATGCTAAACATTTTAATGAACAAGAATTTTGAAATGCAAGGATTTGCATTATAGTTTTGCTTTTATGCAATGTTTGCAACAAAAAAAATATGTCATTAGGTAATGAAAGGATATTTATTGAGGTATGGTCCTCACCTTGAGCTCATCAAAGCGCAGTGTGAAGTGTAGGATCTCAGCGAACTGTTTGGCGAGGGCCTGCTCTCGCTCCAGATGCTGTGTGGGGTCATCGTATGTCTCACTAGTGAGCGCTCTCAATAGACTGTGCAGTGCAGCTTCTGTAGAGTCACACAGGGGTCAGATCAGGTTCATTTGGTCCTCACTGAGTACAACTTTAATGGTTACATACAGTATAAGATTCATTCGAGCAGCTTATTGGTTTAATAAATTACTTATATTTTAATACTTTTAAATATATTTTTAAAACCATTTATTTATAAGTGTTAAATTTAAATTCCGGCAAGTAATTAGAACCCATTCAAGGGTGGCTATTTATGAATGGCAAATAATCTGACTCATTCTGAAATCTGAACAATATACTAATACGTTTCAGTTTTAAAACAAAAGTTTGCATAAAACCACCCCTGAATAAAATAAGTTTGGCTGTTTACCAGATTATATACAATATTCAGGTTTACTAAAGGATAAAACTGCTACAAAACACATGCTGAGAATATATGTGATATGCCATATTGATTCATACTGCCTGCAGACCAACAACAAGAATCATACATAACCTAACAAATTAATAATAAAGGTTCTTTAATGCATAACATCAAACTATTTGCTCAGATGGACACACTTCCTCCAGACTACACAAAAGGCATGCTCTCCCATAAGGGCCTAGTTTTTAGATGTTCTCCACAAACACAAGGTGATGTTCGTAGCTCCAGTAAATGCCTCAATGACTTAAGAGGCTGTTCTTAACCCACGATTCCCATTCTCATTCTCTCCATTACTTTATTGAGGAGATCCAGTACACAGCAGCATGTTAGAGCAATTACATTACATAAGAGTCAGTCCAGCAGCCATAAACGAGTTTATGTTTGAGGTACAGTATGATCTCAGTATGGCCATTGACCCAAGGTCCAACTGCTTTTTAATTCTGATCTCATTCTTATATACAGTCTTAAAATATACATATAAACAAAAACACAAATTGCTCAAGTAAGTCATGCTGCATCTTTAAAGAAAGCAATCGAAAGAAAAAAGCAATGGTGTCTTTAAATGTGGCTTTAAATCCAAGCTTCAACAACAGTTGATGAACAAGTGAGCATTCAGGTTAAGTCTGCTCTAGAAATTCAGCTTTATTTTTATGGCTTATTTGGAGATTGCAGCAATCACTCCCATCTGAAAAGGGTATGACAGAGTAGCTTTGTCAATAAACCTATTTTTCCCATATGGCTATTAGAAACCAAGAGATTTCTAGATGTAAAGTTTTACAGCCTGTACAATCATACATGGTTCTCTGCACAGCGGAGCGAGAGAGAGAGAGGGGGGGGGGGGGTATTTTCAGGCTGGTGACTCAAGTGGCAGCAGTATGTAGAGTAAATTGAGTAGATTTGCCGTACGGTAATGACCTCCATCTGCTTTAGTCAGCTTGGCGGGGCAGAGGAGCTGATTAAAAATGGCCAAGGAAGCACACTATTCTCATTCCAGTCAAAACAGAGCTGGAGACGAGCGGCTTTTAAGAGTGCATGCTGAGAACGGAGCGTGAGGACGAGGCCGGCAGATGAGAGGAATGAAAGGGTGGGGTGAGGGAGTTCACGTCACATCTCATCACATCATGAGAAAGCGAGAGACATGACAAGAGATATGCGGGCAATGTTAAAATTATAGATATATACCGAGGAATGACAGAAGTTTAAGATGAACCAGTTGACTTTAAATCGAAAAAATAAAAATAAAAAGTTAAAAAAGCCAAGAAATTTCATTAACTAAAAGCATAGGTTGTAAATACATTTAATATTTACATTTCATAAATTATTCAAAAACAAAACTTTAGTAGATTATATTTAGTTCTTTTTTAGAGCTTTTTTAAAATAAATATTCATTACATATATTCATTATTATTTCTTTAATACAGACATGTTCATCATCATATGAAAGAACTACATGCCAAGTGTAGATTAGCAAAGCATGTCAGGCATGAGAGCTTGCGCAAAAATTAGTGTTCAGTGTTCTGGAGCAGAAAGAGCGGGAAAACAAGATGACCCAGTTCGGCGAGTTATGTAATGTATGGCAGACACTTGGCGAGGGGCTGCGGTCATTGACTACTTGTTCAAAAGCCATTTAATGGACTTAAAAGACAGGGCTTCAAGGGCTTCAGGGCAAGATCACCTTCAACCCACTTGGTCTTATTAAGTCGCTACCATTCCTGTGTTTTGATGGGCAAAGCAGCAAAGGAAGCCATTATCATGATGATTTTTTGTCTATGCATTTCAGTGAGAGGTTTGTAACATTTATAGCATTTAAGCCCATCCGTCAGCTAGTGTGCTACCCCAACCATTGTTACCCCATGTTTTGCGTGAGATTATGAAATACCAGCTGCGGTACTTCCCAGGGGCAGCTCAGTGTTAGTGTGTTTGCACACAAAGTGTTAGTGTGTATTTAATTTGTAAGATGTTTGCAGCTCTTAAGAACATTTAAAGAGACAGTTCACCTAAAAATGACAAAACTTTATGTAGGGCTGCATGATTAATCAAAAAACAAAACTCACGATATGGCATAGTAAAATGATCAAATCACAAAGATTGTAATTATTATTGTTATTATTATTACTACTTTATAATCATAATGTATAACCACAAAACATTTGGCCACATTGTGTAGCCCTACAAACAAGCACATCAATCTTTTTATTATTTTTAAATCACATTCTATAATTTTTACATTTAATATTATTAAAATAAGTCCATTTTATCCCCTAAATCATGCCATCTGGATAAATTGCTTTCTTCTACACAACATAAGAAAATATATTAAGCAAAATGTTTGTACCGATTTCTTGTAGAAGGGCAAATTAAGACAATTAATTAATTTTAACAGTACTTATGGTGCTTTCTTGACATTTTTTGCGACTCTGAGTTAAATTGAAAAATCATCAACTCAAATGACATAAGGGTAAGTAAATGACGGCAGAATGTTCACTTAAAATGTTGCATAACTACTAGGGGTGTAACAATACATGGTTATATCGAGATATAAAAATGCAACGATATGTATCGTTGATGTAAACGATATGATTTACGATATGGGGTTAGTTTTATCCAAGGCTCAGTTTATTGTATTTAGGCCAATTTACCCAAACATTTTAATTGTCATCATGTATGCCTACTCACCCTCATGTCATTTCAAACCTATAACATTTTTATTCAACTTACAAACACACACACAAGTGAAGATATTTTTTATGAAACCCATTTCTGTCCCTCCATTTAAAGTCCATTGCCCTAAAACTTAATAGATCCAAAAAAATGTCACAAAGACATCGTAAAAAAAAAAATTCAATTGAGTGATCTAATCCAAATCTTCTGAAGACACACAATAGCTTTATATGATGAACAGATTTACAACGGCATGCATAGTGTATAAACAACAAAAATAATGTGAGAAAACAACATGCGAGCGAGTAAATGCAGAATTAAAGTTTAAACATCATTTAAATCCCCGTATCACATTTAGTTTACAGAGTTTCAGTGTCATTACTACATTAAACTACTATATATATAATGTTGAATATAAATGTATAATAATGCAATGGGGGAATATTGGTGGGTCCTGATAATAATAATAATAATAAAAACTCTTCTTTATTTTGCCTAAAAGTTCAGTATGGGGAGTTGTATCAAATCGTGACATGAGTGTATTGTTAACCCCCTAATAACTACTTAGAAAAATAGGCTAATATACCTAATCTCTGTGAAAATTGGTAGAACTTCTTTAGTTTGCCTACTAGTGGCACCACAGCAGCCCACGCCTGGTCTTGTAATGCCTCATCATTAGGGTTCTGGATTGCCTGAAGAAACAAACATCACAATAACACAACATCTGGCGACTTATAAATAATGTTTCCACAAGTCTAAATGGAACATATTATTTTATGACATCATGAGAATTGTGTACGTGGGATGAAGCTTTTAAATGGTGTGCTCTTGAGGAGGGCAATTTAAGAGTGTAAGGGATGTCAAATCCAAAACCAAATACACAAGATGTTTAAAGGTTTTTTTCTTTCTTTCTTTACATTAATAACATCTAGTTAATGCTTTCTCTACCTCAGTGTGCTTTTCAATTTCCAAATACATGTGGCTAATTAAAATAATTACGGAGTGTGCCGACATAAAAGGAATGCACCATGTTCTATTGAGCAAATTAGAAAAAAGAAATAAAAGAAAACATTCACTTTCATTCTGCAGAAGACGCCAGTCCTTAGCAACTGTATCTATATAGCAACAGTATCCGTGGCAACCAGAGTATCAATCACACTGACACTCACTCGTACAGAGGCGTGATTGAGCGGAGCAGAGAATTTCAAATAACGCACACACAAGATGAGCTGTTTTAAAGCCACCAATATTGTTCCCTCAACTCATTTTGAGTGAATTTATTTACTCAAGGAGACAAATTTTACATGAACTACTGTATGTATGTGCATATATAATATGAGTCAAACAAAACCGATCTCGCGTGTACCTCGCGTATCTCTTGGCCCGCGCCTTTGTACGCCTGTAGTTCGTCAAGTATTCCCAAAGCATCCTTCAGGACCACATCCACTTCTTCCCACGTTTCCCGCTCTGCTTCTGTTGGCTGGGCATCTGGAGGTAAAGAGAGAGAGAGAGAGAGAGAGTGAGGTAGTGAGGTAGAGGAGAGAGAGAGAGAGAGAGAGAGAGAGAGAGAGAGAGAGAGAGAGAGAGGAGAGAGAGAGAGAGAGAGAAGGGAATGCATTAAGTAGACTTCAAGGTTTTTAATCAAAAGGTCTTTCAAGGTCACATTTCGTCAATGTCTGACACATTAAGAGTGAACATACTGTACGTATGCAACTCATGAACAGGAATCAGAGCTTTATACCTTAGAGATTGAGGCAAGGATAAAATGAAGGATAGAACAAAGAAAACGGATTAGTTAGTGCCACTTTGTACACTAGATTTAACTAGACTTAGGGTGCCAAACGTGCTCGAGCATGGCTCCGATCGCCTAGTGTAAGTACACCCTAACAAACCATTTGCTTTTTCACATTTATTTGGAATTTTCCTTCCTGTAGTGCTCTTCAAATTTGCAAAAACAGCATCTGATATGTGCCCATAACTACACTCAATAAGTTTAAAGGGGTGATGAACTGAGAAATCAATTTTTACTTGAGCTTTTGACATCTAAGAGGTCATCATATTATAAGAATATCCTGTAAGTTTCAGAACTGAAAACGTCCTTGTTAGTCCAATAAATACTTTTATTGACACCAGGGTCAGCAAACGACTCGTTTTTCATAGTTTTGGGGAACTATGACGTCAAAGAGGATAAAAGGCAACCCCCGCAGAAGAAGATCAACGCCTACTTCAACACGGCCGGTTTAGCCCCACCCACCGGTTCGCGCATTACACGCATAGCTAAATAACATAGGCCTACCTCGTGATGATGACAAACCGGATCGAGCTACCGAGCAACATGCCGTTTACAAAATATTGTGCAGTGCCTGGTTGTGGAACAAGACAGTCGCTGCATAAGCTTCCTCTGGATTCCAATAGGAATGCTTAAACTTTATTTTTAATGACGTTCCAGCTGATGTGGGTCCATTTGTTCGCTTCATTTCACTGAGGATTGTTTTGCAAACAAGACACAGGTCGAGACTGGACTTGCAGACCGATTAAGATTAAAAAAAACGGTACTGTGCCTTCTATATTGGATCCGGCAGGAATGGTGCAACACACTTATGTGAGTAAAATTTTTATTTAAAAAGTAATAATAATCTGATAGGCTAGTATTGCATTGTTACAGATCGTTTGATATCCAATAATTATGTGTACGTGTGTATCAGTCTAATCGTTACTGACCAGTTGAAACTCATAATATGCAAAACTGTTATCTACTCACAGCAGTGGGCGTTTACTTTTCAAGTCTTCAATGCGAGACGCCCATAAAAACCGAGCGTTTTTGAGCTAGGCTCAAAACTAGGGTAGAAAATAGCCTATTACTTATTCATTTTGATGTTTTTGAATGTAAAAACCAAGCGAACGTTATAAGTTGACCTCAGACAACAATATAAACAATTTTAAAAAGCCAGTTCATGACCCCTTTAAACTTGGAATATGAACATTGCATATACATAGTCCAAATGTGACATCACTATCAGCTTGTTAAAGTGTTTGTTAGGCCATGCAGATGGTTCTATAATAGAAAAAAAAAATACAGTATTCAAATTTTGGGGTGATTTACTCATTTAATAGAGCCTAGCTGGGGCCTTAAAGAGTATTTGAGTCAAACCTCCACAGCTGAGCCAGTTTCAGTTCAAAAGGCAAAGTGTGGAATTTTAAATGGTGGAAACTTCAGGCCCACATCTAAAGAGAAAACTCAATTAGACATTGGCAGCTGTTAACTACAGCTGGCTTCAAGAGCAATTTAAGTAATGAAGGGCCACCTCCTTTCTCACCAAGCATTCAGATGCCACACATTAAGATTGCAATAGTCTTTCCGATTTTATGTTTTTTATATTTTATGTCACTGGCGGCAGTGGCTCAGTGGTTCATGTAGGTTGTCTACAAACCGGAAGGTTGGTGGTCCAATCCCCGGTTCCACCTGATCAAGTGTCGAGGTGTCCATGAGCAAGACACCTAACCCCAGATGCTCCCGACGAGCTTGATGGCGCCTTGCATGGCTGCAGTCGCCCGTCGGTGTATGAATGAGAGAGTGAATGGGTGAATGTGAGGCAAATTGTAAAGCGCTTTGGTGGCCATTGGGTCTGTGAAAGCGCTATATAAATGCAGTCCATTTACCATTTTCCATTTATGTTCACATATTGATACAGTAGGTCTTGTACACACTCCCATCCTCTTTATTAGTGTTACATAACTCTCGTTCTAGGTGTCTGCCTGATGACCCATGAATGAGCCAATGATTTCGAAGTGACTCCATATCGCCCCCTTTCTTTCTTTAAAGAAACAGCTACTGTGTCTAAAAACCGAGACAAACATTGTAGGGTGGAAATGTTCTGTGGGCAAGGGCAATAAAAGCCAGGAAACTTGTTTTCCACTGTCTTCTTTTCTTTGGTTCATTCACCTTCCTTTGCTTTGAAGGGAGATTTTAGGTTTAGACAAATGAGATGGTAGCAGATTGTGTGTGGTTCATGAACAAGTCTCCGGGGGAAAGGAGTTTTAGATAGTATCAAGTCCCAAAAGGGAACTGGCATTATGTATATGGTGACCGGGTGATGACCTACACATCTTAATGGCAAAGTTGATGACAAAGTGCCCGAACATAGCAACAAGGACACATGAGATACTAAATTAGTGCATATTGTGAACTTTAGTGCTTAAGAACAGAAGACTGTTTACAAGTAATAAATGAAAGGGAGTTTTAGAAAGGGGAGAAATATCTCACTTTCAAAATCGAGGAAGAAGTTGGGCTCTTGTTCAAGGTCTGTGCATGTCAAAACTTTGAGGAGGTTCCCCATGACAACGTACCTAAAGGGAAAGAGAAAGAGACAGAGTTAAGTGACACATTTTGAACAGAAAGCATGATTCTGGTGGTCAGTTTAAGGTGGGGGCACTTAAGTGCTCTACTTTGATTCCATAATTGAGCTTATCTCCCCTGTTATCGGTCAAGAAACCATCGCCCCTCCAACCACCAGTCGACGCTCCTTCCCTTTACCCTACAGCTTCCACTCTCCAGACACCGTGGTTTTCCTGTGCAGGGCCTTGGGTCGACCAGATGTCACTACTGTAACCCCCCTCCTTCAGCACACACACAGAGTTACGGGAATCCCTGCGCTTAGGTGGCCAGTGCCAACTGTGCATGTCATGCCTACTGCTCACGTTCAGTTCCCTATTGAGGGGCCCCAGGCGTTCAAAGTCAAGATTTAGGAAGTAGACTAGTGTTTTTAGATGTAAAAACAGCCCTCTAAAAACCATTAATTCTCTTGGGATAACTGAGGCCATTGGGTTTACCATTTTGCATTTGCAAAACGTGAATAACACTGACAGTAGACAGGGGTGCAGTAGAGAAGCAAGGCCAAAAAATCCTTCCACTATCGAGGAAGGAAAAGTCACATTTCATTCAATAAAAGGGTAATTTTAATAGAAGACGGGGCTTTATTTACAGAGTTACTGACTTTATGAACTAATAAAAAGTATAAATAGTACTATATTCGATCCCAGTTTAAAGCAAACACATATTGAAGCCCAGTATACTTCACTTTTTACAGGTCAGGTAGAGTACAGTATGCATTCAATGCACAAAGTAAATTTTATCATCAGTATGTGTGTGCAAGCCAGTGTTTGCCTTGTTTGTCCACAATGAGATAACACTGTTTAGGCCCGTTGTTTTACAAACAAAAAAGAAATGGAAAAGACGGAACAACAACATATTCAAACTTCTGGAGATGCAACAACTATAGACACCCGTGATGATGAGCACAGTCATAACTTCTGGAGAGAAATAGCGCAGACATCGGACAAGAATGATATTTTCTAGTGTGTTTCTCGTAAAGCACCAGTGTTCATGCACACTATAAAAATGTACATTAAATGCAGGGTTTTTCCTACTTTGTAAATATTTTGGCGGCTGCCAAAATTAATCTTTGTCCTGCCAAACCTGCCGTTCTTCTGTACCGGTACCCACTTATAGTCAGCTTCATTAAAATGCTCCAGTGAGTGTTTGTGTCAGTGCTCTGTGAAGAGCGTCAAATTTACAACGTGTTTTTACAATGTTGAGCTTTGTAGCCAATCACAGACATATCTGTTGAGCATGCAATTGCCAATCAGATGTTTAAGTTAGTCAGAATCCGTTTAAAATGGCGGTGGTTTAGTTCAGTGTGAGTTCTGCACGCTCACAAATCCTTTCATTATAACCAAAAAAATATATAAACACGATGTCAATGCAAATGTCAGTGTAAATGCAAAACAATAGAGCTGCCACTTTTTCTATGTAATGTATAATGTTTTACTTTGTTGTTCACTTTACAAACCAGTCACTCAGTGAATTGTTTTACATTTAAATTTACAGATTTTTAAGTTTTAAGTCTTAAAATTAGTTGAAATAAGTTGTTAATACAAACTGTTTCTTTTCATTTGTTTTAGATTTATTGTCAGTACTGGGCTTGCAGTTCTGTGTTGGGTATTTTGTACCATATGACCGTGTTCATGTGCCACCACTGAAGACCATTTTTGATCCAGGAAAAACCCTGAAATGGAGTATACTTTAAAAAAAAGTATGCATTCAGCTGTCAGTACGTAAAGCGTTTGTGTTAAAACAAACATACTTTGGGCTTTATGATGATAATTTCAAGAGCTGAGTTGAACTGTTTGGAACAACGGAATATATTTTCAATTTAGCTTGGTGATGCTAGTAACACTTTTAAAGTCTAAGAGTCAGAAAGAAGCTATAATAAAAAACATGTTATAATGACTATTTTGGAAACCTTGGCTAAAATTAAAAGTGGACTTCTAATGTTAGTTACAGATCTTTACAAAATCACTCTAACACCGTTATAAAAGCACTGCATAAGTGTTTTAGCCTGTTAGAAAGTCAACTATACAAGAACGATTCTGAGAAAATCACACAGAAGGAAAAAATCCTTCCTTCCTAGTATACATCAGTGTCCTCTAAAACAGTCACCTGATTATGCCCAGATAAAACACTGAGAATTGTGGTGGAGGCATTTTCCCATCAGCTTACAATGATATTTCTCGGTATAAAAGTTGTTTACCAAGAACTCCGGTGGTCCTGTAGGTAAGCCTCTTGCTTTTATTGGCAGTAGTATCTGGTTTGAATCCTGCAATGCATTTTCTTGTTCGTTTTTTGTTTTGTTTATACATTTAGCAAATGCAAAATTCAGCTGCAGATCATCTATTAAAACTACACCAAAAACAAATTTGTGTGTGTTTTAATTATGTTTAATTTAAGACAAAATTTGAATTTTAATATCAGTCATAAGTAAGTAATAATTAATGACAGGCAGTTGAATTATTCTAAAAATAATGCACACCTGGGGTGGTAATGTGGCCACGATGCAAATCAGACACATTTTTTTTGTAGGATTAATTTCTTATACATCTCATCCCAAGGCTCCATTGAAAATTCCAAAACATAATTTTTGAGCTAGTAACGGAGGCTTGACTCTTTAGCCATTGATATGCAGGCTAATGTCACGGATATCTGGGCGCTTGCTTTGAATGCGTGCACAAAGAAAACTTCTCACATAGCATGAGAGTTTGAGAGCACGGAATTGAGTTCACTTTTGCATCTTCTTACGCTTCAAATGTTTAAATTGGCAAAGTTTTTTTTTTTTAAATGTGCAAATGAAAAACTTTCAAGACCATGCAGCACTGGCCCGATTGGGACAGTGACAGTTCCAACTCTTTTGCGCTGGCCCCTGGCTATCGGGCAGTCCTTATTGTAGAGCCCTATACTAGAATATAATACAATACATAATATAATACAATACAACACTTTTGGGTGGGCACTGGCCATCTTAGTTTACCTAAAACACATGCACACACCTAACCCAAATCCTTAACCTAAACCTACCCTTAACCCAATTATAATCCTTATCCTTAAAACCAAGTGTTGACCCTCAAAAAGGCCTTTGAAGGGGTATCAGAAAGTAAGGACCAGGCAAAGTGTCCTCACTTTACTCTCTTCGTCCTCACTCCTCACCTCAAACTGGTCCTTACAAAGATAGTTTGTGTAACACACACACACAAGCTGGATCATACATAAAGAAACTGAAAAAAAAAAAACAAAAAAAAAAACTGGGTTGCATTTTCTTTCACCTAGTACAAAAGATGAAAGAGGAGAAGCATGCAAACGAGAGGGAAAGGGTCAATCTAGGCCATAACAACAGCAGCGTATTACCCATGATTCCTGCGCCTCTGGCGGGAAGGGAGAGGAGTATAACACACACATAAGCATGCAGACAGCTAGATGTAGGTCACAGACATGAGTGTTTATGTGTGTGTATGAGTGTTATATAATCTAGCTGATGGTGAGACAGGACACTTCTAAAAGAGATGCAAATCTAGACAGAGTGAAAAACAGTCACTCCTTCATGCCTGTCATTACAATTAATGTTAGTCATAGGGGTGAAGCATAAATACTAGATCACCGAATGTCTTCGAGTGAATGAGTGAATTATATTGGCAGTTGGTTTATGTAACTGGTTAGTATGTTAAGAACAAATATTCCATGTATTCTCTCAGTTAATGCAGAATTATAAAGTAAGGCTGAAATTATAAATTATAATTAACTAAATTGACAGCCTTATACGTAAAGATGTCAATTTAACATCTCAATTTAGTGTGACTAATAATACAAATAAATAAAAATCAGCTGAGATTCTTAAAAAAAAAAATGAAACGCAATGACCAAATATTTTACAAAAGACCAACCATTATATACAGTATGTATATATATATATATATAAAATAACATTTAAAAAAGTAAATCTTCTAATATACTCTAAAAAATTGTCTCGTCAATGATTTTGTCTGCTGCAATAATTTCTTTGAATTTACTTCATTTGATTTGATTGACTATTTATACGATGATAATAATAATAATAATAAAAATAATAATAATAAAAACAATATAATATTTATATGAAACAAATAACATTAATTTATATATTTATTGGCTTAATTGACATCATGCAATTAATTTAATTCCATTTAGTATTAATTTAAATCAATCTGTTAATTTAATCGATGGCCATCCCTTATAATAATTAATTTAAAATGTTTTATTTAATTTGTAGATATAACACCACATGACACTGCTTAAATTGCTTGAAATTTCATGTCAACTAGTCTGGTGCATGTGTGGACTGGGAACACAGCAGAGAGATGGAGAGATGGAGAGGGTGTATGTAGAGTGACAGGAGACAGGCTGCTGACAGGTGGAAAAGTGAGACATGAAGAGGTAGACAGGTAAACGGGACAACAGAGACAGAGAGTGTCTAGAAGCTGAGGCAAAGAGACAGTGGGCATGAGATTTGACGAGGGGTGACGCAGGGTTGAACTCAGGTGAAGTGTCTGAGCTGGGATCATGTGTATGTGAGGGTCTCAAACAGTTACAGGGACTGTACATGTATGGAAGATACTGACAGTAAACCAATGATCAAAAGCATTGTAACCCATTCTGACAGAAGAAAAACTCACCTGAGCCAGCCTGCTCTAACTGATTCAGACATTCACACTTTACAAAAGAGACACATGTACACGCGGTGAGGGACAGCGACAGGTTAAAGCTACACAGAGGATCATGTGGAGGTCAAGGCTTAGCAAAGCTCAGGATTAGAGTTCAAGGTCAGTGGAGTCAATCTCACGAAACAACCGCAGTGCAAAATAATAGTATCTTCCCTGGGCTTGCTTGCAAAAGATAGGTGTGCAAAAGTATGTTACATAAAGTGTTCATTTTATAATAACTTACTATAATTATATATAACTATAAATCGCATCCAAAATAAAAGTTTGTGTTTATATAATGTGTGTGTATAATTATTAATTTATATATATATATATATATATATATATATATATATATATATATATATATATATATATATATATATATATATATATATATATATATATATATATATATATATATATATATATATATGTATGGGCCTACATGCATGTGTATTTATATACACAAACACATATATTCTGTAAACACAAACTTTTATTTTGGGTGCGATTAATCGTTGACCAGCACTAAATATAATATAATATAATATAATATAATATAATATAATACAGAAAATACTATAATATAATATACCATAATATAATAATATATCGTAATGTAATATAATTTAAACCACATTTAATGCTTTTGCGCCCGCTTTACTGTGAGTTCATACTGATGGAAAGTTACTAAAAATAAATGTGATCTGAATCCAACCCATGCCAAAGATGTACTGCTATCTAGTGTGCCAACTCCAAATCCCAGCCAGAGCTCCCTCTAACCATTAGGGGGTCATTCCAAGGACGCCCATCTCAAAAATTCAATATTGCACCAAATTTTCACTGACAATCATATTTTGTATTAAAACAAATAAGCAAACAAATAAAGTAGAATATTTATTTAGAGAAAGATCTTTTTTTCATAGACAAAATACATAAAGTCAAAAGTTCTCATTTGCGGTAATGATATCATTGGCTTAAAGGTCCTAATTACTCCTCATGACAACAACAGGGTATGTGGGCCACACTGAGGCAAGAGTGAAGATTATATTAGGCTCAGTGCATTTGCCTCTCAGCTTCATTCACAGCGCTCCCAAAGGGTGAAGGCGAGCTCCCCATACGAGCGCTTTCCGACAGAGAGAGGCTCTGACCTGGTTGTTTTCTTTTGGAAGCCTCCTACTGGGAGATTGCGTGCTGGAGGAGAGGAGCTACGATGGGATCTGGAGAAGGAGGGGGGCAAAGGGGGACTCATCTAAGCCTGCTGGGCACTTACCATTCACTACTGCACTCTGATTGGCTGCACGCAAAGTTCTCCTTCTCCTGCACTCCACTGTATCCATGGAGCTGAAAAAAAGCTGGTGCTACTAAAAACACACCGACAGCCAATCAGAAAGCGAATGGCGAGGTGGAGGGGAGGATGAGGGCACTGGAACAGTAGTCCCGACATAAGAGCTTGCGTATGAATATATGAATAGCGATGAGGTAATGCGCCAAAAATGCACAACTAGCGCAACAGCGACACGCTCATTAATTACGGAATCCAACCAATAACTGCCATTCCAGTCTGAGGGTGCAGAAATACATCACCAGTTAACCAGGTTAAAATGTAAAATAGAATGAGCTGCATTATTTTACAGTAATCTAAATGCATGTATGCAATGCAAACGATAACATATGGCATGCTGGAATTCTGCAAGAGCACCGCAGCATGGGAATCCACGTGCTCCGCCATACTACGCTATAGTTGTGGCGGCATAGGGAAAAAACAACAATCTCTCCTCCCCCGTCACGTGGGCACGGCCGTGGAGTGGCTAACCGGCTGCCTGGGGCATCGCGGGGGAGGGGAGCCAGTGAATTAGTGTGTTTTCATGTGCTTGCTTATTTGAGTGAGTGGATGTAATAATCCAGTTATGTATGTGGTGAAGTATGTGCAGGATTGATCCTAATGGCAGAAGAGCGACACTTAACATAGCAGCCTTGTCTAAAATCAAATTTATAGATGCTTAGCCAGAGATTCATGCAATTCAGGCTTAAAATACACATTTATTGACGATCACTTTCCAAACGTGCGTGTCTGTGATATCTGTTAATGTATGCTCAAGTGTGAGTAATGTGTGCATGCCAGTGTTGCATCATGCAGTGTCACTCTACAGCAGCATCACTTACATCCTTGTCTGCAGTTTTAACTTGACCTAAATTTCCCAGGGCGTGCCGCCACATCGTATTAGCCGAAAAGCTGCGCTCTGATTTCACCCCGAACCCTTGAAACCCACCCAATCAAACAGAAAATGGGGGCGCAGATACCCTTCATCCACCCTAAAAATCGTGCATGACCTGCCTGACCCCACCCGGCTGAGGTGATGCGTCAAATAAAGTAAAGGAATCACAAGGATGATGGATGAGGGGAGGGGAAGCGTGCGTTTGTTTTTGACTTGTAGCTCCGCCCACGCTGGCCACACTGGAGTAAACAACCGCTTTAATGCCCTCTTTAAACACAAAATCAAAACAAACCGCTGGATAAACCAATGAGGTTGCGGCGCTCTTGAGGGATGTAAGCTATTGGTGCATCTGGTTTGAAAGTTACTGCAACAACACTGTCCAATGACAACCGTGACATTTGTAGCTTTGATGTAACCCGCACCAGGACAAATAGGGACACACAAACAGCGTGACGTTACTGCTGCTCACTTACAATTTTTTATCATTTAAAAGATTTGCATAATTGCTAAGTAGGTGGTGGTGTATGGTGATAACCGAAGAGGTTGAGAGTAGGATTTTTGGTTAATCTCTCCTACAATAGGACCTCTTAGGCGGAAATGTACCTTTCACGATCAAAGCCAGAAACCATGGCAACCGAATATCATAAGCCAAAACAGAGCACCTCTTCTGAAATGTTGGGAGAAGGAATTTTAAGCCGCCCCATTCCAAACGCTCAAAGTCTGTTTAATCGACAAACATGAATCACTTCCATTTCTGAAGCGGTTGAGATTAATGTAATCTTTCAAAGTTCCTTATGTTTTGTAAAGGAACAATGAGTTACACCAAAAAAAAACGAAAACCGAGAGATAGAACTTGATGCATCCTGCCTCCTAAATGTCACAGGTAGTGTAACATCCATGTTCGCTTCAGAAAACAGCAGAACTGGAGAGAATGTGCTGGTGTCCTTCTTTTACTGTGAAGGTCTTTAAGATCTGAGAAAGTCATTTGGCGCAAGACAAGCGCAGGACGTTTAGCCTCTGCATACAGATTAACACCGGCTGTGGCGCTTTCGCAGCCTGAAGATGGAGATCTTGGCTGGGAAGTTTGCATGTGTAAGAAATGCAATGCCTGACCCCGTTTTTCAAGCACTGATGTCTCATGGCTATCAAAAAAAAAAAAAAAATTGACAAAAAGAAAATGTCAAATGCTTGTTTTTAGTTTCTTTTGGTTTGCTTAATTCAGAGTAAGTGTGTGGCGGTCAGGAGAGTTGTTCGTGCGGAGTGTGAAGGGTGGGGCACTGTCAAACTGTGATGGGATTTTTGGGGTTGTGTACAACATGAGTTGGATTTACGCTAAGAGGCTTGAGATGTGGATTTGTAGGCACAGAGCACCCTCTGCTGAAAGGTGTGTGCAGTCGACCACTCCCTATTCTCTGGAAAATAAAATAAAATTCAATTCAATTAAATATAAAATTAAATTAAATAAAAAAATTATATTGCATCAAGAAAATACTAAATACACACAATTCTTAATCTAGGACTGATGTAAATTTCATAATAAGGTAAGAAAAGGCTAAAAGGGAAAGTGAAAAAGTTTATCATGAACAATATTTTTTTAAATATTAACCATTGGGGATTGGACTGATGAATTGGGCACCAAGACCAATTCAAGAGCATGTATTAAGAAAAAGTTTATAAAGCGACGAGAATACTTTCTCTGAGTGCAAAAAACAAACAAAAATAACGACTTTATTCAAGTATTCATTTCCATCTCTGTTGCCTTGAGATATTCACGTAGTATAATTGCGTAGCGCGGCCGACGCTGGTCATGTGTGTGAATATCTCGAGGCCAACAGAGATGGAAATGAAAACTTGAATAAAGCCGTTATTTTTGTTTGTTTTTTTGCGCTCAAAAAGTATTCTCGTCGCTTGATAAACTTAAGATTGAGCCATTGTAGTCACTTGGATTATTATTTTAACGATTTCTTTAATAACTTTTCGGGGATGGTAAGTCTCAATCCCTTAGAAGCCTATGGAGGAGTGATCCAGCTCTCAGATTTAATCACAAATATCTTAATTTGTGTTCCGAAGATGAACAAAAGTCTTACGGGGTTGGGACAACATGAGGGTGAGTAATTACTGACAGAATTTTCTTACATTTTTTTAAATGGCTTCATAAAACTTTAGCAAAAATGGTCAATGGAGAATGATCCTGACATTAACACATCAGGGAAATGACAGCATCTGTAAAACGTCTGTGGTATGCATGGGTGGGCGGTAAGTGCAGTGTGTATATGACACACAGTAAATGAAAGGGGAGCTAAACCAATGAATATTTAACTAATCCTTCGTCTCCCTTCAGCTGCATCAACATGTCTCAGAGAGCAAGCACTGACTGACTCACAAAACACACTGCCATCCTTCTCATACCTAAAAGATGTGTCAGATCTCAGTGGCTGCGTCTGCTCGCTCAGCACCACTTCACCTCATATCATGTCTTAAAAGGGCAATTATTGCCCAAGGTCAATGGAAAAGCAAAAAGTGCACTTAAAAACACAATTATTGCCAAAGGTCAATGGAAAAGCAAAAGTGCACTTAAAAACACAAGTGTATCCAAATTCAAACTGAAATATGTATATTTAGCTTTGTTGAATGGAAACTTCTCTTCATTTACTTGTTACTTTCTACTTTGTAGTAGAATTAAAAGGTTAGCTCACCCAAAAAACTAAAACGTCGTCATCATTTACTCACCCTCATGTCGTTCCAAACCCGTAAGACCCATGTCGTCTTCGAAACACAAAGATATTTTAAATGAAATCTGAGAGATTTCTGTCTCTCCATTGACAGCCCACGTAACTGTCAATGGAGCTTCAAAAAGTTAGAGATCGTAAAACTAATCCAAATTGAGCAGTTTAGTCCAAATCTTCTGAAGAGACACAATTGTGATGAACAAATTAAATTTATTTATTCACGGTTAAACATTCATTAACGCACTTATCAGTTATGGTAAACGGACACAGCACGTTTGAACTTCTGCAAGAGCCAATGAGGTTTGTTCTTACGCATCAAGCAAGTACGGTTGAGCTTCTGTTTATGTTTGCTGAGCAATGTTTATATGTGGATAAAAGCCTAAATCCATTTTGGTCATTAAGTGTGTCTCTTCCGAATATTTTGGACTAAACCGCTCAATTAATAGTGATTCGTTTTAAGATCGCTTTATAAACTTTTTGAAGCTTTAAAATGATCGTTGCCTAGCCGCAATTGGAGGGACAGAGAGCTCTCAGATTTCATAAAAAATATCTTCATTTGTGTTACGAAGACGAACGAAAGTCTAACGGGTTTGGAAAAACATGAGGTTTTCATTTTTAGGTGAACTCTTTAAGTCCAAAAAATGACTTGTCAATTTCACTTATTTATTCTCATCATGAGTTTAGTTACCCCAGTAGGGAGTTTTCTTCAGCTTGTCATTTGTTTTGTTTGTCTGACAGAGAACTTCTGTCTTGTAGATCTTGGGAAAGATTGTTGTGATAGTAAAGACATTCTAGGGTCTTTCTAGGGTTGGTCACTAATGTCTCTTCACTGCCCCGCTAGTGACAGGTGGTAGTACACTGACATTCAGAAATACCACCCATACATTTATTCAGTTCACATCGGATTCAATCATCTAATTCAAGTCAATCTACTGTATCATTTTTATGAATGAAGATACCAAACTAATACACAAGTCGCCACACAAAAAAAGTGAAAGTGTCTAAAATCCAGAAACACACCCGTGTAGGACAGTAACTTATATGTTTGCAAATGGCGCCACCTGCTGTACAAAATAAACAATTACTTTAACAATCCAACACCACCAAATGTGCATTACACCAACCACTACTGTACACTTAAATTAGATATACCATGGCAGAAAGCTCAAAATCAACTGAATCAAACACACTGTTTTCCATTTGAACTGCAAGAGACTTTATAAATATGCTAAACAACAGTGTTTATTTATTTACTACACACTAGATTCAATAGTAGATTTTCCCTGTAGGACAATCCAAAACAATGAATCATGTCCAGAGAGCAGAATATTAGTCATTTGGGATGGACTTTATTTATTTATTTATTTTTTTACAACCCAGACAAATAGCAAGATAATAAAAGCATTCAAAACATCTTCTCGACCACAGAAATTGAACCTGGAAACCACCCAGAAGACCCTAGAATTGTGTCAGGGTGTCACACTAAAACTATCTGCATATTCTACTCTGTCAGTCAGGGTTCCAATGCAGTGTAAAAACAGTAATATTGTTTCAATTTAAATGTTTCAATTTAAAATACTGTTTTCAACTTTAGTGCGACATACTTCAGAAATCCTTATAATATGCTTATTGTTTTTGCTCAGGAAACATTTCTTATTAACAGTGTTGAAAACAGTTGGGCTGCTTCATATTTTTGTGGAAACCATGATACATTTTTCAGAACAGCATTTATTTGAAACAGATTTTTTTTTAAACATTATAAATGTCATCACTTTTGATGCAATTTAATGCATCCTTGCTGAATAAAAGTATTAATTTCTTTTAAAATAACAATCTTAAGATTTTATTATTTTTTATTTTCATTTCAGACCTTTGAAATTCCCTGGACAGTAGGAAGGCCGTGTAAGACACCAGAACTACATACACATGATGGGGAAGAGACTAGTTTTTCAGTTTCGACCATTATTTAAATAACCAAAAATCCAAACTCATTTCTAATCAAAATGCAGATGGACAGACTAAAACTGTCTGTCTAACTGATACCGCCAGACATCTGAAAATAATCAGGCATTAATCGTACAGTTATTCCAACAACAAATAGCTCAGAGCAATGGTGTAAATCCTATTAAAGTGGTGAATCCTCTTGTAGAGGCAGTTTTCAAGATTACCAGACAGTGGCAGCATTGGCTGATATGCAGGGGAGGGGCTGACACTGTTAAAGATGACCTCAGGCTGCACTGATAGGCATATATAATCCATCCTCGCCTTGCAAAACTACAAGGCGTTTTCATTGGCTCCCGGCCATACGATTTGGAATCATCCAAATGCTAAAATGAAAATTTGTGTGTACATTTTATGAACTAGGTGTCTGCTTAGAGATAGATGTCAAGACGAAAAGGGTGTGTTCTCAAAGTCAGCAATTATGTGTGCACCAGCTTGTCAATGTATCCATGGAAACAAAGGCAAAAAATAAACATGGGTGGTTAGGGGAAGGAAATAATAAAAATAAAATAATTTGGGGGAGGAAAATAGACGCAAGCTTAAAAAAAAAAAAAGAAGTCATAAGTGGAGGCATGTTGTCATCTAAAAAAAGTTGTGGTAGTCTTTTCTTCCCTATTGTGATGTACATCCAGGTGAAACAGATTCTCGAAGAAGAAAAAAAAAAGTGGGCCACACTTGCCCATTGATCGTTTGCCGTGATCTCATGTGAGTGACCAGGAGAGGTTATAGCACTGCCCTCAAGCCAGCGAACACGTCATCAGAGAAAAGAAGAGATGTTGTTGCAAGGCGGAAGGGAAGTTATATTGATTAAAGATTACAAGGGCACATGTATAAATCCTTTATAATAAAAGCTGCAATATTCCATAAAAAAAAAATAAGAAATTTTGATTTCATGGTGACTTTAAATAATCTATCAGATTAAATTTTTAAAAAAATTTTAGACAGATGGACAGATAGATGATAGAGACAGACAGACAGACTGATGATAGAGATAGACAGACAGACAGATTAATGAGACAGAAAGACAGACAGATAGATAGATGATAGAGACAGACAGACAGATAGATAGATGATAGAGACAGTCAGACAGATAGATAGATGATAGAGACAGACAGACAGACAGATAGACAAACAGACAGATTGATGACAGACAGAAAGACAGACAGATGGATAGATGATAGAGACAGACAGATAGATGATAGAGACAGACAGACAGATAGATAGATGATAGAGAGACAGACAGACAGAT